>CP135542.1:664929-787049 GCA_032402905.1 Khaya senegalensis | reverse complement strand
ATATATATATATAGATACCTCATAGCCATCAATCAGTTCTGAAAGGAAGCTTCGCCGAAGTGCCTCCCTTGTTCGACAATCGATTCTATGCCATGCATTCAAGATGGCCAACTTATCAGCATCAACATGACCTTTCCTCTTTAGTGAAGAGCTATTAAGGGCATTAATCATATTAGCCTACCACAAAGAAAAAATTGTTGCAGTTGGAGCATTTTGCCACATTACATGTCAAATCAACACCAAAGCATTGTGTGAGTGTGTGTTCAAAGAATTTCATAATATTGGAGGTTATTCAGGTGCATCCTTTCTTGACAACTGTAGGAATTTGAAAATTTTGAACAAGTTTTAGTTATTAAGAGAAGCAAAAAGGACCTCTTTATCCATGTCTATATTCCTGAATTTGTCCCACTCTCCACAATTAGTCATACTAAATGGTGATGGCGGCACATCATCTCCTGCAAAATGAACTCAAAATCAGTGCTAAAGTAACTTACTTAGAACAGTTCCACCATAAAAGTGGAGCTTGTGAATTCAAAAATGTCTAAAATAAAAGTGGTGCCTATATGTTCTTGAAGAATGGAGAGGACAAACTATGAACTTTGGATTAGCAGTGTAGTACCACAGTGAAAAACATAACAAAACTCAGTAGACACATTACTGTATCACAATACAAGACCATAAGTGAAATTCTGAGTCAATATGAAACTAAGAACCAAACTGAACTACACTATTGAAACAAGTATTGAGTAAAATGTAGTCCCAGACAACTTGCCTCAAGTACTGACTGATGACACAATAACAACTTTAGTGGGAAATGAAAAGTATTACAGAAACAAGAAAGCAATTAATTCTATAGCATTCACATGTCTTCAAATGAGTGAATGACAGAAGTAGCAATGTACATTATAACACTAGGAATGAAATTACATTTGGCTTTGGAACAATTAATCAAATTAGTATGGTTTAAATGTAAAAGCTTGCCCTGTAAGCAAATTGAGAATGTGCAAAAACAGACAGATACATACTTGTTATAGATACCAGTTATGCACATTACAGGGAGAGAATCGAGGTAACCATTACCCCAAGGTGGGGGAGCAAACAAGCCTCTAATTTCTTCTGCATCTAAGCGTGGAACAAGTTCCATCAACAAACGATCATTTAACCATCTTCGAGACCGTCGATTGCTAACCTGCAATGACATAAAATTACCCCAACATTATCAATGAACTAGCAAACATAAAGTGCATTGATTGTTCTGAAAGGCCTGAAATCAAAATGATCAACATCCAAAATACAGTAACAACCACATCAACATAAAATAATGACTGCCCAGGACATGGGCATCAAGGTTAAGGTCAAATAGATTGCACGAACCTATTTGATGCAATTTCTCACATTAAAAGACGCAACTATGTCCTGAAGTTAGAGCATTTCAATTTTCCCACTTAGCACAAGAAATTTGAGCCTCTGGTACACAAGTGATCAAGTTGATTCAATATGCAGTTCAGACTTACTGCAGCTATATAATTTCGTCTGCTGAGGTTATTCTCAAGTCTAAATTACACTAATTAAAATTTAGTTCTGTTCACAACACATGAAGGAAAGATAATTACTTTTCCAGTTAAGCTCTCAAGAAATTCGATTTTCTTCTCAATGGACATCCCACGTGATTTGGAACTGTCACCTGCACAAAAGTAATACAAATGTTAAAACTTTTCAAACACCAAAAACAAAAAATGAAAAAAATAAATAAATCAACAATGCGGGAAATTGCTAGAAATATGATTTGGGTATTGCAAGTTTGCGCCATAAATGGAAAAAACCAATCATATGAAGGCGAAATTTTTTAAAAAAAGTTCGCAACTGTACAAATCAAACTACATATTATCAGCTAAAAACTAGAATATAGAGGGAGACCTTTCTGGAGATCAAGGAGAGGAGACGAAAGAAGGAGGTCCCGTTCTCTCTGCAGAACATGAGGAGTCGCCATGATTAATTGGTTGATAGAACAGATAGATCTATCCTCGGTCCTTTGTCTTTGGTCAAGGAGTTTTGACGATCAAGGAAACCGCAGCTATTAGAAGAAATGAAAAAGCAATGAAAAAGCTGATAAGTATATAGCCGTGGTGGTGATCCAAGCAAACACACGGACTAGGACGAAGAGAATGTAACAGAACACAGAAACAGGAGAATATGCGAGTTCGTGATGCGGTTCCGAGGTTAGTTGTCTGAAACCAAATCTTTCTGCTAATTGTTTTCCTCCCCATATTAAAATGCGCTTGTAATGGTTGTACGTTTTGGGCTGGAGGTCCTTTGAGTTTTAGCTGAAAGACTAGGTTGTCCCAGGGTGCAATCCCCGAAAAGCTGAAAATCCTGAAGGTTGAGTAATGGACACGTATGAAGAACGTGTAAACTTCAAAGCAGCTGTAATTCGCATTTCCTTTTAACATCTTGCCCCACCATTTTGGCGTGCAAAGCAGACAATCCAGATCATGGTCAAATGGGTAGGGCTGAGTGTTGACCACACCCCAATAATAGGATATGGGTATGGCTTTTGTTGGTAAATCTTAGCAACTCTAGGTGTAAACTGGCGTTTTCACAGCCCGTGTTGTGCTCAAGTTACCTGAAAGTTATACAGCTATGCAAGCCGTGCAACGTCGTACGTAAAAAGTCAACCCCCCGATCAAGGGTGGCAAAGCCGGCGCCTTGGCCACTCTTTGCTTTTTTTCTTTTTCTGTGTATATCCCTCTCTCATGTCATAAACCCTAGCTCCGCCAAGCTTTGCTTCTTCAGTCTTCACCACTAAGTTTGTCTATCTTTATCTGTGTGTCTGAATAAATTGTTTTTAGTATTAATGATTTTGCTGCTAGCCAGCTTATCAAATCGTTGGAAGAATCACACCCGAATCTGTTATTTTATTTTTTGGTTGGTCTAGTATATACTCGTTTATACATAATTTCATGTAAGTCATTAATCGAACAAGAAACTGGCTATGTCCTCTGTTATTATATGAATATAGGCCCGGTTTGTTTTCTGCAATTCCTGAAGTTTTGAAACGAAAATTTATGCTTCATGTGTCGTCTTTTTAGTTGATGGGTTACAAGTCAGTGAAGAACTCAAAAGGGGTAAACATGATGCTTTCTTGGAAACTCTGCATTTCACCTTTATCCTTGGTTGTTTTGGATGCATTTTTTTGCTTCCTCTCGCAATGTTTTTGTGTAATTTCTTTGCAGCGCTTGAACTATGATTCATTTTTTGGATCAAAAATCCCTTGAAGTGCTTTCTTGGACAGCTGCTTTGAAATATCTTTCTATTTGAATTAAGAGCTCTATGAAATACACCATTAATATATCATGAACATTGTGGAATGCAATTATATGATATCAGCCCCAATAATAATATGCGTAAATGCACTTCTAAGGATGTGCAACCTGCAACAGTTTGTGAGTGGTAAAACAGAGGACTATTTGTGTTATTGTATATACATGTGCACGTCCAAACGGTTACAAATACATACATCAGTCTTGTTCTTTCTTGGCTTACTGCATCTATTACTAATGTATATTGTGGTTTTAGCAGTGACTTCATGAATATGTTGTTTCTTGAATTCTTAGCATTTTATACGGTCTATTTTGGCTGCTTTTAAATTTGTGTCACTTTGTTGATAGTAATATTCAAGTTTTGCATCCATGTGGTATTTGAGCTTGAATTATGGAGCAGGTTACTTCTGGCATCTTTTCCCTTTTTTAGTTTATTAGGATTAGCAATTTCCTGTTATTCAGATGGCTGGTAGAAGTTCTACTAAAATTAAATCCGGCATTATTAGGCATAGTCTCTCTCTATCTAAATATCTGCTGTCTACAGCAGTCCTCTCTATTAACTAAACTTGCTATGTGTTTTAATATGTATTCTAGTTCTTTCATTGGAAAAATGTTGTTTTGGTAGTTCAAATTTGTTTATTTTTGCACAAGGTACTCACTACTCCCAATTAATCATGTTATTTTGCTGCTGTTCTCAATAGTAAAGGGGTGTAAGGTTTTGCTTGGGTAAGTATGGAAGGACAAAGTGAATATGATAACCTTCTGTTGTTGAAGTCATCAAATTTTGGTGGGAATGCCAATGATGATTCTCATGGACCTGGAGGTGATCCAAACCAGCACTTTGCTGTGGCAGCTGGAAATGGTGGGAACCAGTCTAATGCTCTGCCTTTACCTTGGCGGACCTACTGCCAGAGAGCACCTCCCAATTATGTAGATTTTCTTGCAGAAAGTTTGACATTTCTTGAACATGCTACTGGTGCTGATAAATTAGAGACCATTACTTCACCTACTGGTGGCGGACAGTCTGGTTATGGAGTCTCTGAAATCCAAACAGAATTACTGTTCATTAACCTAGGAAGCACCAGTGGTTATGAACCTGCTGATCCTTCGCTTGACATGGATGCTTCAAAGGTAATGCCATCTGCTAATATACTCCATGGAACAACAGTCATGAAGCTCAGATAATTTTAAAAAATATCATTCTCTGATCTAAATGTAATAGTGGTTGAGGTATGAAATGAACCCTTAGTGAATGACTACTGTTTCCATAACTGAGTTATGATACAATGATTTGCGGCAATGGTGACTAACATTTACAGGATTTCTGATATAAATTTTTGGTAATAAGAACAAGTGTCAAAAGGTTTAATTGTGTGCGTGGTACAGGTAAGATTTCAGAACCCTAGTAAGGAATTGGAATCAGCAAACAACTCAATGAGCTTTCAGCCGCAGATCCTTTCTCAGCTAAATTTCCTTCATTAATATCTTCATCTCCAAACACAAGCTGAGCAGGTTGCCTCGATCAGTCATTAAGTCTTGAAGATTTCACCAGCACTTATATTATTGATAGTTTGATGCTAAAATCTTGCAACAAATTCATGCTTCTGGGACACTAACCATATGAAGATAATTGCAATGTGTCTACACTTCATCCCGAGTGTGAATCTTTTATCCTGTCCAAACCACGTTCCAGTGCTGCAAGACAAAGCACTAGTGCATCTGATCACGTAGCGAAACTCATTTCTTAACCATTGCATGTACTAGTGGCACGCCCCTGAAATTGAACAGGCTAACAAATAAGATCATATATTGTCTTGTTTTCTAATAATACAACTTATTTTTCTTATCTGGATTAACGATCTTTATGATTATTAGGTAATATGATTAGAGCCTAGCTCTGGCTTACTTCAGTTCTCCTGAAGTTTTATTTCTTATTCAGCATCGCAGGCTACGAATAGCTGAAAGACTTGAGGCATAGCAAGAACTGCTTCCGCATTCTGTAGAGAGAATATGTTTGAGCATAGGTCCCGACAAATGTGCACATATGCCTGACAATCAAGAAAGCAATTTAAGATGACTTCTCTGTATATGTGCTTTCAAGGTGCCCTCCATATCCCAAAACTACCTGGTGCATTTTCTTGTTCTTACATCTTTTACCTATAAAAATTCATAGCTTATTCAGCAATAAGAGTGAAAAAACGATGCAGACCTACAACCCCCGAAGTAGCTTTCATTGATACACAAAAGAAGGTTTGCTATCTTTTGAAATCAGAAGCACAACTTCAAGAAGGGCTCTTTCTTCTCTTGCATTTTCTGTGTTTTCAGTCCTAACAAGTCGAATCTAAATCGACCAAAGAAGTAAATCAGCGAGGAAAGAACTAACCTTAAAAGATAGTTTGACATTACAATTTGTATGTGATAATCATAATCTATCCTCGTTGATCTATCTTAACGAGAGGCCTCTGAAGCTCTATGGGAGATTCTGCCACAATGGGCACCAATGATAAGGCCTTGATATCCTTTTCAGCATTCTCAGTCAGAGCTTTGTCTAGAGAATCCTTGGCAACTTTAGCCACGTACACCATCAGAATCACTGTCCACGCGGCAACAGGAACTAAAATCAGTCAGTACTTTGACAGAACTCAATTTTGCAAGAATCAAGAACTGAACCATGACTTACCAGATACCAGAAATCCCAGTGCCATAAACACCTGTGTCCACAAGCAAATGCAGCATATAAATGGTAAAACAAACCAACACATATCAAGCAAAACCATCCCACGAAATAGGCTTCAGATAAATGGCAATGCAATTGTAAATTCTCAGACTCTCTCTGTTGTAACTGATACTTAATCAAAATAGGAGGCATATGCTAACTAACCCAACGAGTAGTTGAAATCTCGTTCCATCCATGGGTGACATCAGAAAGATCCTTCAAAGTTGTCCCAAAATACACCAGAGCAAATGTATTTGGCTGTCACAAACAACATAGCAGGAGTTCAGTGGTCAATGTTCTTCAAAAACTGATCAACTTAGCAATGAAAACATGGATGTTATCTTACCATCATTCCCAACCAAGATGCCAGCATGTATTTGCCTATGTGAACAGGGGTTACGGACAAGAGATAGTTCAAAATGTTGAATGGAAGTAAAGGAACAAGCCGAAGCAGAAAAATTATCTGTTAGATAAATCAGAAGAATAAAAAAAAGGAAGAAAGAGTTATAAATCAGAGCAAAGAAGAAGCATAAACACAGATAACATCAGAATATCACATTCTTGCAAGCTATTCTCATAAGCATTTGCTAGAACTCTTGCCTTAAAGCCAGATTTCTGGATTGCCACAGAAACTGCCTGAAACTTCGGATAATTCTTTAACTTGGAGATGACAAACGATCTTCCAAACTGCACTACAGAACAAACTACGGTATCAGTAGATGTACAAATGAAAACAGACAACAAGAAGAAAACGCATGTCTCGTAAAAAGAAAAATGTCTCTCTCTTCCCAGTATCTCCGGTGTTTAAAGGATGAGGAGCTTGCCTTACAAGGAACATATTGCATTCCCGCACACACAAGATAATTCCTACGAGCAGAGGTTTAAGGGACTCACTGTTCTACCAATAAGGAATGCAGCTGTTGCACCGGTTGTTGCACCTACAGAATCAGCCATGAATCCCCATGGCAGTCCAAAAAGATAACCACCTCCAAGCTGGAAAATGCAGGAGAAAGAAGCAAACGAAGTTGAACTTTCCAATGAAGAAATAAAAAGAGAAAAAGAAAACAACTAAGACAAAGACTAGTAGTCTATTGATCAACGAAATTAGAAGAAACCACAGAATAACATAAAAAGATCAATCTCAAAAGAATCAAAAGCCTACTGTCAGTATTGAAGCAGGAATTGCCAGGATTGTCAGTGGAACGTATGCTGTAGCCCTGCAAAATTCCAGGACGGTAGAGTTAGATCCCATGTATAATGCACAATTGACTTACTGTGGTTAGATGTCAATTCTGACCAGCGCAAGAAACTTACAACACAAGCGGACCCCAATCCCCAAGATCCTGCTTTATCCATAACAAAAAATGCTTCAAAATCTGCAACATGAAAATTTTTGTTTCCTATAAATCATCACATGTTAAACATACAGTGACAATAACTTTGGTCCTAAATTCATGTCAAATACTTCTTATTGGTATTCCGGCAAATATTTCAAGGGAATGGTTATAAAAGACAGATATAGGAAATGAAGCAGGTGCCTTTTCAATGGGGAGGGAGACGCAGGCAATGAAAAATACGGCCAGAAGGAGGAGCAAAACTCCGATTCTGAAGGCGGAGCCCCAAGTGAGCGAGATAACAGCCATTTAATATAACAGCCTCCGGGGCCCACAGCTCAGGCACAGCTGAGTGTTTCCCTCCTCCTGGTCGTCGTCGTTTCGTCTGTTCGCACCACGATCACCGTCGCCCTCACCTTGCTTCGGTGATCCCCGCTCCCCGAATCCCTCGGTGTTTGCCACTCTTATTTAACGTCCGATTGGTTCCCCAATTTACCGCCACAAACTCGAATTACTATTCTTAGACATCTTTACGTTACCAATGTTGTTCTGTTGGGTGGTCCCCACAAAACAGCCACCTATTCGCCTGTTTCCGTTCTCTCTCGTGGGTCCCATAGAATCTATTTTTTTAATCTATTCTTTCTTTACTAGTCGTCGCGTATGGGTCCTGTCTGTCACGTGGCTTTTTTAATGTACAGAATCATCCTAGATTCCCCATTACCGTCTGATTTCCTTTTTGCTTTGGTGTTGGATCCCAACAAACATGAAGCCAACCCAATAACAAATAACCAATAGCCGTCCCTGCCAAAAGGCCTTGCAACAAAATTCTCGGCCTATATACCCAAAAGGCATGTCCACAAAGCCTACATCCAGAAGCTCACTGATTCTCAAATGTACCTGAAATGAAGCACTTGCTCTGTATGTGGCGGCTGTGGTGATGGAATTGCAGCCGGAAAAGTTCTTGGGATACCAATTTAATAAATCCCCGTGTCAGTTACGGGGTTATGCTATCTACAAATCAGAAATCTCAATTCAGACCAGAGAAAATTTCAAATGAAATGACTCAACATTACTTCAAAATCCAAGTTTTCCTGAAAGGAGTAACTCCAACAACCTGTGAAGTTTGGCAAACATCAACTAATAACATCCACATTGTCAACTACAATTTTAAATGAAAACATAAACATGGCAAATGACAATTCTTATTCTATTTATATATAGTTATAAAAATAAAAACTTTTAAATCCGGCTTTAAATAATTCTAACTACTTAACACTCTAAATAACTCAATGTATAAAAATAAATAATGAAAGGTGGGTTGGTAACTCGCAGGTAACATCAGTTATAATATATAATAAGTCTTTACCTTTTAAATAGTTTTAAATTCGTAATTTTTTTTTAAATAATAAAAGTAAATAATACAAAAATTATTTACATATTTATCAAAATTTATTTTATATGATATATGTGTGTGTGTTATCAAGCCCTAAATTGAACTCTTCATATTTTGTTTTTCGATTTTCTTATTAAATAATTCATAATTAATAATTTTTAATTTTTAATCGATCGTTTATTTAAAAATTTACAGAGTTGAAGATATGGATAAAAGTTATTTTTAGAACATATAAACTTCAAAAATATTTTCAAATTATTTTTGGATTCATGTATGACAAGGAGTCCAAATTCCTTAACAAAATTACCACAAAATCCATAGCCTTCTCATCAATATAGTAGTAAAATAGAACAGGGGTTATATACGTAAGCCATTTTCTCTGGTGCTGGCATGAAAATAATGGACACATATGCATCAGGTTAGGAAAGCAGAAAAGCAGGGAGGTACAAGCTCTAGTCTTCAAAATCTGTCTAATGGTGGGTTCTGGATTCCACATTTGCCAAGACTTGCATATCCCTAAAGTTCAGGTGGCGTGATATATCCATCTCATTCAACAAGACCTTCCAATAACAGTTCACAAGAAAATGCAATGTTACAGTACGTTTTGATCATGTAATGATAATGAACACTGCAATAATTAAACTTGGATTTGACTGTCTTATCTAGAAGAACTTGTGACTTCTACTACTAACCAAATATAACTGCAAGCCAGAAACCCAGATGAATCTTGAAGGGATATTGCTCATGCTCAGTGCTCACATTACATAAAGACTAACAAAAGACAGAAATTTGGATGATTACAAGGAAATTATGGTTAAATGGCTCAATCACAAATAGATTTAGGTGGTCATTTTGGGATAGGCTTTCGGCAATGCACGATCAATAGTTAATCTAATCCTAGCTTGGTATAGACGGGCACAAAATTACAAGACCAGCCGACATCTCTCACTGACAGGCACAGGAAATTAACCCAGTTGACCGGATTTTAATTCCCCGTCAACGGAAAATGTTCTTATTGATCCTTCAATGCTAAGGAAAATATATTACAGGTGACCACTAACAGCTTCATACGTACATATACGGTGGGGATAGCACCCTTTCCTTTGTTGCTGGAATATTTTTGCGAGTGGACATTGATTATTGCCTTGTTGAGGTTGATCGAAACTTGAACTGTAAAACTGACTCTGGAACAGTTGTTTGATGCCAAGCCAAGCAAGCCAGTCCAAAACGTCGTTTTCAACTCATGATCATACTCCACTACTCTGAAAGAATCAGATTTTGTGATGAAAAAGGCTCCATTAACGGTTGAGGCCAGCCAGTACTGTACAAATAGTCTTGCCCTTAAAATCTTTATAAGATTCTTGATGACCGTAGATTATTCCCAGCTTTCTTCCAGGATCATGTACTGTCCGTCCTTAAACTCTGTCGATTTCTGCATTCTGAACCTGATCATAATTTCAAGTGGAACTATCAACCGAAATAGAAATCACAGTGAAAATATGTTTAATTAATGTTAATTTACATCGGCTTTAAAGTGCAGTAAGAGCATATAATGATAACAGAAATTTCCATTTCTTGAAACAATTTCAAGGAGAATTTTTTATCCTATCTTGTGCAATGGCATGCGTGGAAAGTCACTGAATCGCCGAAAATGCCATTCAGTGGCATGCAACCAATGAACGACAAGCATTCATTAAATTAAGCTTAGTTTAAGCTTATTCTTCTACAATTTGCTAATATTATTATGACCACCTACACATCCGTAGGAATTATCAAATCGCTAAAACTAGAACAACCATTTCTGCCCACTGCTATTCCAGAAACTGCTCGACTTTACATGTTGCTCTATGGTCAAGATTATAGTTTAAGAATTGTTAATCTCATCATCTATCGACCTCCTTAATGAAGCTTGACATTAAGCCAGACTGACTAAAGAAAGAAATGAACTTCTAAGGGAATATTGTGAAGCATTTTTGCAATGCCAAAAGTTGACTAGAATACAAAGTGACTCAAGTTGACATGATTATTTCTTCTTGCCTATAAATTCAGGGCCCATCCCCAGCTTGACCATCGCCTCTCCTCTGTGTGGTGTCAGTCGAAATTTGAAGAGAAAGAAATTGTCTTTCTGCCTTCATTGCAGAGTGTTCACAACTTTTCAGTTTGCCGCATCCCATACACCAAAAGGGTGAGTTTCAGAAATTCCATGTAGTATAAATATTAATTAATGAATGCATATTTTGTCTTACTCTTCCTCTGTTTTAAAGGAAAGACTTTTAACTTTTTGTTATTTGGTCAAACAGGTTGAACATGAATATTTCCATGCTCATGCTGAATCATAGAACCCCTGCCCTGGAAATACCTAGAGGTAGGCTGAAAATGGATCTTTTGCTTCCCCGGGGACAGAAAGACAAGGTTTTGATCGTAATGGGGGCGACCGGAACAGGAAAATCTCGTCTCTCTATCGACCTTGCTACTCGATTTCCTGCTGAAATCATAAATTCTGATAAAATGCAAGTGTACGAGGGACTCGACATAGTCACCAACAAGATCACTGAGGAAGAACAGTGTGGAGTCCCCCACCATTTGCTTGGAATACTGAATCCTAAATCAGATTTTACAGCCAAAAATTTCTGTGACATGGCTTCTGTTGCCATTGAGTCAACTTTGCATCAAGGCCGGCTTCCTATAATAGTTGGAGGCTCCAATTCATACATTGAAGCTTTAGTTGACGATGAGGATTACAGATTTCGATCAAAATATGATTGTCCTTTCCTTTGGGTTGATGTATCAATGCCAGTTTTACATTCATTTGTATCTGCCAGAGTTGACAGGATGGTCGAAAACGGGATGGTGGAAGAAGTCAGAAAATTTTTTGATCCCCACGCAGATTATTTTAAGGGAATTCGGAAAGCAATCGGAGTACCGGAGTTTGATCCGTATTTCAGAACAGAACCATATCTCGACAAAGAAAACCGAGCTAAAATGTTAAAACAAGCAATTCAAGAAGTAAAAGATAATACATGCACACTGGCTTGTCGCCAACTGGAGAAGATATGTCGGCTTAGAAACATCAAACGGTGGAATATACATCGTCTGGATGCAACAGAAGTTTTTCGGAAGCGTGGCAAGGCAGCAGACGAGGCGTGGGAAAAGCTTGTAACTGGTCCAAGCACTACCATAGTGGCAGAGTTTCTGTACAATGCGTCCACAGAGGTCCCATCCCCAGTACCAGCACACAATGCCCTGTGGCATAATTACAAAAATCAATTTTTGATTTGACTAATAATCAATAATAAAAAGGTTACTACGTCATCCATTTTTGTCCTCACTAGCTATTGGCCTCTGTTGTACCAGTGTTTTATTTTACTTGGATTTGCCAAATAGAAGTTGTTAAACTGTTTGCTAATTACATCCTGGTAGCCAGCACAACTTACATTACATGTTAATAAAATTCGGTAGCAGCGGCAACAATCAACCGCACGAAGGAGCATAATGCCGTACACAGAAGACGCTGACTTTCCGTAGAATCTGAGGGTACTTTAGCATCGAAATGAAGAAACAAAGAGGTGTGCATATTTAAAAAATATATAAATAAGTCCTTGTGGGAACCTTACGTTATGATTGATCATCAACTGAGTGCCTTATCATGAGTGGAAAATAGGATCAAAAGTAGAAAACAACAATTCCATTCAAAAACCACTATCTTTTTCATGCAACTTGACTCTCAGCATTACCAATTTGCCTATAAATACAGTATGATATCTTGTATGCATACGCATAGAAGCATAATGAACAAACAAACAAACAGTGTAAAACTTTTCCATGAGCCCTCGAGAGAAAGATTTTTAACTGACTTTAGGATGGTGTCTGTCTTACTCGATGAATCACTTTCAACTTTTCAACCAGCTTGTTGTTGGATAAGGTTTGCCTTTCTCCAGAGAAATCTTGCTTTTCTCAAACTTCAATTTCATGGTAGTTAATCATGATCATAGGTTAATTAACTTATAGGGGAAATGGTTAATAATGTTATCTTCTATTTGTCTTTGGTCAATAATTGACCAAGGAAATGTCATAACACCCTCTTTCGCTGTGTCTAATAAGGATTAATTAATGGGTCTGGCTAGAAAAATGAAAAAGAAAACAAATAAAGAGGCATTTTGGTTGGCTTTCATTCAAAGACGCAAGATGTACAGATAGGTTCTGGTTCTGTGTCCGGACCACCACAAAAAGAGAAGAGAAGAGAAGAGAAGAGAAGAGGTTCTTCTATGTACTGAACATGTTTTCTGGTCTGCTCGGAAATTACTATTATTCAATATTAAAGCAAAAAATGAAGAAAGAAAAAAGAGTTTTCCTGTGAGAAGGAATGAATATATAGCAACTGATATGATATGAGTGAGACAAGATAGTACTGCAAATTGTAAGTAATCAATTATTCGTTTTGAAGATGAAAGGATAAACTTTGAATAAAGTTTTTGTCAATCACTCACTAACTTTGAAAAATATTCTCCATCTCATATCATTGATGTAATAGTTGAAATGGAAGTCGAATCCATCTATAAGATGAAATGAAAGAAAATTGGAAACTTCAATCACTCATGGAGTCAAAACAAACGTCTGATCTGATGCCAATCCTCTCGTAGATGTTGGGTTGCTTACTCATTCAGTAATTGTGTGTTCACCGAGAAAATCTCATTCATTCACCTGATAATTGGATGGATAGGAATCTTTAAAACAACAATTAGTTGTAATTTAGCTATAAAAACAGTACAACTATCACAAGTACCAGCAGAGAGTCAAAGACTGCAACCAATGTAGTAATAACAAGCTAAATTCACATCAAACATGGTAAAAACGGACAATTCGAAAAATTTAAACTCAGAATCAACCAGCAATTTAAGCACTATGGTCTTAGCCGCCCATTGCAAGAATATGTAACGTTACAAGTGCCATCCACGATGACAGAGTACTCGTGCACGGGCCTTGAAAGGAAGACTGGTAAACGAACCAACAAGTCACAGACACACTCACTATCAACGTCCTTTAACCAGCGGCAACAATTTTCTTCCTCGGGCGTGTATCTGTGATGCCTATGTCCGTGCCGATGACCATCGCTATGCTCTAATTCATCGGCATTGCTGCTGTTGTCGTTGTCATTGTCATCATCACCACCACCATCATGATGGGGATGCTTGGGTGGCGGGTGAGGATGATGAGGAGGAGGAGGGGAGGGCGGGGAAGGAGGTGATACAGGTGGGGCTGGGCTGTACGGCAGCACTGCACAGGCATAGTTCACAAGTGTAAACTGGGAGACACATAGCGGCCGGGGTGGTGGTAGCGGCAGTGGCAATGTCCTTGGCCCTAACTGGCATTGCATCTGGGGAAGTACTACTAAGATTGTCACTAAAAGAGAGAGTGCTATTGGAACAATCTTGTCTCTTTCCATAGCATATGTCATCGATATACGAGGAGCGGAGGTTTGGCGTTGCAAACTGGTCCTTTCTTCTATTTATACAAGTGCATTCATAGTTTTCACTTTTTTCCTTCAGTTAAAGAGATTTTTGCGGGCTATGAGCAATAAAAAAATGGCAATGATCAAAAAACTGAAGCCAGTTTCTTGTTGATATTACTGAAGAGTTTCAGGTTCTGATTGGTTATGTATCATCCACTCCGTGTGGCTATCATTTTAGGTGAAGTATTGCCAGGATGTTGCATGCCAACGACCCTGTTCCTGCTAAATGTGTTGAAAAAAAGATCACTAACCGAAAAATATGTTAGGTTAGCTGGCATGAAGAAACTTTCTATTTCCCAGAATACCAATGAGAAAACACAACTTATAAAATAATATAGTGCTTGACCTATTGAATTCATGCAACTTGGATTTCTGTCTGTCCATTAAAATAAAAGATCGAAATGCATAAAAGGAAGATAACCAAATGGCAAATTCTGTCATCCATGTAAATTAAGTGCAACCAATCATGTGAAGCAAGAAAGCATAATCCTGTGTTTTGTTCTATAAAATTTCTGCATCTAGTAGTAGAACAATATGATAATAATCAAAAGTTAACAAAATATGATTAGTATGGTGGGGAGGGAAAGAAGTTGAAAAACCATTACAAGCTGATGGTCAATACCAAAACCTGACCCACTGTGTACCTATTTAAAGTTAAGACTAGGTTAATGTACAAAAATGAGGGCATAAGCCACATAGATTGCTTCCATGGTACATGCACAGTCAAGTTGAGTGAAAAACATCTCCTTGGTTGCTCTTCTAGGAAAGCACAAGTTCGTTGCAAATCTTATTTATCATCTGACAAACAAAACCATCTTATTAGTCATCTGATGAACCAGACATTCTCTCCCATCATTGATATATCTCTGTCCAGAAACCACCTGCTTCACTTCTCTGAGCTAGTAAATATCCAACCAAAGTGGTCTTTGCAGACATCAAACAGATTTGGCATCTATTATTGGCTAATTGCTGCAAGTGATACAAACAGAAGTGTGAACAAGAGCATGAGAATAAACCAAGATAGATTCTTTCCAAATTTAAATCTTCAGTACAAACCTATAACTCAACTAGCATACAGCTAAAGTGAAGATCTCTAACAAAAATGCACAAGATTAAAATCTGAAAGAGATGTAAGCAGATATGTATGGATGTGATAAAAATGACTCTAAAACATGTTTCCATTAATGCCAATGAATCAGCCATGACAAGATCAACAATCATGCGAAAGTTAACATTGAAAAATAGCAGGCACATTAAAATCCAACTATCAAGCTACTAAGGCTGCATCAGAGTCACCACATGTCCTAAATTCATCGTCAATGTCAAAAAGTTCTAATTCTTCATCTCTCCTGAGTCTATTTGATAGGAAACAATCACACTAAAAACTCTAGTTCCTTAAGAAACTCAGAAAGCACAATCTTTATTAAAAACTATTAGATTGCTTCCTGAATGCCCTAAGCACAATTGACCACACAAGGCCTCAACAATTCCTACAAAACAAGAGCGCAACATAACAAGAGCACACATGACTTTGAACTAATGTTGTGCAAGATCTGATATGCAATATGAGTGGTAACTAAATGCAAGTATCAGAGTTTGTGACTTTAACTGCACGTTGGAACCAATCTGGATTTGGTATGTAACTAAATACAGAAATTAACACACTTGATTTCTAATGTACTACCGTACACAACACCAGAAACAACTAATAGAAATAAGGAAACAAATTCTAGACAGTTCAAATTCTATCAAATAGAATGCATTGCATACAGAAATACATAAACCAAAGGCTAAGTTGATCCTTGTGCCACAGAAAGGGGCGTGACTAAACCGACTTCTGTTAATTGTTGTTTTATCAAAAGAAACTATCCCACACAAACATATAAAAGTGCCATAGTTGAAACAAGGTATGAAATTTGAGCAGCAAAAGCATAACAGAATTCAATGACTTCAACATTCTTATAATATATCAAACAAAATTCTCAGTCTGCTCAGCAGTGGATTGAAAAGAGGTATACTCATGCAACAGGCAACAGAAAAGGCCGCAACAATCCTTCACATTACAATAGGGCAAGATTTTAAAGACAAAATATTCAGCTGAATATCAACAATCATTCCAACTTTAATTAAACCTTCTCTTACCTGTGATTGGGGCTTACTTTATGAGACTTAAACATTCTATCATATTCCTAATATTCTTCCAGATCTATATCTCTTCATCGAATTCATGCTCATCCAATAACTCCTCCTCCTCATTTCTCAAGGCCATCTTTTCCATGTCCATCTTAACCTCTTCCCTCTGAGCCCTCAACTGCTCTGCCCTTTCCCGTTTCCCCTTCTCCAACAACTCAACAAACTTATCTTTAATCTCAAGCAATGGATCCCTATCGATCAACTGACTATCTTTATATGCCTCCCTCAGCATTGCAGTCTTGATCCCTCCTTTCAGTGACAAGTAAAAAATTCCCGAATGCCTTGTGAATACACTTGAAAAAGCATTTGAAAACCTATACTCATCAGTAAACTTTCCCAGTATGGGCACAGGAACCCTTTTAAAAATCGACAGAGATAACAGCTCATGAAAAACTCCAACTGTTCTTTTCTCCATTTCTCTTGAAGATTGTTCTAAACTCGAAATATCCTCATACGGAGATATATAATCTAGCTCTAACCAATCTCTAACCCATTCCCTCATTTCCTTCCTCAAGAAAAATCCAGGTGGTAGCTTCCAATTGAAGTTAGGTCTAACATGAATCCCTGTTAACTTGGCTTCCTCTTCTGCTCTTATCTGAATTACAGATTTCGCAAACTCAGGGTTCCAAGATCCCAACTCCAGGAAAGATTGTCCTTCTCCAGGACACCCAACTAGTTTAAAGTAATTTGAATATTTAGGCACTAAATTAACTAAAAAATCATTAGGAAACCCAAATTCTCTTTTCACATGAACCAATTTATCAACACTCAGTACTTTATCTTTAGACATCATCAACAATTTACACAGCTTAGCCACAATCAACTCTTCATTTATGGCATATATCTTTCTTTCCTCATCAAGAAAGTCTCGGAGCCCGTCACTGGGGCGCAAGAACAAAACAGCGTCGGATTTGGGTTTGATTCGATCATTGTAAGTGTCAAATAAACCCGGGTATCGGTTAAGAAAAGTTTTGATTTTTATCTTAAGGCGTAATCTTTCGCGGCGTTTTTCGAGGTAACGCAACGGTATGACTTGACCCGGTTCGTTGAGGACTTCCTTAACGACCCGGGCACAGAGCTTGTATTGTTTGTCATTCTCTATGGCTTCGTCTAGCTTCCGGTCTTTACGCCACACTACTTTAAGGCTCGAAACCTGTTTGATTTGGTGAGTGAAGTTAGGGTGTCTGTGGGGTTCACATGTCGCTTGCAGATTTTGTAAGTAAAACGAGATGCTTTTGGTTTTGAACGGCATACCTGTAATGTAAAAACCACCGACGAGCTGAGAGTCTTGAGTGGGGGTAGAGGCCTTGTTAAACCCTAATTCCCAGGGAGAGGCCTGTTCTGTATTTGAAATCCATCACTAACACGATGCCGTTTTATTCCCCAAGTAATATCTAAGGTTCACTATTTATTAATATAATAAGAATAAAATTATAAATGTTAAATTTTAAAATAATTGAATCCTTTGGTTTGAATCAAATATAAACTCTAAATCCAACTAAAATTTCTTAATTTTATTTTTTTTCCAAATAAAAATCAAACTAAAATTTATTTTATTTTTTTTAAATCGATTTAAAATAAT
Organism: Khaya senegalensis; assembly: GCA_032402905.1. Lineage (NCBI taxonomy): Eukaryota > Viridiplantae > Streptophyta > Magnoliopsida > Sapindales > Meliaceae > Khaya > Khaya senegalensis. The sequence goes on along the minus strand of CP135542.1, from coordinate 769,002 downwards.
AATTTTGTAAGCCATTCCCGGCTGCAAGAAGCTTGCAACACTTGTCAGAAGATAATTGAAGATGGAGAAGTCACTGGCATCATCAACCTGGGGGGACGTTTTTGAAGAACTCCTGCAGGTAAAGCTTTGCCTCCATGCTTGGATGTTGAGTATCTGTTAATGTGCTTAACCAGTGGTAAGTTAATTAGAGTTATGCCAGCTTAAAGGGTATTTTGTACACGGTTTATAAATGATCTTGTGATCCCCTTCCCAATTACAGGAGGAAATTGTGGATGGCACTCATGTATATACGCTTTGAAGTTCATAAATGGCCTGTTTGATTGATGTGACTGGATTGGATTATTTTAATTTATTTACATAAAATAATAATTATCACTTGTTTGGCAACAAAATTTGAATGGATTAGCCTGCATTCCTATTTGCAAATTAACGAGGATGAGATTGTGCAGGGGCTGGCCCGTGGCACCACAACCCAAAAGCTATTGCTGGTTCTAATTTTTTCTGGCCTTATGTTTAACAATATTGCCGCCCTTAGTTTGTGTGAAACTGTGGAATATGAATTACTTTTTCAGTATACGTGTGGCTGCTGCCGTTGCTGCAGCTGCTTCAACCATGTCCCCTGTTCCATCGAATTGGAAGTTGACTCGGCAAAACCCTGCAGTAAGTAATGTCTATTAACTTGCTTGAGTTTGCATTCAAACTAATATCATCGACTTTTAGAAAGTCTTAGAAGATTGAAAGTAAAATAAAAAGAAACTGTTTTAGAACACAACATAAACTGTTACTTCCGAACAATATTAAAAATTTAAAAAGATCGTATAATTTGTGATCTGATTAAATTTTATTATTTAATTAATATAATAAAAATTTTAATAAAAAAATTTATAAAATATTTTTATTTATTATTAATAAATAAAATTTTATTATTTTATTAATTAAATAACCTTTTCACATTTTAATTTATTTATCATACTTTTTCTATTTGCTTAGTGTAATTCTATTTAGTAAACTGATAAGATTGTAGTTAATGATGAAAGGGAAAGTTAGAATAAGTTACAAACTGAAGTACGACATCAAACTCTCACAGGATGCCAGATATGTCGTCTTCAGGATAATTAATTTTATATTTTCGAATTTATCTCAATTTGTCAAAATAAAAATTAATAATAATAATAATAATAATAAAAAAGAAGTAGGGAAATTTCCTGGAGGCTCACCAATTTGATGGGCTGAATCCTTACCATGCAATCCTAACCCGCAAAAGGCGTCAAAGTCACTCACGCGGTAAGACCAAAATGCCCTCGTTAACAATGTAAAACTACAATAATGTCCGATTTCTTAGCCGAGCAAGTCTCCTCGTTGCAGCCGAATTGTTGTTGTTTTGTTCTCATTAAAACGAACGCTACAAAGACGTCTTCTTTCGCTGTATCCAGGAGCTGTGATGGAGAACTCTTTTTAAGACGATTTTCTCCTGCCTTTGGCTTTCCTTTTCAGAAACTAACGCTCAATTCTCCGTGCCAATTGCTTCCCCTTCTGCCATTCTTGCTCACACACTCTCTCTCAACAGTGGAAAGTTCCTCTCTTTTCGTATTTTTCTCTGTTTGTTTAACGAGAAAACACTTGAATGGAAAATATAATCAAAATTGAATTGATATTTGTCTTCTTTTTGCTAAGCTTTTTTCTCTTATTGGAAGTTAAAGAGACAGTTTTTATGTTCCTATACTTTTATTTAGCAATATTAGAATTAAATGAATTTTCATGATTTTGGTATTAAAATCTGTTTTTGATGGTACTATCGTTAGCTTGAGATTTTTTTTTTTAATGTTTCTTATATGGAATAAGTGAAAGCCTAGTTTTCTCATAATTGTCTTTGATTTTTCGTTTTTTAGCAACCGGGTAGTGAATTAATTCACGGTTCTTTAGTTTTTGTTGTTAAAGTTGATCTGGTTATGTTAATCCTCTATTGTCATCTGACTAATATTCTTTGGTTTTATTACAAATTTTCAAATATATTTTGTATGCGAATTGTCGGATTTGTTTTTTATATTCAGCAATTTTGTTCATTTGCTTCAATATTTTAGTTTTTTTTTCTATTATTATTATTTTTAATGTCTATGATTGTTACATATTGTGTTTTGTTAATGACAATTAGTTAATTTTCTTATAATTTAATGTATGCAGAACAATAGCTCGTGGATATGGGTTTCAATGCAGTTTATAGATGCTTAACGGAGATGTTTCCTCAGGTGTCAGTCTCTCTGAAGACATTAAATTAACAATAAAGCATTAAACAGTTAGTTTATGAGTTCACAGCATGCAATTGTTTTCGGTAGAAACTTTTAATCGTTACAGTGAGAAATCATGCTCAAGTTTTACTGCCGAGGATGTATATGAGCATTCTGGTATTATGATTTAAGAGAGAGTTTCATTTTATCTATTCTAAGAACTCTGTTCCTACTAGCTATTAATGCTTCCTTTAAACTTTGTGGGTTAATGATTATTCATTTTAAAAAATTTATTAATGAGAATTTTAAATTAATTTTCTGTACATGTGGATATCTTGAAATTTGGTTGAGGTTTGCTGGAACAAATTTGTTTGATACTTGTTGCCCTTATATCTGATCCTTCTCAGATGCATTTTCTTAATTTTTTTGTGTATTGTAGTTTACTTTATTTGTTGTCTAGAAAACAGCTTTAAAAAGCTTCAATTGAAATAATTGATCTTGGAAAACATGTATTTTTCTTTTCTTTCTTTTGGTTTTTTGGGTTTAATCCAACCATTTGATTGCCTTTCTGACTAAAGAAGCATACTTGTGTTCTGTGCACAGATTGATACGCGACTATTGAAGGCTGTTGCTATTGAACACAGCAAAGATCCGGATGCTGCTGCAAATGCTGTTCTTACAGATATTCTTCCTTGTTGGTCAAAACTGGCTATTCCTGTGGACCAGAGTGCTTCTAGCTCATCCCCTAAGAACCAATGTCCAAGAGGAGGTCATTCAGATGGTGATGAAGGAGGTAGCAGTGTTACTTCTGTTAAAACACCCAGTATTCTTCTATGTTCCAATATTATAGAACCCTGTTGATTGATGAGAAACATTACCTTTTGATTTCTTCTTTGCTGTGCTCTTTTGATTGGAAAGCTTGCCCATCATTTTTATATTTTTCATTTACATGGTAGATAAAACAAGGGTTTCTTCTGTTCATTTTTATTTTGTGGCCATCTACTTATTTGCATTTATAAATTGGACATGCAGCTGAAAATGAGGAGCAAAACACTTTGTGCCAACAGCTAGTAACAAGGAGAAGAAATAAAACTCCAGGCTCATCCCCTGAACCAGAACCTATAACCAGTGACTATGCCACCAACACCAATCTTGCAGATGCACGTAATTCTGATTCAACTTCTCTGAGGAAGGCATTGAATGCGTCCACTGTTTCACATTTCTATGATGCAAATGGTGGAAGTGAAGAAGTCATATTGTTGGGGAAGACTCAAGAAATTGGGGTTGAAGTTGGGTCAAATAAGGTTTCCACTTCTATGCCACATGCACTGATGAATTATGAAGGTGGAAATGCTGATTTCAGTCAACTGTGTGCTAATACTGAAAGCATTGATTCATTTTCATTGGACAAAGGCCAAGACATCAATGTCCAGGTTGATGATCTCAGGGAAGTATGTGCAAATACTGAAAGCAATGGTTCAGTTTCACTGGGCAAAGGCCAAGACATCAATGCAAAGGTTCATGATTTCGCTGAAGTATGTGTTAATACTGAAAGCAATGATTCAGTTTCATTGGACAAAGGCCAAGACATCAATGTTAAGGCTGATGATTCCTGTGAATTATGCGTTAATACTGAAAACAGTGATATAGTTTCACTGGACAAAAGCCAAGACATCAATGTCAAGGCTGATGATTCCAGTCAAGTGAGTGTTAATACTGAAAACAATTCAGTTTCATTGGACAAAGGTCAACCCATCATTGTCAATGCTGATCCTGAACAGACTCCATTTTTAACATCAACCTGTTTGGTTCATGTGAATGGTGTTGCTGATGGCACCTTGACTGACTGGAAAGATTTTGATGGTCTTGAGGCCACTTCTGTTGATACATCTAACTGCGGATTCAATTATCTAGTTGAATCAAGTTTAGATTGTCCCCTTGAGAAGGTTGAAAGTTCTGTTGCTCAGTCAGTCCAATCATCTGTTCAAGAGCCTACATCACATGTTCCAGAATGCATCCTTCAATCAGAAATTGTTTCTGTAACCCCCAGCACAGATTGTGGAAAACTAGATTCCAGTGGTTCTGCCAATCTTACATCTAAGCAAGAAAACCTCATGACTGAAAATGGCAATATTGAGGATGAGTCTACTATTAATACTGTTGTTACTAGATCTGGCCAAGTGTGCAGAATTGATCTCCTTGAAGAGATTATTGAAGATGCCAAAAATAATAAGGTTTGTTTGTTCTTTATAATTTGCTTGATATTTGGGTGGAAATAATTTGGTAATGCATGTATTTCCCATAGGAGAAACTGTAAGTACAACTATTTCAATTGGGAAAATTATTTATTGACTGTGTTTAGAGTATGAAGTAATGATTTTCACCTATACTTGTATGATCATATTCATTGTATACAACATTGGTTTTTCCTTTTATGTAATAGAGAAATATTTGGTATTATGTTGACTTGAAAAATTTTCCTTTCATGTAACAGAGAAATATATGTTCTTCTGTTGAGTAGACAATTTTTCCATTCATGTGATAGCAAAATATTTGTACTTTTGTTTATTATTTTGCACTTTTGTTTATGGGACTGTAAGTAATTATTAGTCACATGCAGAAAACCTTGTTCATAGCCATGGAGTCAGTTATGAACTTGATGGGAGAAGTTGAAATTCAAGAGAAAGCTGCTGCAGAAGCTAAAGAGGAAGCAGAAAAGGGAGGTTTGGATATTCTCACAAAGGTGCATGAACTCAAACAGATGCTGACACGTGCAAAGGAAGCAAATGACATTGTAATGTTATAGTATTTTTAAACCAATGGTTATTGAACTTGTTTTAACCATTGTGATAACACTGCTCTTTGTTTATTGAACCGAAAAGCTGACCATGAATCCATAACTTTTGCAGCATGCGGGAGAAATTTATGGAGAGAAAGCAATTCTAGCTACTGAAGCAAGGGAGCTTCAAAATCGCCTACTCAGCTTGTCAGAAGAAAGAGATAAATCACTTGCAATTCTGGAAGAGGTATTATCTTAAATTTGCTTTTTATTTGTCTGATGAATAGGGTCTTGTAACAATCATAAGGAGTAATTGGTAGTTTTTTGGCGCTCTTTTAATTGCTTGTATATGGCTATATTACTTTCCTTCTATATTTATTAAACTGTAAAAATATGAAGTATAAACGCATCTAGAAAGTGGTTTTTTCCACTGTCATAAATTGTTCGTCTATTTTGTCATACAGTTCTCTTTCCAAATGTGGAGTCACATTGAAAAGAAGTTTAAATGATTTTTGAAGTTTCAATGAGGCCAGTATATTTTAATTATTTTTTTGGATGCAATTTGCTGCAGATGCACGAAGCCCTTAAAATCCGACTTGCTGCAGCAGAGGAGATGAAGAAAGCAGCTGAACAGGAAAAGCTTGAAAAAGAAGAATCAGCTCGGAATTATCTTGCTGAACAAGAGGCCATCATGGAGAAGGTTGCCCAAGAGTCAAAGATGCTACAGAATCAGGCAGAGGAAAACACCAAGGTAACTAGAAGTATTTACATCAAATATCCATATCCTAGTGTGCAACAAGAATCTAAATGAGACTTGTAATCTTACTTTGTTGCAGTTACAGGAGTTTCTCATGGACCGTGGCCGCTTGGTTGATTCATTGCAGTAAGTTTTAGTTATCTTTGTCTTCTTATAAAAAGATGAAGGAAAATGCTGGATAGTGTAGTGAAGGGCTTCCTGTAAAGAGAAGTGAAGTTTAATTTTCATTTAAGACAAGGATTGATGGTTTCTGATCCCCATGGAAAATAATTGGAAACCTGTCATTTAATAGGATTCCTTACAATAATATGAGTAGATGTTATGTAAAATTATCTGAAACTAGTAAGTAATGGTATGTCCAACTTTCCAGGTTGTTTAGCTTGTTTAAATGATTTATTTAATTATTAAGCATTTTGCTACTCTAGTAAGTCAACCATATAGTAGTTCTTTCTATATTGAGCATGTTAGGTTAGTGCCCTGGATTCATGGTTGTATTTTGCGCCATAACGTCCTTCTCTTAACAGGTGCATCATTTTATCATTGCATTTGATGTTAGAGATATAATGGCTTGTGTGGATGATAGATGTATGTATTTTCTTACAGGCATGTTACTACGCACGGATTTGTGAGATTAGTGAAGTGATAAACTCTCTAATTTGTTTTTTTGGCAGAGGAGAAATATCTGTTATATGCCAAGATGTGAGATTGCTGAAAGAGAAGTTTGATGAGCGTGTTCCATTAAGCAAGTCTGTATCCTCAAGCCAGACTACTTGCATCTTAGCCTCTTCCAGCTCATCTATGAAAAGCATGGCATCTCTAGTTGCTGAGCAAGGCCTGACATCTGAGACCTTGGAGAAGGCGAGTCCCACCCCATCAGTTGAAACCCAGTCACCAAAAAGCAAACTCGAAGATGCAAGAACTGGAGATTTCTGGAGAGAGCCCTCTGATGAGGGGTGGGATTTCTTTGAAAGTGATACAGAATTGAATATAAAAGCCCATTAAACTTTTGGTAACACCGGAATGGGGAAACCTTGGAGGATTTTTCTTTTGTCAAATAGAGCTTGTTATTCTAGAGTTATTTTCTATTGGTTGAACATTCCAAACGTTTTACATTAATAGGTGATTGGCTATCTATGTTGTACAGTTTAGCTTTGAATAAATCAGCGGAAAGCCTTTTCTTGAATGCTATCCAAGTGCTTGAATGACGAGGTGTTGGCTGTGTATAACAAGTATGTTGATGGTCGTCTTGCTTTGGCATCGACCTTCAATGTCTTGTGTTTACTTTTTGTTCCACTGAAAGGTAAAGTTGGATCTGGATTTTAACTTGTTATTTATTGAGTTTATCCTACTTACGTTCCCAATATCTTGTGGCGGTGTGGCTAACCCTCCATAGCAAGTAGGGGAATATATGATATTGTTGTGTAGTACTACGCTGTTTAAGATCAAGCTGCAATAGTCTACCAAAATCCAAAAACAGAAAACAAGCTCGTCTAAGAAAATTTTAAGCCACGAAGCCATTAGATAGAACAAAAAAAGGAGCTCAAGGAAATCATATCAAGGTGATTGAAAGAACCACAGCAAGAGCGGGTTCTCACATTATTAGGCTTTGTTTGTTTGTACAATACATATAAGTAATTTACAATTCGGCAGGCACAACCTTCCTACTTGCCTGTATCCAAAACTTACGTCTAATCATCTAATTGATCCTCTGGCTCTTTCTTGACCACAAAATCATTTTAACCAGAACTAAGAACCTCATCGTTCTACTTCTGCTGTTTAACATCAATAGTGGAACTGCAAGGCTCCAATAATCTAGCTAGCCATGCCAACACAGCAGCATTACAGAACATCTCCATATAATATAAAGCCGTCCACGCTGCTCTCTAATTTGCTTTGCACACCTCTGCCATGACCTGGACTTGATGCCCCTCAAAGCTGCCATTTCTCAAAACTGCCAATAGAACTAGATTTAAGAATCGACTGTAGTTGAATTCAGGTGGGTAAGTTGTAGAAACCGAGAAGTTGTGAACTTTATGCGTTGGAATTAGGACTTCTGAGGCCTTGTATATAAAGAGAGGAAGACTTGAAGATATGTGAGAAGGGAATATGTGGTGGTTGACAAACGTTGGCCCTGTTGAAGGTAAAAGACAGAGCAGAAGGCATTGCGCTGTCCGCTTTGCCAACCTATCCCGATAAGGACTTGTCAATTGTCAACAACTTCCTCCATTGAGGGTCATCCCCTGTCTCTCATCTTATTAATGAATAGATGCCTACTTTTGTGAACATAAGCATTGCATTCCACTGCACAACCACAACCACTAATCTATAAAATATTGCTACTTTTCTTTCTATTAGCCTTAACGAAAACTTTGTTAAAAATGGAAAGCTCCAACTAAATTGCATTTAAGAGGTCTTAATTAATCAAATATTAAACCTCAAAAAAATTAGTAAAACAATCAGTGTTAGGCATTACATACATATATTAGTATTATCTTGAGCTTGCAGTTGCCTCTTCAATTATGATCTAGTCATGGATGGCTGGCAAACACTCTTCAACACTTTAATAATAATACTTAATCAAGCTGGTTGTTATGTGATAAACTCGTGGCATTGATAACCTTCAATCATAAAATAATAACATTATAATTGTTTGGTTCTTAATGTAACACGAGAATAAAAATTTCAACTGTCAACCTCATGTTAGCCTAATAAAGCTTAACCAAAAGCTTCCCACGTATAACTTATGGACACTAATGCTCACTTTTTCTTGCTTGGTTATGGATAGACCTAAATTTGCATTATGCCAAGATTGTTTGTTCCATTTCAAGAGCCCACATATTGGAGCCATGGGATGGAAACATCAAAAACCAGACCACGTTCCAGCTAACTACTACTAATACTTTCCATCCATCATCACGTGCACATGTCTGAGTAAGTTAAAACCAATACATCGATCGTCTTGGTCAATCCGAAATATGCCGGCCACTTATCTTTTCTTGCAATAATATTATTAATGACAGACAAACAGACAGGCAGACTAGTTCCAAACTCATTTACGTGCACCTCATCTTTCATTACTTGCTTGTTCTGTCCTGCTACCTTATCTTTACAGAGGCATAACTCCTGACTCCTTACCTACAACGATTACGTTACAATGGCCTCTTCTGCAGCCCTATTTGCAGACACGTTGAATCATTCTGGGCCAACCCTCGTTGAATCGGTGGTTTTAGAGTGTAACAGGTATTCTCTCGAGTCATTTTCAACCGTTCATAAGATTCCCTTTGTGGGTTCAGGGCACATGGAATACTGAGTCTTATGTAGTAGTAAAGTTTGGCAATGTGGAAAGTTAGCAAAACCCTTATCTAAAAATATGAAAAATATCAAAGAGAGAAGACCTACCATATGATGAAGCAATGTAGACAATGTATGCTAATTTGGATGGATCAAATGGGTTACAGGTTGGAGGTTTACAGTGTGGGAATTGGTGTGATGATTAAGGACTTAGGTAATGCACACGTGAGAGTGAGAGAGAACAACAAGTGGCTCGTCATACATAGAAATTAGAACATCGTTCAAAGCCTATGAGAATGTTGATATATATGAATGCAAATTCAACAAAAATCCAAGCTGTCGGGAGGAAATTCTTCTGTGTTATAATGCAGATTCACGAGTACAATCGATAGGTTGAAGAGTAATCATGCATGCATGCATGAATCCACATGCATTACACGTGAGAAGGAAATGGCCCAGCATTTATCTTCATCGTGTGATGTACCCATAAAGTAACAAAATGCTAAACACGTCCGCATTAGCAATATTAGCATGGCAACAAAGCACTAATCACCTAAAAATCCAACTTTCCAACCGCCATGTTATCGTTTCTCACCATAGATTTTCATACTTGGGGTTTGCCTCAGCTTTTTTTTCTTCCTCTTTCTATTTAAATGTAGTTGGGAGCCTGAATTTTAAAACCCTAAACGAATTCTAAAAATATGACTATCAAATTTAATGTTAAAACCAAATTTCAGCTAGATTTTGTCCTTGGAACTACCACTGAGTTGCAGCTTTAACACAAGATTAAAGAAATTTAAGTGGATATTCACTATTTGAACATAATTTGTGGCGATAGTCATTTTTCAACTGTATAAGATGACTAATAAATTTTATATCATATTTCCATTCCTAAAGGATTTGAAACATGGGATAGTTTATAATGGGATTAGAGATCAACACGAGCAAGACATGAGAAACTTCACCACGAGGTAAATCGATTACAACATATTTCCATGATTTTCATATTTTACCAAAGTCTTGATTGAACCATTGCCCTAACGAGTGTATGTTATGATTACCAACTTTCACTTACTCTGACACAAATCTTAAATCTAAATGCAAATCAAGGGCATACATAGAAATTCAATTAATATATGAAGTTGTTTTCTGGCTTCAAATTTGGTACCTACGTGATTAAATGGTAATTAATTATTAATCTACGTATTAATTGATTCGATTTCAAATCAAACCCACAGAGAGAGAGAGAGAGATCAGTGTACTTAACTAGAAAAATTACAATCCTCCATTCATATCATGTGTTTCCTGTTATAAATCAAACAGACTGAAAGATTTCTGTTAAGGCACATCTCGGTTCATTAAGTACTTCTTAGGTAACATATGAATGAGAGAGCATGAAGGTTGGGCGATTTAGGTAGGAACTGAGTTGTAGGTGATGTGTACAAGTACGGGTGTGATATTTCAGTGTCTTTTGTGCTTCTAACCAAATGGGGTTCTGAATTTCTTATTCCTAGCTTCGCTGGCAGCTGATTCTATCTCCACCAATTCCAGTAAGGGGAAAGAAAGAAAGAAAGAAGTGCATACTAATTTGCAAAACCGTTTGTAAATTAAGATGTTATATCCTTTGGATAGTATAAAATACATCGTCGTACATGTATTTTACAATCAAACAGGCATTCCAGTCGTCGATGGGATTTCTTCTGTTTCTTTGAACTGTGACCCTAGCAGCATACTAAACCCTAAACAGCCAACCCCGCCCCAGTTCCCCAGCTTCAAAAATTTACACGTCATATAGTTAGCTTATTATTTAGAACTGAACAGTGAGACCTGTTGCTTTTTGCTGTTGATCCTCCCTGTAACAAGCTCCGTGAAGAAAAAGAACTAGTCATCCCAGCATAGGAGCATTACAGAACATCTCCAAATAATATAAAGCCGTGCCCTCTGCTCTCGAATATGTTTTGAAAGCTTCTGCCATGACCGAATCTTCATATTCTTCACTGAAAACTTGCTTGCTGCCATATCAAAACTTGAAACAACACAACAGTTAAACTGCTTGATTTTTGATGGGTTGGAAGTCCTAGAAATGGAAGTCTATCTTGGGGAACTTGAAGGGTTCTTGGAGGACTCGGGGCATTATATACAAGGGCCAGAGAAATAGTACTACTCTGTTGAAGATATTCGAGGAGGGATTTGTGGCTGGTTAGGGCAATGGCTAAGGACCCACCACTGAAATAAAAAGACAAAGCAGACCAATATTAGCTTGCCTCCTTGCCGAGCCATCCCGATAAGGACTTGACATCAGCTTTCTCCAAATAAGGGTCATCTCCAATGAATTCAATTCCTGTATATGTTCATACACAATTCTTCAATCACTTTTATTATGTATTTGGTGCAATATAATGCATGCTGTTAGCATTCGGTATCGCAACTTTGGTTAAATGTGGGAGATTAATGCCTAGTTGTTATGCATGCCACCCAAAATATTCCTTCTTATCAATTCCTATCCACAGCCACAATTACAAGTGTCAACTGATTGGAACAGAAGAGACTCCATATGTATGAAAGCTACGACTTCAACACCTTCATTATATTTCATTTATCGGACTATAGTCGTTAGAAACTGATACATCGATCTGAGACAAATTTATACAGCACTCAACCTCGAACAATAATTTGTCAGTTATACTAATAATTTAATCCTAACATGAGTTTGCCTGTACCCCATTTATGATGTCATAAATCGACATTATTAGATGAACATTCTTGACCCATATACAGAAATTAAATACTAATTGAGTTGGTTAGTTATTTGACAAATCATGAGGCAATATTCCTAAACTTGACGATCAAAAAGATGTGAAGAATCGATGGTTGATCATACGTCGTGAGAATATTTAGTTTCTCCATTGCAGGAATGATAAATATCAATATCAATCATCATTCATGGCTATAAAAAGATTAGCCTAATGATACATCCCGAATGAGCCTATATCCATAGGTATTAAGTTGAGCGTATATATATCTCAATATATGGATGTGTGGAAGGTTGAGGTCAATCCGACAGGGCTGCCGGCCACTTATGATTACCGAGGAAAGTGTAGTGTTCTAAAAAGCAGTCATTAATTCCATGTTGCAATTGGTTTCGCTTGCTGTTGTTGGCTTTGCTTGCTTCCCGTTGCTACGTAACATTCAGCAGAGCAACAGCACCTATCTACTATTATGTCATCCAATCCAAGATTGAATTTCTGGTGTGGCAGTGTGATACGTGTACTCTCGTGTCATCAACTTCGGTCAATAAGAATCTTCCGTGAGGGACCAGGTCCACGTGAGTACTGTGTCCCGATGTCATGGCAAAGTGTGGCAATTAGGTTGTTCTCTCTCTTTCACTTGACTTCATACCTTATCTTATCCATGGCAAACGGCACAGTAGAACCGAAGCATGTGCTTGTGAAAGCAAATTCAATGGATTGATTTTCCTAAGACCGTATTCACATCATATCATTTACTTCTCTATTGGACTCATTCTTGTAGATGATAGGAAAAGCAAATTACTGTTTCAGTATCTCTCAGAAACAGCAGAGACTCAGAGTGAGTTCAAATCATTAGCTGTTTGACAAAATAAAGAAACTGTTTGTAATGTTATCTTTTAACTTGATCTTAAAAGGTGTAACAGGCTAAATATTCTCAGACAAATCTATTTTCAACTAGTGATTCTATTTCAAATCTACAATATTAAAATCTCAAACAAGCCTAAGAGATCTATCAAAACCCTCATTACAGATATTTAATCATTTTTCTCCCAGCGGGTCAAGCTCAGACTACAACAACTATGTTGAGCAAAATCTTGGATTAGCTGCTGCGAGAGATGAACAGGTTCTTCTGGGTAAAAATTAGGTATTAAGTCTTAGTGCTGCAGAGACGGGCCTTGCTGATCGAAATAATCTACCGAACTTAAATGGTTGTGTTTTCAAAACTAAACCAAAGTACGACAGTTACAAATATACCCTAAGCTTATATTGAACAACTGTTAATATCATTAATTTTTACAGCCTGTGAGTACAAAATCCAGTATATTCTAAGCACATACCTTGCTCCAGCAAAGAAAATAAAATCCAAATAAGACAGGAATTGAACAAAAAATACAAAGGAATAGAACAGCTACAACAGTTATTATATACTTTTATCATGCCAGAAAACTGAATCGATAAATCATTTGAAACCTCTTAGACCACTCCCAGTGCTTTCTTTATGTCAGCCTGTACCCAAAACCCACAATGAAGTCAAAAACTAGTGATGAAAAGAACAAGAATAGAGTGCAACCTGCACGTTTGCAAGTACCCAGTATACACATGCACATGTACATATACAAACATGTACCTCCATTGCCATCGGGGTAGTGGTTGGACTATAGCGATCAATGACATGCCCTTCTCTATCAACTAAAAACTTGGTAAAGTTCCACTTTATTCTAGACCCAAAGCATCCAGATTTACTTGCTTTGAGGAATTTGTAGATTGGTTCTGTATTTGGACCATTAACGCGTACCTAATTATAAGAGAATTGAACATCTGATATCAACTACAAATAGAATATAACAGCAAACAGAATCAACTAACTTATGCAATCAATCAAAAGATCAGTCTAACTGATCCAAACACCAATTTAACCTTCAAAGATTGACACACGGTGAAGTTGAAAATCCTTACATATCTGGAAATTCGTAAACTTAGTAAAAGATGCATGGGGACAACCACCAGACTTTGTATAAGATTTTGAACTGTGAATGAGCTTTGTCCTCAATAAAGGCAAACATCAACCAGAAAGAAGCATAGTAAACCTCACTTTTGCTCTTCTTGATTTTCCTAAAATTTAGAAAGGCATGGCATACTAATGACTAAAGAAGCAATCAATAACCAAAATAAAATCTGCGACCAACATAGACAAAATCAACTAAAACAATAACATGACAAACAAATTTCAAGCTGAAAATTCAGATCTACAACTTGATATGTCGGGTAACTGCTTCTCTATCAATAATTGGGGTGATTTTACATAAGGTGAGTATCAAATGTTATGCGAAAGTTTCATGAATTGGAGCACATTAATTTTGAACTAGTGATGCCACTGCTTCTATCTATTGCAATTTTGATAAACTTTGAAGGCAAAAAGATTTCTCTTTTTCTACTGCAGGGTAAAAGGTGGGCAATGGGCTTGTTAGAGGATCATTGCATACTTCAAACTAAGAAAGTTTTATGAACATTAGTAAATTCAAATTACTACATTTAGCACATACCAAAAATTATCAGACTTTAAAACAATATAAAATGGCAACAAAGGCAAAATCATAGGAAAAGAAAATTAACTATGAACTCAATGATTGGTCATCGATTGATTTTGAAAACAGTATTAAGCAACTTCAAAAGAAAAATGTTTATATACAAAACAGAATTTGGGTTACTTCTTTTATAACCATAAGTATATTACCTTTTGAAAAATTGGGTATTCAGCCTTATATCTCGTACACGCAAATTCCTGGGTCTCCTGGCTGGTCCCAGGCTCTTGCTTAAGAAATTGATTGCATGGAAATGCCAAGATCTCAAAGCCTAAAAGCAGTTGATAAATAAAAATTCTCAAGTGGCCAATGAACACAGAGAGAAGATTATAAGCTAAACCCAAAGTAAAAAACCGTTGAGAAGTGGCATATTATGTAAATCAATCAATGACTGAAGCAAATTAAGCAATTATAGGTTTATGTAGTCCTCAATATAACAGAAGAAATGAAAAGTTAGACCATTTGTTCATGCCACAGTCAAACCCCCCAGAAGACAGAACTCACAGCAGCATTCTCAAGGTTATATCAGAATAGCTAGTAATAATACCAATAACAAGCAAAATCGGATAGAATTCCGCACTTCAAACAACAAATAGAGGTAAAAAAACACAAACTAGCATAATTCATCGACAAACACATATTTGAGATGACCCAACATTACAAAATGCTAAAAGGAAAAAAGAACAAACCTTTATCCTTGTATTTACCGTAAAGATCAGTCAACTGGGTGTAATTTGAATCAGTAAAGCTACTGTTACACAGACAAACACACACCAAAAAGACATCCAGAAGTAAGATATTCCCCACCCCAAAAAAGGGGGGAAAAAAATAAAGCCTCCAGAAAAAAGACAGAAAAGCACATAAGAAGAAGGAAAAAGGAAGAACCATTTGGAGGCAACGTTAACCACCAGGAGAACCTTCCCTTTGTAAACGCTGAGGTCCACGCCTTTTCCTCGACTATCCTGTACCAAACCCAGAACCGTAACCATCACAAAAATAATTGGCTTCATTCAAATCACAAAAACAATAAAAATAAAAATAATAATAAAGGAAGAAATCAAAAGGGAATACCTTAACAGTGAAGTCATGGACTGATTTCTGGTGAACTGATTCAGAAGCACCCATTTTGATTTTGATTTTGATTGGAATTGGGATTGGATTTGGAACAAATAGCCGCGATGGAATACCCTCACCATTGGGGTAAAGCCTTTTTAATTTAATCTTCTCAGTTAATATTAAATATTAAAGTGTCATTCTCCGCCGTAGTACCCGAATTCCTTATTCACGTTATTATAATCATCGTTTCATAATCCAAAACATGGAACCTTCTTCTTTGAAATCAACGACGCCGTTAATTAATTGTTGATAATTTCTGACGATTTCCCCTCGGTCAATTATATACAGCCAGCCTAGACTTTGATCATTACTTGATAATTATCAACGTTTTTTCACAATTTCCGCCCACAAACTTATCAAAGACTCGTTCTCATTGCTGGGCGATCGACCATGGACTTTGCACTAGTAGAAAAACAAAATGAAAATGAACTGCTTTCCCCTCATTCCAGAAGATACTCAAGACTTATTTTAACATTCAAATATATCATCAGTCCAGAGTCAGAACCATACCACTCTTTTTGTAAGTTGATATATGCATATACAACTGTTGTAGCTAAACCCAGTAAAATTTTTCAAATGTCTATGAACAGGTAATTAACTGTTTACAGCAAAATGCGGAACCGAGTAAAAGTTCCCAACATCCGCCCAGTAACCAAAAAATAATAATTTATATAATTCCTATATGGGCTTCCAAGAAATAAATTATACCAAAAATGTTATATATATATATATATCAGACATCCTAGAGCTAGTTACAGCTCCCCGCATCTCTCTATAACTACCATACCAGGACTATCTAACCACCCTCTGCTTTTGCAGATGAGTTTATAGAATACATATATACAACCCCCCAGCAGGCCGCAGCATGTCAACATTGCTGATCTTTTGTATCTTGAGCTCAGCTCAACTTTGATTTACTTGCCGCCAAGAGACTGGCTGGGAAGGGACTCACTCCACTGAACAAGCCGCAGAGCAGAACCCATATCAAAAACTGTTCGTACCTAACATTTGCAAAACCATGACAAGTATTAGCATTACAATACTGCTTGTCACTAGCATGGATTACAGCTTTCAAATAATAAATCTATGTTATTGGCAAAACCACTTCTTTGTGCAACGAAGAGGTGCACCTCCATTTTCTCTTAGATCAAAAAGCTGAAGTGGATTGTATTGATTGAAAAGGAAGTTTTACTAACAGTCACAATTACACTACTTCGGCTCAATTCCTTGCAACATCCATAAACAAAATCATTTACAACAACTTACCAGTCCCTCCTTTCCAGATATACGTTTTCACCTTGGCCGCCAAATGCCTGGTGCTGAAACAATGAAAAAAAAGAGATACTCTTGAGCCACTTTAAGTTTTGCAATGTTAAATGCAGTGCAAACAAGAGCAAAGCAACTGCTAACCAAATTATTTATGCTTTGGTGACACTCCAACAGAAGTTCATGACTGATAGCAAACTTCAAATAGCCAACAAACAAAATTTTTGGTTTTATTTTCAAGAGATAACCCAGTAGAAAGAATACAAACCTCTTATTCCCACCGGAACTGCACCTCCCGAAGATCTCATGTGCAACGAGTTTCTGTGGTTCATTGGCCTGGGAGGATATGCCCCCCATCGGTTTGGATATCTATTTGGCTCACATGGGGGACCGCCGTATGATCCCGATGTATAAGATTCTTCGGCTTCGTCAAGATATCTTGGACCTGGAAGAAGACAACAGAATATTGGCAATTTAATCAACAGAGCTAACCATGATGTGTCCACAACTACCTACCATCTTTCCTATTGAAATATGTTTTAACATAGGAAGCTTACCAGAATAAAAGGGTGCAGGACACCTCCAGCTATCTCGGTGTTCATATGGAGCTGGTTTCATTCTATCATGGTTATAGTAAAAGTTACCACCATCAATATTTGGCAGAGAGTGGAACCTGTGTGAATGTGTAAGGGGTGGGCCGTCCCTCCGAGACTTCACATATGAAAACTGATTTGAGTGTGGAGCATGAGGTGGCCGCGGAGGGTATGACTTGTTATGGAACCGTGAGCTATCAGTTTGTTGAACATTATTCAATGGGCATACAGGATAACTACCAAAAGAGCCAGTAGACTCAGGCATCTGCATTGGCATCTGAAGATCTTTACATTCAGTTGCATGATAGTGAACTGCATTGGTAGGTATCGTTTCGTCGATTCTTGGCACATCCTTTTGCATATTCTGCAAATATATGCGAAATTCACAAATAAAAAAAAGGGCAGATAACAGATTCCACTTCTATCAAACTACTTTCAAAAAAAAAACTCTAGATATTTGAACAAGTAATTGACTTACATGTGCAATAGCTCCATTAGAGTAGGGGTCAGACGATGTACAAGGATGGAGGGGAGGAGGTGGTGGTGGATGGGGAGGGGGAGATGATGGCAGTGGCGGTGATGATGGGGGCACATCTTGTGGCAGAGGAGGGACAAAAGGCAATAACTGATTATGTGATGTCTGTGCAGTATTGACTCCAGGGGTTGAGCTCATTTCAACATCACAAGTAGGAGCTACATCCTCCATTTCAAGTTCACCATCAACATCTTCCAAGATATGACTATGCTTTTTGATATTTGTGGGAGTAGCATCACGTTCATCAGGGGCTTCAGAATTATGTTCAGGAGTGACAGCCTCAAAACTCCCTCCATCAGAATCACTTCCTTCATCTTCATCCTTAAGCATGCGGGGCATACAAAATCCAGGAAGCTGAAAACTTGAATTGCTGACGCAACAGAAATGTGTCAGTAAATGATGATATAGTAATATTTAAATTGGTTTAGACTACAAAATTGTTGCAACAAGGACATACCTTCCATATTCATCAACAAGCATGCCCTCCATTTCTCTAACAGGATCATCTAAAGCCCTTTCTGTTCTTGCTGAGCGGCGAGAATAGGCACCAGCAGAAGATGAACAACAAAAGGAATCAAGTTCTCTCATATGGTGACGAATAACAGATTCTGAAAGGACTCTTCTTTCCTGCCAAAGCCTCAAAACCTATACAAAAGAACATGAAAGGTTACGAAATAACCAAACCATAAGATATGTACTAAAATTACAGCATTGAATCAGGAAAAATCATCCCTTACCTTCAAACACTGCCTACGGTTTTCCTGAGCAGCACTTCCAGGTGGAGCAGCAGCTGACAGTAACCGTGGCAAAACTGCCAGAATAGCTGAAGGGTATATTCCACCAATATCACCTGAATATTCCAAGTCAATGTCAACAAAACCATAACCCACATAAACAGATGTAGTAGTTGATCCACGTAATTTATAATAACACAATCATGAAATGAAACTACCATAAAATTAAGGAAGTGTACAATAACAAGACAGCCGATACATTACCTTTCAGACCTCGAGAGCACTGCATGATAGAGTCCACAAGGAAGAATAAATCCACCCTTCTGTGTAAGCTAGACTCAGTTTCCAAATAATGGGCTACAATTTCCATTACCTAGTTTATACAGAAAACAAGAAAATCCAAAAGAACTTTCTGAGTTGAATGTGTTCTTTGATTCATAACAACTCTATTTTCATGTGAAAGCTCATGTGGTCTCATTTCCATTATAACTGCATTACCATGATGACTTCACAGAGAAGAAAAAGTATTAAACTGTAAAGCAGTGAAATTTAAGCATTCAACATAACCATGCCAAGAGCAATATCTGATTAAATTCAACAAAGATCTAATGTCTATCGACATTTCAAACAGACAAACAAAAGTGCCACATCAGGGTGGTGAAAATAAATATAAGCAAACATGAAAGAGGTTAAATGTTTAATCACACCAACCCACAATGACAAAGATAAAACATCAGAACAGAAGATAATACCATTAACTAGAAGCTCTAGATAATTTAAAATGATCACCAATTACATCCCAAAGTTTATCAACTCTTCAGGATCCTGCCTAATGGATGCATTCCAAGCTCAAAATGCTCCAGTGCTCATAAACAGGAGAGAATCCAAGCAAGCAAGTTATTAATCAAAGACACATGGACAAAAATCTTGAATCAGACAATGGGTTTATAGTTTATACAATCTTAAGCCCAAGAGTGATTCCATTAAACCATTTGCCAAAATGCCACAAGAAGCGGGTAAAGAATAGACTTTATTCTTTCAAACAAAAAGTTCAAGTATTTAAAAGGCATCAAAGATTTACAAGGCCTGCCATATATGATAAGTATAAATTTAACACACAAGGTTATGTTAAACATATTCATACCAGGTCTTTACTTTTGCCGAACAGATTGACAGCTTCTAATAGCATATTTTTGAAAAAGATGAAAAATTAAAACTTCTCTATGAGATATTACATTTCACATAACTATAAATGAAGTTCATTATATTATTTGAAGCCCATTGCCAATCAAAGCTTCTTTTGGATACTAAAAGAAAGCTGTACACAAATCAAGGTGATTAGAAAAACAATAGAATAAAAAAATCTTGCAGACATACCTGGAAATATCATCACTAAGTTTAAATGTTTTGAAAATTTCTTAAAATCTTACCTTATTATTATTCAATCCATAAATAAATACTTCTACTTTGCATATCAGCATCAATTACCTACGGTGACTTGGTTAATCTTTTGTAAAGATGCACAAAATTCAAGCTTCACTAATGATCTACAAGTAAACTCTCATCGTCAATGAACTAGATAAAATCTGTGTATTCAACCTACAGGTATACAAAATTGACCACCATATTTTTAAAGTGCAGCAAAATGGCATAACCAAACCATAATCTCTCCCTCCAACTGCATTAAAATCTATACTTTTACAAGGTAAAACAAACAACGTATCTCAAATATTAAAAAATGCCATTTTTTGTACCTTAGCAGAGACACCAAGCTTGGCACAGTCAATAGCTATGCGTGTTGCTCGACCAATGCTCTCCTTTGTCCTAGTCAATGAACCAAGCACAGTCTCAAAGGAAGATAGAATAGCATGTGCTTCTGAAAAGCTGCCCCACTTTCCAACAAATTTTGGTCTTTGGGACACTGCTGTGTCAATTTTGCCTTCATCAGCAACTGGAGCACCCAGAGTTTTCTTGTGCTGTGAATGGACATAGGGACTAGAGCCATTGGTTTGGACAATATTGGCACTTTCCAAAGTGGATATGTGACAGTGAGAGATATTGAGTGGAGAGATCTGTGCAGGAGAATCCACTCCCTCAACAGGAGAGGAACTTAAAGCGACACCTGTGACACCCTTGTCACACAAATGATCATCAGAAATGGAAATAGAACTTGTATCCTTCAGCTTTTCCTTTTGTTTGACTTCTTCCAGTGCGTCACACCTAAAAAAACGTAAAACAGTATGGAAATGTTGAACAGAAGAGACTGAAGATACTACCTATAACAGAAACAAATGATGAACATGCAGCAAATAATTTAATACTTTAACTTCATCTCAAAGAGGCTTTCAAATTGAGAAAATGATACTCTAAAGAGAATTTAGCTTACAATACCACTGACAAGTTCATTGTTTAAACTGAAATTTCATTACTGTCCTATTGCTAATGAAAAAAATGAAGGACAAACTATTTTTAATAATAGTGGTAAAAGGTGCCATAGAACCAAACACTCTGTATTGTACCGAAGCACATGAAGTTCAGGTCTACAAGAAAGGTAAGGGGAAGGGGAATCTTTGTGAAACAGATACTACAAATACTATTAGTCCTTTAAAGAATAACCACAGCAAAATTAGGGACATGAACTTACATGCTGTTAATATGGCCATTGTCATCAATTCGTGACTTCAAAGACTCAGTGTTCTCACAATCCATACCCTCTGCACTGTATTGAAGCACTTCTGCACAATTTTGGGTTGAAAGTTTAGCACTTTCTTCAGCCCCTGAGACAGGTTCCACACTCAACTCAACATGTTTTAAAGTACCAAGCTCTTTATTAACATTTTCAGCTCTAAAATCATCCAACTGAAGATTTTCAGAATTGCATTCATCCTTCCAGGGCAACAACTGATGCAATGAATCTTTATCCGGTCTCATACTAGACTGTCTTCTGTCAGGATTCGGCAAAATATGTTCTGGACTTTGGGTTTTGACCACAGCTTGAATGCTATGAACAGACAAAGATGACCCAGTAAAATCTTTAGAGTCAACATTGTCTATAGGCACTACATCATTTCTGACGATTTCATGTTTTTGGCTATTAGAATTCTTAATGAGTGGATCACAAATTTGAGCTTCTCCAGAAGATTTGGTTAACTCCTCCAAACCCATGGGGTTTGAACTGGAATAGAACCCAGAAGCATCATTGCCAAGAGACTCTACCCTCTGCAGTCCCAAACTGTTTCCTTCTCTGCTATTCATGGTCTCATGATAACATCGACCCATGGAATCAACACAAAATCCGTTAATTGATGTGTTT
The DNA here is from genome assembly GCA_032402905.1 of Khaya senegalensis. Lineage (NCBI taxonomy): Eukaryota > Viridiplantae > Streptophyta > Magnoliopsida > Sapindales > Meliaceae > Khaya > Khaya senegalensis. The sequence continues at coordinate 747,061 of CP135542.1, read as the reverse complement.
ACGGTTGATGATGCCGCAACACATGCTTGACCTTCTTCAGCTGCATTAGCTGACATAGCTTCCAAGGCACGATGAAGGCGTTTAGATGGAGGTAAAGCAGCTTCACCATCTCCTGAACAGCCAAATAATTGGTTTTTCGTACCCTTCCAAGGCAGTGACATATTTCCTGAAATTTCATTACAAAGCGTTGAAGGTGATACATTACCTCTAGATCCATTATAAACAGAAGGACCTCTATCAGTAAGAACTTCATCATCATTATTTAAAGAGGGGAGAATTTCATCATCATTATTTAAATAGGGGTTAGTTAGCTCCAAAAGATTAACAGTAACATTCATAGAAGGTTTTTCATCAGTCTGTGAAGAGCTTTTCAACTTTTCTGCAGATGATGGCTTGCTCATTCTCACCCTGGCCCGTTTCACCAGTGGCAGGTGCTCATCTCCATCTTCTTTGGAATGTCTCTCATCTGAATTGCCACAGGTATTTTGCAAAATATGACAAGGATTATGTGTCGGTACATCCAATTCTGTTTCCATTTCATTACTGGCCGGAGGATCAGCAGCATCATTAGTCACTTTCTTTCGATTTGGTTTTCTTTTCTTCTTAATGACAACAGCCTTTGTTTGAAAATCAAGCCCTTTGCTCAACTCACCATCTCCATCCAAACACTCAACAACCGTCTCAAAGTGTTCAACTTTACAACCAGAATCCACAGTGCTGCCTTCATTCAAACTAAAGGCATCAGATTCAACTGTTACTATCTCAGAATTGTTGTCCTCTATGCTACCATTTGACACAAATGCAGATAAGTCCATGTCATCACATTCAGAGGCATCTTGAGATTTCCTGGTTCGTTTATTCCTTCGCAAGCATCCATCTTGGATTGCATCAGCTGAAACATCCCCAACATTCTTCACATCATTATTATATGTCATCTTGAAGTTTCCTAATTTACCGGATTCAACCCTCATCGAGCTTCTTGACCTTCGAGTTGATGGTATATTTCTCTGCATATTTTGGGACTGTAGACCTCCAGATCTTTTCCTCGAGGAGTAGGTTGTTAGAATGGGTGTTTCTTTAACAACCAAATTATCAGAAGGTTGTTCAGGTAATACCTCTTTAGCCGGCAATGCATCTAATTGCCTTGCAGCTGGAGCATCCTTACCTGGGGCCCATGGATCATCTCCAGCTGTAGTAGAATTAGAAGGCTTTGTTTGTGAATCAAGAGTTGCTTCACAAGCTTCTGTGTGATCCTTCAACCCAAAGTGGGAAGATGAATCTGCCAAATTCCCACTATTTGCTAAAGTGTCCTCGTCAGCAGCAGTTGAATCAACTCGGTCCTGTTTCTTTGACTTCTCATAACTATCTATAATCTCCTGCACTGCACGAACAAAATCTGCACTCCTTCCCTGGCGTTTGACCAAAAGAGATTGTTTCTTCTCTTCTGTAAATGCTTCTACATCAGCAGGGTTGCAGAAGGCTCTGCAAGATAAAGTACTCATAAAAGTTAGGAAACCAACCAGCTAAATCCATTTAGCTCCTAGGAAAAGCACTTCGAGAGAGAAGCATAAGAAGAGCTTAAATCAACCCAACAAAATAAGAAGAACCAACATCATCAAACATTTGCATTCATGCAAAAACACCAACCAAGATAAGAGATTGACAAAGTTAACAAAACACAATATCAAGCATACAAAGCTAACACAAATAGAGTTCATACACAGAGAAAAAAATAAACAGTAATTCTTTAAATCAAGCACAAGAGAAAATCTATAAAAGGAGCAAAGATTTTCTATTTGATGAGAACGTTAAAAGGAGTAATAAATCAAACACAATAATAAGACCATTTTTTTCACATAAAAATAATAAATGTTGCAATAAACCAATTGCCATACAGGATAATGCATACAAGGCACCAACACAAATGCTCCTGTTGCTAGTACACAGACACAACGTATAAGCAACAAATGCTTGGTAAATGCACAGTTCATAAATAAGGAGCAAAGATTTTCTATTTGATGAGAACGTTAAAAGGAGTAATAAATCAAACACAATAATAAGACCATTTTTTTCACATAAAAATAATAAATGTTGCAGTAAACCAATTGCCATACAGGATAATGCATACAAGGCACCAACACAAATGGTCCTGTTGCTAGTACACAGACACAACGTATAAGCAACAAATGCTTGGTAAATGCACAGTTCATAAATATGAATGTGTTTTTGCAAATAAATAAATGGCATTAATATGAATGTGTTTTTGCAAATAAATAAATGGCATTGCTATCTTACACAGTAATTTCACATAAAAAGAAAACATTAAATTTGTTTCTTTTCATTTCTGCTAGTTCTTAAAAAATGCCCAACAAGAGTAAACCAAACGCTCACTTATATTCTTCATCACAAGGTTCCAATTGCTACAATAGATATAGAAATCCATCAATAATATCCATGCAAAATGCTAAGACCACCAAATCTCATCGTAAAAAGACATGATTGACCAAGAACATTTTAGTTACAACAAAGAACACAAAAGACAGAGCAGCACACGTAAACAACTATAATCTATTGTCACATTATTATAATCATTGTCACAGGCTACAATATATCAATCACTTTCAGCAATCTCAAGTCCTTGCATAGTGTAATAATGTTTTTCTCGTCTATATATAGTAATGAAATGAAATTCTGTGCCACTAAAAATATATCTTATGTCCCATAAATGAAAATATATACATTCTCCTACACTTAGAGGTTACAAGCTATGAATATATCAATAACCTCCAGGAAACACAAGTCCTTGCAAGATGTTATAATGTTTTCCCAGTCTTTAAATTTCATTGCGCTGGATTTTCGTGCCTTGTCAAAACATGTCATAGATCCTATAATTGATGTCAGACATAAAATAGTTTCATTTACTTGGAGGCTAATTTTTCTCACATTCATAAACATTACTGGCAATTTTTCCAAATATTTTCCCAGTACCTTATTACGAAAAATATCTATAATTTAGAAAATACTGCCTTTATGAATGAAAGTTATTAGATTTACAAGAACTTATTGTCAAATGAAAAAAGGTGGAGAGAGGACAACGTAACATCCTAAACCTTGATGTGGCAAGGACCATAAACAGACAAGGCAAATCAAAAACATTTTGCAAACATTTAAAATATCTGTAGGTTAAAGCTCCAACAGAGACAAAATGTTTAATAACCAAATAACCATAGGACTTCTCAACCACAGTTTTTTTATCAACTTTGACAAAGCTCCTAGCAAGGATAATTTCAAAATGAGCAGTCTTAATACCTGGAGGCTCAGTGTACTAACTAGGAACAGAAGCCCAAAAGAAATTGAGAAAATAAAAGACACCAGGCAGAGAGTACTGCATCCAAATAAAAAAATTGCAGCAATAACAAGAATATAAACCACTATCTCCAGGAGAAAAAGGAGAGGGAAAAAAAAAAGGGACCGAACATTGAGGTCTCAATGACCTAAAACTTACCAGGCATCAATCCACACCTAAGTAAAAAATACTATAACTGTAGCTTAGGTTATGGCGAACAATGCCCAATGCAAGAGACCAAGCTTAAGCACAGGCTCCTCCAAGTGATAAAATTACCACCTGCTAGTTCGTTGACTCAAGCCTAATTTTCAAGCGCACGACAATATTTAATGAATAAGAACTAAACTAACTGATTCATTTACTTTTTGCTTTAGTCATAACTATCAATAAATCTATCATCAAATCATTTGTCAAAGATGAGCAATTCCTCTCCATCACAGAATTTCCTACTATAACAAATAAAAGTCTAACAAGAGTATCTCATTGTATTTTTAAATTGCAATCAGATCAAAAATACGCAATTTTCTAGGACAAAGTACATCTAAAACACCATATAATGAAATTATTCCCTTATTTAGTTGCTGGAATGTCTTTCTCAAATTAACTTGGCTCTGAACTTCTGAGACGTTTTGTTACACTCATCAAAGTTCAAAATTGAGTTATTTAAAATATGCCAGGCATTTGGGGAAAAAAAAACCTTTGCATATTATGTCGTAATAAAAAAATCCCCAGCATAAACAATTCTTTTTTGGATGTCTAATTATAAAAAGTTGATATGAAATAAATGAATATACTGCCACATCATGACTGTCCATCCACCCCATGTTACCAGTAATTGTTATATTGACAAGCCCACATCTTATCTTATTCACAAATAGCTCATGTCAAAATTCTTTCCAGTCAAAACTTTTCAATAAGTCAACCACCAGATATTTCACATACCTGAACCACTAGAAAAAAGGGATTCTGAAATGCTAGAGCTCCTTAGATATCCTTTCACATGGTCACTTTTGAAAACACATTTGTAAAATAAAACAAAAAATTGAATATCGGATTCTCTAAATTCAAGATGACATACAGTAGCATATTTCAAAAGAAGCATATTTTGAAGAAGGTAGAGGAATTATTTGGTCCGGTTTATATAATCATATTTTTCCAAAATGCATTAATGACAAAGTCATTCTTGAGTATAATTTTGGCTTCTCAAATCCTGTTTTCCAAAAGCAGCATCACAAAACAGAGAAAAATAAATAAAAATTCAAATCAAAAAGGGTATCAAACAATACCCTTCATGAACAACAGCCAAGAGTGCCTGACCAAGTACATCTTCACTATTTGTAAGAGTAAACTCTTCAAATCCCTCAAGCAGTAAACAGGATTGGGAGAAAGGGTAACTAAGGACTAATGGAGTGGATGAACACACATCAAACACATTACAAGGCAAGTACACCAAGAGATGCTAATCTTCATCATTTTTTTTTTCTAACCATCATATGATTGTCTATAAGAACAAACAGAAAAAAATATACAAAAAAGTTTTCCCAATAAACCTACTAAGATATGAAACACAAATATTTACAGTGACAGAAACAAGGGTTTTTACCATGCATCACAAAACCGTTGTAGTTTTAAAAATGGATTCATATAAACAGTCCCTGCCTAAAAAGTGCACCAAAGTAACTCCCACTATTTGTCATATTTGCACACTTTCAACAAGAAATTTTGTTTGATTTAAAACTCACCAAACAGATTGCTGACAGACAGTGTTAAAAAAAATCATCCCGTTTCAAATGACAACAATTTACCACCTCCCTTGCTCCAATGATCACAGAGGGAAGAAGAATTACTTCAAATTGAATTTCTCATCAGATGATCAATACCATCAAATTGGAAAAGACACAAAAAAAAAAAATGAATGTAAAATTGACAATGGCGTGATAATGAAATTATGAAATAAATCCACAACCAATTGGAATAGCAAAAATCAACGCAAATCTGAAACATAGTCACTTAGATGTCTTCCATAAGCCAGCACATAAACTTAGTTACCAAGCCCTTCCTATAGCAACATATAGTAGAAAGACCATGTCATAGAAAATGTATATCATTGTTAACAAATCAACAATTTTTATCCCCAGTCATAAATCAACCGAAAACCCCAAAATGATATAACCCATAAGAACTCATCATCGCATAATCAAGTAATATATTCACTCTGAGGCACAAAAAGAGCATCACATCACCCATAATCATGTTTAAAACTAATTATGACAAAAAAAAAAAAACCAACTCACATTTGTTGGGTTCCAAAAAAGTAGACCAGTACTTTCTTCCAATCAGCCGAATAGCCCCACTTTTGTGGCTCACTTACCTGCCATCAGAAACAAGCAATAAGGTCAATGACCAAGCAACACTAATATTCCACCAAACAAAAATCAAGAAAATATGGAAAAAGATATAAAGGGTATCTGCAAGACTTCAGTTGGTTAAGCTGAAAGTATTAAGTACTAAAGAAGAAACATCTTTTGGGTAGTAGAACCATTTCAACAACAAGAAGATCACATTTCAAATTTCAATTCAACGAAACATTTCAACTTAAGCAGAAAAAAATAATCAATTTCTCCAAAATCACTGTCTTATAAAAAAAAAATAAACAAAAATTTTTGTAGCTTTAATTTTTCAATAAACAATACTGTTTATGACTAAATTATCCCAAAAAAATTCTACTAATTAATAAAAATTACTCAAACAAAAACAGAAAGTTCACATTTTATTGATGTAGCGACGAACTGACAATGTAAATTCTATCACATCGGCATGCAAAAAGCATTAACAGTTAAAAAAAGAATAAATAAACAACGGCCAAGAAATTAACCTTCAATACTGATCCACAAAGCATACCCCAAATAACAAAATCCTTAATAAAGCATAGACCAGCAACCCACACAATATTCTTGGACTGCCCAATCCCTAAAAAACCAATCTTTTTTCTTGATATGAATTATAAAACACAGAAATATTAGAGGTGCTGGATACCGTAGCCGGCCAAGCAGGGAAGCCTTTGACTTTGGCTAGTACGAGATCGCCGACCTTCCATTCGCGGCGGGCGGCGGCTGCGGCCGCAGCTTTGCCCGATCCTCTTCTCCGACTCGGCGCCATCGGAGAATCGCACCCCTCAATCGATAAAATTCTATGACAACAAACGAGTTGAACTTTTGACAAAACAGACGAACTGAGAAATACGCCAAAATTGCTCGCGCGAGGGAGCTCTTTGGCACTGTCTAGGGTTCTGGAGGCAAGATTTGGCAATGAAATTTGCAGGCATTGAAACGCAGAAAATCAAGGGAAAGAAAAGAGTGAGTATTTGAGAAACCCTAATTTTGTGTAACAGCAAGCAAGCAAGCGACAGTGTGGGTTGTGCGTCCGACTGTCTGTGTCTAAATTGGGAGTTATTGCGGAAGAAGGTTGTTCACACACACACACACACACACAGAGACAAAAGAGAATTGAAATTGTTCGGTGGGGAATTGGCTAAAGTGAGCACGATGTATAGGTTAACACGTATGCGTAGTATGCTAACGTGCACCGTGCGCAGATTCAGTTAAATTTTGCCCCGTTTTAACCCTTTTTTTTAATTATTATATCTATTATTATTTATTTTTATTGAATAAAAGAGCCTGTGATGTAGTATTTCGATACTGAGCATCAATTGCACGTGACCTACCAACCAATGACCATACACATCATCCATATGAACATGTACATGCCTTCCTCTTCGATGATCATAATTCGTAATCATTTATAGGAAGGAGGATGACCATACTTCCAAGGAGTGGGCTAATTGTTGTTCCTGGTTTTTCATCTGACTACTAACTAGTAAAACAGGATATTCCAAAACAGACGGGCCGAGCATGGGTGTCGTATTTGGCCCATTACGCACAAACTATTAGCATTATTAGTACAATTAAGGAAGAGTCCAATTAACCGCTTGGCCCATAATATAGCCAGCCCAATCAACATAAAGTCATCCTCAATCAAAACCTTTCAAACTTTTTATAAGGGAGAATTGTTGTAAGAAGAAAGTAATGAATGTCAAATATTAGTGCAAATATATGCTGACTTCCTTAAAAATTGGTAATTTTAAACGCAATTTAAATTTTACTTTTAAAATTAAATGAAATTACTACAATCTTAAATGAAACAGTAAAACTATGTGTCTTAAATTTGTTGACGATGCATACGCACGTGCAAAATGTGTTGCCAAATTGGAGTTGGAAAGGCAAGAGGGTTTACCAACTTCGCGTGTCCGAGTCCAAATTGGAAATATTCAAATTAGATTTAGAACGCGCACGTACAAAAGTCAACCACGACGTCTACTCTCCCTTTATATGCTGTTTTGACCATACTCGCTTTAATTCGATCGATATACGCGGCTTCTCTTCTCTTTAATACCCTTAACCCCTAGAACCAAACCCTGTCTCCGTGAACAACTCCCAAGAAACTGAAATGGTTGTCTTGCCCGTGCCTTGTTCTTGTTCCAAGTTGCAGACAAACAGAAACCAGCTGACGGTTTGCGGAGCCAGTACTTCGTTTGCCATCCCAACTCTCACCGTAAAACCGCCAACACCCAAAGTTCATCGCAAACGAGTGACCGACAACAACGTCTCTCGAGAGTCGTTTCTCAGAACAAGCTGGCCAAGAACTTTGGTTGCCGACCAAGTCTTGATTAAAGAGTATGACCGTCCACCCAAAATCAAAAGATGGGAAGAAGAAGTATTGAAGAAAGAGGGTGAAAATGTGATCATGAGGTTAAATATGGCGGTGGAGAGGTTGAGAGAGATGGAGATACAGAAGTTCATCAGCAGAGTTAAGGGAGAGGTATCATGCGATGGGATACTAGCAGAGAAGATGAGTAGAGATATTGTTAGCAAGTTTTTAGAGAAACCAATTCAATATTTGACAAGTGAAGATGGAGATTTCGAGGAGAAGTTGAAGGATGTTAATGTTCTAGTTGGTATCCTTGAAAAGTCATGCCCAGCGCCAAATCAAGGATAAGTACTCCGAGCGTTTCAACCTATTAGCCTTTTCTACGATGTTCTTGTATACTTGATTCGATGGATAATTCGATTAATTGATTCTTTTATATTAGAAAGTATTCATCATCTGGTTGCTCCATATGGATCTATTTGTCAGCACGTGAGTTATTAAGAAAAGGAGATTATAAAATCCTAAACGACGACGTTTCTTAGTCAATATGGATTTATTCCTATTTCATTATATTGTTATTAAATAAGACCCAGAGCCATGCATGCACGCAAGATGGAGACATAAGTGTTTGGGCTAAGATGCAAGATCCAAACCAGTAAACAGACATATCATATTGGGAAGAATATGATGAACAAATTAATTTCATTCAACGTCTTTTTTAGGAGATTGTATAAATTCTTCGTCAATTATTATTTAATAAACATAAAAAGGTAAATAATAATTTATTAATAAATATAAAACACCGAATAAAAATATATATATATATATATACACTGTTATCAATAATTGTATTGCAAGAAGTTGTTAAAGGATAAAATCAAGTATACTACAAAGTTATGAAAGTATAAATAAAACATAATATAGGGAGACAAATGATGTTTGTCAGCATTATGGTGTTAAGCAAAATCCAGTGGATTGAGGAATGAATGGGTTTTTCTTCCATACAAAAACGTCTACATTTAGTGAAGTGTACCATCAAGAAAGACCAATTAAAGTTAAGTGTTTTTTATTTTATAATATCAAGACACGTGTGAAAATACTTTTCAAAAATCCTGTAGTGTCAACGTAACCAGTACAAAGACGTCAATTACAAAGCTTAAAGGATTATAACGAACCAATTCTCAAATCTCCTCCAGTCGGGTTACAGTAATATGCGACCACGTGTTAGAACGCGCAAACACAAACACATAGCATCCGTATTTAACTAATTTCGCACTCCGCATCGGACATAAAAGGCCGGTGGCGGTCCATCACCCTTCAACATTTGTCAACGTGTCCGAGCAAAATTCTATCGACAGTCACCTCAGTACTTTTCCTATCACCGGAAGGAAAACATGTTAGCGAGTGCCACGTTTTTGACACGCGTCAGCAGTTTATGCCAGATTGACTTCACGATCATCGTGTACGATACGCACGACAGTGCATCATCGAATCATAATCAGCCAACTAAGATCTTGTCTACATCCTCGAGCAAAACGATCCAGATTGCAATCTTGTTCTGATTTTAATCATGTCGTCCTGTTAGCTTAATTAATTGAAGATTTTATCCATTAATCATAAAATAAAGTTGAGATTGTGATATAATTTGTAACTGTCTTCTTCCAACTAATTGAGTTGCGAAATTGTCGGGGATTCTCGTGCTGCTTAATGGAAGTGGGATATAATATTAACAAATGGTATCCGATTAACGACCAGCGTCCTTCATCACCTTCCTATATGATTATTTAAGAATACTTTGGTGGATTTCGCGGCACTCCGACACTTTTCTTCGATCCGACGCGTAGAATCGGAGATATTTTTGAGCCAGGAAAAAGATATTTCTGAATCAGAGACCAGGATGACACGTGGCGAACAATCTCCGAGTAATCCAACAGCTGACGTAAGTCCTCGATGCGCTTACATGGCGTGTCTGCAACACTATTCCAACACGCGCCCTTCTCGCCAGTAGGAAGATCACACGTGCTCATATGCAAGAACAGAATCCATGAGATGGGATGCCAACGATGCTTTTCTTACAAGACTTGTAACTATTATCATTCAGTCTTTGAGGCACATTAACCGGGCGTAATAGTATATAACAGCGCGCGAACGCTCCCACTGTCTCTCGCACCGTCCCAATGAGTGCTACTGCGTACAAAAGACTCCGGCTAAACCCGGCCTGTCAGGTGCCCGAGTCAGGCGACTCGGGAATATTCAACAAGCTGATACTGCTACTCGTCTTCGACTCCGTCGAATGGGACCTTCGCACGCTCTGCTTAATCGCCTCTCTCAATCGTAAGCTACAAGCCATCGCCGAACGAATTCTCTGGCACAAGCTCTGCGTAAATCGTGCGCCGCGCATGGTGGAAACATTGGCCAATGCTGCACCTAACGGTCGTATCAAAGGTGGATGGCGCTCGCTGGCCAAGCTAATGTTTTATTGTTGCGGTTGTGAGTCAACTCGTAATTTCAGAATGAGTAAGCCCTCTCCGGGTCATTTTGTTAAGGAGTCTCGGTTTTCTAAAACTTCGGGTCGTAGCTTTTTGACTAAAAGGTGCCGGGGCGATTTGCTGTACATAAGTGACCCATGCGAGCATCCACTGGGGGAAAACGAGGAGGATTTGGGGATTTTCCGAGGTGTATTTCGGGGATTTTTGAAATCGACGACTAGGGCGTGTTTGATCCGACGACAGGTGGAGCTCGAAGAGAGAGTGAGATGTCCTTACTGTAGGGCACGCGTTTGGAGTATGACTGCAGCTCGGCTTGTCCCGAAGAGCGCGGCTCGCAGGCTCGGGTCTCATGACGGTGGGTTGGAGTATTTTGTTTGTGTGAACGGGCACATGCACGGTACTTGTTGGCTCGTTCCGTTATCGTCCGATGAAGATTGTGGTGACGACGATGACGAATACGACGAAGACGGAGAGGACGGTGATGATGGTCCTGATAGAGTTTATAAGTACGACGATCGGACGGTGATGGAGGGAAGTAGTACGAGCTCGATGGGAGAGGATGTTTGTGCGGATGATCCCACTAATTGATTTGTTTGCGGGGTTCAACGTCGATTCCGTTGGTGGCGGGGCCTGTGTACTGGTACTGTTGTTAGTTTGGTACCTTTCAATGTAATGTGATGTATTTTTGTGATGTGTCTGTTGTTATCAGTAGTACTTGAAAAGAACCAAATTGTTATGGCTAAAATCAAATGATGACGTGGAGGATTAAGATAGAATATACCGTTTTGTTTCTGGCGCGGTATTATTGTACGTATTTCATCATCTTTCTGTTGTACTGAATTGATCTTTTATTTTCCATGGTCAATGCCAATGGTAGTCTGTTGACTTTGACAGATCAGCGGTTATACATTTTGGTCTTTTCCAATGTAATGCAATGCACTTTTATTTTTCTTTTATGCATTGATGGGCCAATTCCTATTTCTAAGATTCAGCGTTGCATGCATTATTGGGGTCAAACCCCCGTCCAGCCTCTTTCCCCTCAGGGAAATAGAAGAATATTTATTTATTTGGTAGTGCTGTGCTCTCTCAATCCGCGATAGTGCGCTTGGAGACGGCGTATGGCTGGCGGCTGTTCTTGGAGATATTGGCATGAACGAAGTTCACGGTATCTGGACGAACAGAGGCGTTCAAGTCACTGGTGTATCAGTGGCCATGTCACCCTCAAGCGACTGAACGGTAACCAAAGGACTGGCGGCGGCAGCCATTGATTACTGTAGAATAATATTACTTATAAAAATATTCTTATAGGTAATATTTTTTATTTTAAAATAAATTTAAATTTATAAATTTATATAATAAAATTCTAAAATTAAAACTAAATAATTATTGCTCTAAATTTTCATAAATTTATAATAAAATTTAACATTTTTAAAATTTAAACAATAAACTATTAATTTATTATAAATTACATACTAATAAACATACAAAAATTAAAATATAACATTCATGAGCATTAAATTAAATTAAAATGTTCATATTTATTAAAATTAAAATTTGTAAATTTAATTGTTATAATTTAAATAAATTGTAACAAATTTAATCAAATTAAAAAAAATAAATTTTAAATTAATTTCAACCGAACTAATTAATAAGTTGTAGTTGGCTCTATTAAAATTCGCACATTCCTAAATGTAATATTCTATTACCCCATGACAGTAGATAAAGATATATAAAATGAAAGTAGACATGACAAAATCTTTATATTAAAAGATTTCGTACATTAATTTATAGATGTAATATTATATTTAAAAAATTTTTATATTTAATAAATTTTATGTTTAACTTTTTTAATTTATTAAATTTTAAATTTAATAATTAGAAAGTTTTTATTAATTAAATTAATTAATTAATATTTAGATATTTATATTAACAAATTCTATAATTAACAAATTCCTTTAAATTGGGATAAGCATAAATGTTAAGATATTTATAAGACATAAATGAAAAATCAAGAACAATTATTAACAATATTTTAAAAAATATGTTAATTTCTTAATTTTTAATTTATATTTCTATTTTCAACCGAGAATACGTTATCGACGCATTTGGCTTAAATGTTGCGAAAAGCGTTTAATATTTTTCATATCAAATCCCGTCGTGACACCTGTCGCCACCGTCACGAAATAAATTTGCCCCGAACTAGAAAGAAGGGGCAATTTCGTCAACAATAAAAGATTCAAATCCTTTTGTCGCTATTTATAGTTTGAAAAACCAAGGCCGGGGTTCCGTGCGCGTTGCCGCCATAGTTCTTCCGCTTCTCTTACATTCGCTCAAATGCAATTTCCCAGAAGGTTTTAACAATTTGAGGAATCAGAATCCCCAAATTTCATTTCTCCTTCAGAACAATCCAAGGCTCAAAAGCCAGACATTGTTAGGTATTGTAAGTCTTTTTCCCTATCGTTCTCGGGAATCAATGAAATTTTTCATTTCCTTGCTGATTCTTTTCTTTGCTAATCTTTTTCGGTTTTGTGATAGATTGGGACATATTTAGGATTTGAACCGGTGAATTCCTTTGATTATGATGACTTTCTTCCGTGTACAATGGAGAATTCGGCCGGCGTTCAATTGTGTTTTTAATAATTATATGACCGTTGTTTTTACCTATGGAATTCGGAGATGCCGGTTCCCGATTTTTCGGGAGAATATGAGTTCATTTCCGTCAATTTTCAATTATACAGCCGAGATATCGCCAATGGCAGCCTTATAGCAAATTAAAAATTATATTGTTCTCACTGTGAAAATTTTAAGAAAGGAGAAGAATACACAGACATGCATTTCAAATTATAGCAATTCTCTCGTATTGTGCAATGTTATTGTGCTTAGGTCTCACGGCTTGCATTGTATTCGTATGTTTGGGCCCGGAGTGATGAAATGTTAATTGGAGATTGCTGATTGATGGATTGAAAACTGGGCAAATCTGAGTTTAGAATTTGGAATTATCTAAGTTGCGCATTATAGCATAACAGTCACTTTAGGGAATTAGTTTCGTTTATTTCATAATTTTGTGAATCACAAACAAGTGAATATCTTCGTGAAATTATGATGGTGATAATTTTGGAAGGAAAATTTATTATGATTAGGAAATAAGGAGGTAAACTGTCTATCAAAATTTTGAGATTTTTCTCACTTGTTTGCACGATTGTTTCAGTATATCAATAATTTCAAAGGAAGGAAATGGCCAATCTTAAAGATATTGGGCTTTCAGCGGCTATTAATCTTCTATCCGCATTTTCATTCCTTCTGGGATTTGCAATTTTACGACTTCAACCAATAAATGATCGGGTTTACTTCCCCAAATGGTATCTCAAGGGAGTAAGAAGCAGCCCAACACGAGCTGGAGCATTTGTTAGCAAATTTGTGAACTTAGACTTCCAAACATACTTAAGGTTCTTGAATTGGATGCCTGATGCTTTGAAAATGCCAGAATCTGAGCTTGTTGATCATGCAGGGCTAGATTCTGCAGTATACCTCCGTATTTACCTCCTTGGGTGCGTTTTCTGGGCTCTCTATTAGCTAAAATATATCCTTGTCATACTGTACATGGATTCTTTGCCATTTTGTTTGGACTACCATATTGTGGCTCTGCTCCGTCTTCTTCTTTTAAATTGACTGATTAATGTATGTCTTTTCAGAACCAAATAGAATGCTTCTGAAACTGATATGGCCACATGGGCAAATATACAAACGTCTTTACACAGTGTAAATTGTTTCATTTTTGTTGTTTTCACCGATTGAGCATCTGACATGAATGACACTTCTAATTTTCAGCTTAAAAATATTTGTCCCCTTAGCTGCACTTGCTTTTGCGGTTTTGGTGCCTGTCAATTGGACGGATAAGACTTTAGAGCAAACTGAAGATTTGACATTTAGCGATATTGACAAGCTGTCAATATCCAACGTCCAAGCTGGATCGAAAAGGTAAGAATTGATTTATTGCCTCTACTCTATTGTTTCTGGCTTTCCTCTGTCAGTCATTATTTTGTTAAAATACTATTTTCCTCTGTTTTGTTGAAGAAATATATCAATAGAATTTACATTTTTAAAAGAATGTATTTGCAGCTAGACTTGTACTGGTCTTATAGCTATCTTTGTTACCTTAATGGTAATTCAATCTTTTTATGACATCGTCAATGGAAAAGTTGCCCGAGATTTCATTAGCTGCGTTCATATATATCACTCAGGAAGTAACTCCTAGAATGTTTGACTTTTGAGCTGACATACAAGACAAGCAAGAACTCTTAGATCTAAATCCATCTATATTTTGGTTTCTTTTCTAGAGAATATACATACATACATACATACATACATATGTATATATATATATATTCTTTTTTTGTTTTTTGCTTTTTATGTTGAATAGATTCTTCCATTGTTATAACAGAGTTCACCTTTTGGTAAGACAATCCCTTGTTACTTTTCAGGCTATATGCACACGTAGTTATGTCCTACGTCTTCTCATTGTGGACATTCTATGTGCTACGAAATGAATACAAGATGATAGCAGATATGAGATTACGATTTCTAGCATCCGAAAAGCGTCGCCCTGATCAATTCACAGTGAGTTTATCATATATTTTTCAGTTCTGTGATTTTTTTTTTCTCTCCAGTTTTATGTCCATACAATCTTGCTGTGTCTAGTAGGTTTCTGAATTGCAATTGAACATATGTTCTGTTTGACAACTATCATCTATCTTGTATGGTTTATTTGTTTGAAGAATTTGATACATTTTCTGATTGGTAAAAATAATTTTAGTTTATAATTGAAGGCAGATATGTTGTGAGATAAGCATTTTCTACCAACGGAGTAGCCAGTGATATGGTGTGTAATAGCAGTCAACAGATGCACATCATTGAACGAGTTGCATATAGAATTTCACAATTGACTTTAGGGCTTGTTTGAACTTCAGGTTCTAACATATGAATAAAACCAAGTCTATTGGTCATAAACCATGCTAGCAACTTCATCAAAAGAATACCACTGTTCTCTCCTAATTTAGATTTTTTTCACTCCAAATGTTCTTATTGTTCACTTTATCAAACCGAATATGATAAGCTACTTAGTCCTCTTTTTCTTTTTTTTTTTAATTTCTAGAGGTTTTGTGTTAGCCACTTCTTTTTTTTTTAAAAAAAAAACATTCTAGAGGTTTTGTGTAGCCACCAAACTTGATTGAAGCCCTATGTGAACGTGTCATGTTCATTTCTGTGAGGACGTCTAGTCCTCTGATCAGTGTCTTATCATTATAATGTTGATAACAGCTTTCCATATATTAATTTTAATGTTGTTGGCAGGTTCTTGTGAGAAACATTCCTCCAGATCCAGATGAATCAGTTAGTGAGCATGTTGAACATTTCTTCTGTGTAAATCATCCTGATCATTATCTTACTCATCAGGTGCGTTTCTTTTATCAGCTGCTTTAATTAGGATATTGACTTATAAATTAGTAGCATAATGCTATAAAGAATTATACTCACCTCTTGCATTTCAAGTTTTCGTGCAATCCACTTCTTAGAATGCACTGAAGATTCACTATGCCAACTTTCTAGGTTGTCCACAATGCAAATAAGCTTGCACAATTGGTTGCAGAGAAGAAGGGTTTGCAAAATTGGTTAACCTACTATCGAAATACTTATGAGAGAACTTTGAAGAAACCAACCACAAAGGTTTTTCACTGCATCATGAACTTTCAATTGTCTTTTGTTTGCTAAGTTTCTCTTTGAGTGACAGTCTATCAAATTTGTTCATTCAAAATCGCTTTACATTATATACTTTATCATCACATTGCCTATATGTATAGACAGGTTTCTGGGGTCTTTGGGGAGATCAAGTGGATGCAATTGACTTCTATACTGCCAAGATTGAAAATTTAACTGAACAAGTAAGTTTCAATATGCTACAGTACAGTTTTTATCATTTGATTTGCCATCTTGTGTGAAGCTTTTTTCTCTGTTAATTAATTTATCCTTTACTAATTATTCTTTTAACTGCTGCTGCTCTTGTTGCTGTGTGGGCTATATTTTAAGCAGTTGTCGGTAAAGCTTGTGGCAGTTTAAATTTATTCCTTGTGTTAGCCATCTAATTCACAGTACATGTGATAGTTTTACCAGGCCATAGTTTCGATAAGAGGAGGTGCTGACTGATTGTAGCATTGTCTCACTTAATTGATGATTCCCAATCTGGTATCCGAGTGAAGTTTTGACAGCCTTCAAGCTCCATATTAAATATGGCAATTAGCATTAAGGGTGACTGAAAAAATGTTACATATGCACTCAAATCTTGCGAGTAAGGTAGAGAAAACCTACCCAGACATTGTATCATGTATAAAGGGGTAGGAAGAATTTGGGGCAGGATATAGGCTTGAATTTTGCCGTAGAAGAGGGAATAATAA
Source organism: Khaya senegalensis (assembly GCA_032402905.1). Lineage (NCBI taxonomy): Eukaryota > Viridiplantae > Streptophyta > Magnoliopsida > Sapindales > Meliaceae > Khaya > Khaya senegalensis. The sequence continues at coordinate 730,073 of CP135542.1, read as the reverse complement.
CACCGGTAGGATAGAATAAGCAAAATGTATGGAGATTCTAAAGCAAATCAAGATAGTTGTTTTATGAAAGTCTTAAAATATTTTGAACATAATTATCTCAAATGGGATGAATGACAAGACTATAGGATAAAATTAGGAACATTAATGTTATGAGATCAGAGTTGCATCCATGAGAAACAGAGAAAGTGATAGCTGAAGATGGCACATTGGCTACTATTTTGTTTGCATTACCCTGAAAATGTAAAAAGCACACTTTTTTGGCAGGAGAAAGCAGAGAGAGAAAGGGTTATAAATGATGTCAAATCTATAATTCCAGCAGCATTTGTTTCATTCAAATCTCGATGGGGAGCAGCAGTCTGTGCTCAAACTCAGCAATCAAGAAACCCTACAATTTGGTTGACAGATTGGGCTCCTGAGCCACGTGACATTTACTGGGATAATCTTTCAATACCATATGTTGATTTAACCATCCGAAGATTACTCATGGCTGTTTCTCTATTTTTCTTAATTTTCTTTTTCATAATCCCTATAACATTTGTTCAATCCCTTGCCAACATTGAGGGGATTGAAAAGGTTTTACCTTTCTTGAAGCCACTTATACATGTGTAAGTTTATTCTTGCATCTATCACTTAAAGCTTTTATTTTCTTCATGTATTTTTCGTTTCTTTCAATATGAGCAACCATGAGTGTCAAATGCTAATCTTCTTTTGTTTTAGAGCATCCTTTTCTTTTATCTTGTCCATACTATCCTACTGAAGTGAACCATTCTGATGAATGGACATATTAAATTATAAAAGTGACCTCCATTATGATGAAGGCAATGAAGGAAATTTAAATTTCCCTTTAACTTCCACCATTCTGAAGAAACTATTGAGCAATGCTTGCATCTTCTGACTTGACCAAGACAATGAGAAATTTACATCTAGCAATGTTTTGATCTTAAGAAACCAGGTAGAACTTATGCACTAATTAGTATTTAAAATGGATTTACTTGGAATGGATTATCATGTCTGCAACTTACTGCTAGTAATGGAATGGAACATAATATACAATATCCAGGTTTTTTTGACTGCTTCACCCTAGTAATGTTGTTTTCAAGTTTGTGGAGTTCAAAGTTCTTAATTGTAGGATTTTTTTTTTTCTGCAGTGAGTTTGTGAAGTCATTAATTCAAGGTGTTCTTCCTGGGATTGCACTGAAGATATTCCTTATCGTACTTCCACTAATTCTCATGACCATGTCCAAGATAGAAGGATTTACATCGCTCTCAACTTTGGAGAGGAGATCGGCTGGGAAGTATTATTTGTTCATACTTGTCAATGTGTTTCTTGGAAGCATAATTACGGGAACAGCATTCCAGCAGCTTGAGTCTTTTCTTAACCAGCCTCCAACAGAGTACGTTGCTTTCCCAGTCTGTTAGTTATAATTATTTACTTTGATAGAAGTCGGTTTAGAAGACGCTATCCATTTTGGCGAAGTTATAGGAAAAGACTTCCAAAATCCTACTTGATAGATGAAGCCAAGCAGATTACTCAAAACTGTGGGTCCAAGATTTATCTCATCCTCAATTTTCTCTTGTAACTTCTGAATAGAAATTATGTTAATTGATCATCAAATTCTCTTTAATTACAGATTGCAATTTTTTTTAATATCTACAATTTCTGTAAAGCACAACTCTAATATGCAACCTAGCGTGTTTTTAATGGGTGCTGAACTTCCATGTTTTCAGTTGTTACTTATTACTCTGCTTTAACTTCCACAAAGCAATGATAATTGGTCATCTTGGCCGAATTTCAGCTCCATAGCTTTTTTTCAATGCTCCATGTCACATGCCATTACACATGGTTAGTGATTTCCTGATTAAACGAAGGTAAATGACATGAACTTCTACTGCTTCACAGGATTCCAAAAACTGTTGGTGTTTCCATCCCAATGAAAGCCACTTTCTTCATTACCTATACGATGATTGATGGTTGGGCTGGAATTGCTGCAGAGATCCTAAGATTGGTTCCGTTAGTTATGTTCCACCTGAAGAACACATTTTTGGTCAAGACAGACCAAGACAGGGAAGAGGCAATGGATCCTGGTTTCTTGACATTTGCTACATCTGAACCTCGGATCCAGTTCTATATCTTGCTTGGACTTGTGTATGCTGCTGTCACACCCATACTTCTTCCTTTCATCATCGTCTTCTTTGCCTTTTCCTACATGGTATATCGTCATCAGGTGCGTCAATTAAATTGAATTTCACATTTTTATCTTTCAACAAGTGTGTTTATATATCTCTCACTCTCCCACTCTCTCCCTTCCTCCTCATATATATGAAAAGAACTTGTAGAGTTAACACGGTAAGGATCGTTTGCTGCACATGGCTTCATTGAGTAATTGTCATGCCAATTGATATGGCTGTGTAGAATACTTTCTACCTTAACTTACCCAACTTTGCCCATTCATAGGTTTTCATTTATCTCAATTTTTTTGCTTCAATGCATACACAATTTCTTGCACAGATGATGGATGCTTGTCCAGAGAAATTATAACTGTACTGCAAACTGCTCCCCGTTAATCAAACAGCATAATGTATTTTAAACACGTTGACTTAAAAATATTGCATCTGACCTCTTTCATTTTGATAGGAACTTCTTTTCAATAAAATCATTGAAATTTTAAAGAGGAACATAAATATTATTGTTTTCAAGTTCATTAGGAAAGATCACTTATCTCAAGAAAAGTATATTATTTTCCCAATGAAATTATGGAATCAATAAAGGGCATAGCATACCTGTCTACTCAAGATTGGTCTGATATGGGTGGTCATACAGGTGTTCAGGAAACTTCTGCCCAGATTGGTCTAAGGTTTCACTATTTGTACTGTTTGCAACTTGATAGTGACAAATTTTCATATTCATAAAAAAATTAACTTGAAAATACCCTACTGAGTTGTTCATTGGAGCAGGCAAAAATGAATTTGTAACCGTAGGTCTACTTTTTTTTTTTTTTTCTCAATTGCAGTATAGGGCTTTGAATTGTTAGTGCTCAGATGAAAATAAGTGCCAGACCACTTTCTTCACTGGAGCAAAACTGCTTATGGGTTGGTTATGTTCGAAGTTTTGAAATTTGATAGTTGATTATGTCTTATTGCTTCGTTTTGCTAGATTATCAATGTTTATAACCAAATATATGAGAGTGGAGCAGCATTCTGGCCTGATGTGCATTGGCGTATAATTACCAATTTAATAATATCTCAACTTCTAATGATGGGTTTGTTGAGCACGAAGAATGCTGAGAATTCCACACTTCTGCTGATTCCTCTTCCAGTTATAACCATCTGGTTCCACATGTACTGCAAGGGCCGTTATGAGTCTGCATTTGTAAGGCTCCCATTACAGGTTCGTTGTAATGTATCTCTTCACCAATGGAAACCTTAGTCAGCGATTGTATCTAATGCATTTTGCTTGAAATTGAATTATTTGACGATGACCTTCAGTTAACCGCACGTATTGTGACAATGCAGGAGGCAATGGTGAAGGATACACTGGAACGGGCCACAGAACCAAACCTGAACTTGAGAAACTATCTTCAGGATGCGTATATACACCCAGTATTCAAGGCTGGTGAGTTGGAGAGAGCGCGGACCATTGATGAGGAAGAGGACAGCCCGCTTGTTGTAACAAAGAGAAGTTGGAGTAACAGACATGATTCTGATGTCAGTACTAAATCTGGTAGTTGAGATGTCAGGATACCATTCTGTATTAATATCATTCATTTCCACTCTTAATGTGGTTATTATTTTTATCAGAAATAAGGAAGAAACAAAAAAGAAAAGAAATAAAAAAAATAAGAAATTGTTAGAATTCGATTCTCTCATGGGCTGTTCAGCAATCAGCAGCACCGTTCTTACAAATAATCCACGGAAATGGGAAGTCATTATGGAATGAATTTACACCTGCAACGCAGTCGTTTTCGGTCTCTGCTCCTGCAAATTTTCAAAATTCTAATTCACCATTTTGCTCCTCTTTTTTTTTTTTTTTTTTTTTTTAAGTAATACTCCCAAGTCCTAATGGCAATTTCCAAAAGTGCTCCGCGAACCTATTTATTTACCAGAGAAGGACAAATTAACGCTGTCTCTTAGCTCCCATTTGCACACTCTCTCTGCCACTGACCACCCTTCTTTCTTCTCACATCATCGTTTCATGGAATATCAATCTTTCCTCTGCTTTTTAAACTGCTGAAATCAAATGATGTCAGTTCTATTCTCAACCTTACTCCTGTATGATCACATTATATCTGCCTCCTTTTATCTTAAAAATGGGTATTGTTCAGATTTGTTGGTTGATGAGTGTCTTCTGAGTTTCAATCAAATTTCCTGTCCTTTACTACATGTTTATTATGCCTATAATTTTGCCTAATTGTTTTTATTTTTCCCAACAGCTTCCGATTGTATATGTGATTTTGTGAATAAGCAAATGCAATGAGTACATTTACGATTTGACATGATCATTGTATTCATTTGACGTGTGTGTTTCACATGCTGGATTTATTCTGCTGCATATACTCAAGGCATGGTGCCAAACTTCTTTCTCTTGCTCCATTGATTGCTGTCACATATGCACACACACTCGTACGGACATCAAAGTAGGCCACTCTATAAAATCAGAATATGTGAAGAACATACTGAAATCAATTGTCAGGGGATTCGGTCCATATATTTAGAACACAATGAGAATTCTCATTTTTGGTGGGAAATATTCATTTGGTTAATTAATTTTTCTAACTCTTGCTCCATCACTTGCAATACGACCCTGTTGTCCCTTGTAAAAGTATCGATTCAAGAATGCATGCTGCACCATGAGTTTCTGTCGATCAAACAGAGAAGGTATTCACTGAAGTACTGAAGTTGATGAGCTTCAGAAGGCATCCACCTAACTATTTAGAACAGAACTTGGCGGTCTGGTGAATGTTTCTGTTAGAAAGAAAAATGTCAAATATGTAGTGAACATATGAAATCCTTTTCATGTATAATATTGTTGTAATAGCGAATCAGGGTGCCTTAGAAAGTCTACCGCTGCTCCAGACAATAATTAGTTGTCAATTTGTTTTCAATTAGGCCATTTGTTTGCTATTAAACTGCAGTAAACACAAAAATGTAGGATCTCTGAAACTACACTGATTAGATGCCAAATGGGTTGTCTAATCATGTGCAAGTTTTATAATAAAACGTGGACCAACATATTAGCTTTTGGTTCAGGATACGGCTACCAATTAATGAATCATGGCCTTTGCCAGGTTGCTATTCTGGCCAACATGAGATATGAGCATGAACACATTGGAATACGAAAGGGGAAACGATGAACGCCGCCAATTGAAAAAAGGTGCGCCGTGCACAGAAGATGTGCATTTTCATTTTACAAAATTTCCTGTAAAGTAAGTTGTACAAAACTCACAAATATAAAATGCCATGCAAATGGTGAAAACAACAAACAAGTTTCATGGTAGTCTTGCGATCTCTGCAACAGAAAACTATATACAACCTAAACTGTCAACAAGAAATGAAAACGCTAAACTAGTGAGCTGCCTCCTCCCACTTCTCTTCCAATAAAGGTCAAAGAATGCTTACCACGTCAAATTAATGGCCAGGTCTAACAGAGCTTCAACTTGGCGTATGGTTCGTTGTTTCTCCTGTTGCTTCAGCCTACTTGCAACAGATTCAGGATCAAGCCCTTGTGTAGTTTGTGCTTCATCTTGTTCCAACCTAACCTCTTTTAACAGTGTATCTACCTCTCTGACAAAATCTACCCTTAAGAGAGTATCGTCTGCTTCAAGGGGGGGTTGTGGCAGAGGTCCTTGGTGCTGATAAAGAGATTAATAAAGCTGATTAATAAATAGTAATCACAAATCCGCTGCTTAAAACCTCAACAGACAGATCATCGGCTAAAAATAAAAGCCAAAATCAGTGGGCAACTGAAACCTAACAAAATTTAAGGCATTCAGAACCAGAGAGAAATCAATACTTCAAGCAACTCAATTACAAGATGTTACTGTTATGTTGAGTTACAAGAACCATTTAAGAATAAATATTTTTTCTGTTCTTCTCTAATCCAAGAACCATGGTTTTTCATTTTACCTGTCCCAAAAAAAGTATTGAAGTTATGCTTGTGTTAATTAACATTACTGATAGTTCTGTGCACCACATAGTTATTGTTTTCTTTTTCCTTTTACAGTTTTCCAATTTTTTGATTTCTTGTGTGTATGGGTCTATTTTTCACATCAGATAAACATAAAGTTGTACAGTCGGCATATTTGCAACATACCTTATCGATGTCAAACCCTGCTGGCACAAGAACGGTAAATGGATCCTCTCGTGGAAAGGTATCAACCATGCATTTTTTGCATTCCTTCAGCCACCCTTCATCATCAAAACCATCATGCATATTCAAAAGATCATTGAGCAGTCTCATGGCAGGAGAAGCCTCTTGTTTCAAAATTTCAGTCTAAAATGTTAAAGTGACAATTAGATGATCTGTGCCTTTTCCAATAACGGTAAAGAAGAAAGAATTGAGGAAAAAAAAAATAAAAAAAGAACCAAGAGATTGAGAGAGAAAATTTTCACATGCAGTGTGGGCTAGGCTAGAATAATCTTTAGATGGCAACTGGAATAATTTGTATAACTTGATGAACTTCGATACATGTTAGTGACTTTCTTTTTTAACTATTGCTTACTTGTATTGAAATAATAAAGTCCAGAAGGTTTCAACCCAATCTTCCTAATTAATATGAAAACTAAAATGGACAATTGTTAAAAAGGAAAAAAAAATTGTTTTTGCTTTAACAAACACAGCTCTAGTAACCCAGATTCATTGTTTAATAAGTAATATGCTTCAACAAATGATAAATGAAGGCAGACATCATACCTGCTCAACACATATATGCAGAAAATAATAAACCAAAAGTTCTTCAGTATTTGAAGATGATCCCTCAGCAAAAAAGAAATATAACAAAGAACGAATACAGTACTCAACATTAGACCAATGTAGGGGAACAAATCTTAGGAATTTTACAAGTCAAGCATTAATAGGGTCCTATAGTCTAGAACAATTTGGATTATTTTCAGAAAAGCTCCAAAACTTAAAGAAAACTTTAACTCTATATTTGCTCAAATCCCTTCATTGAAAGTAACAACTTTGTCACAGACTCACAGATACTTATTATATATTCAGTGCAGTGCATACCTCAACCCTTCTGTATAGCAAATCAAGACTTCTTATAGCATCCTTTTCATCCTGGAAAAATGCAATAACTAAGTAAATCAATATCATAAAATGCAAGAGTGGTATTGATTGTTGTATTTCGGAAATTAATTTAAAACCAACAGATCTCATCTAATAGTAACAAATAATGAGAATTAAAACAGAATGAAAGGCCAGCATGTGAATCAGCAAGAAGATCCCAACTTTTGAAAATCGTAACAATACAGATCTTCTTATTGGAACATATACGCATGCATGCATATACTTATGCATGAAAACAAGCACTCAGGAATAGATATCTTAATCTCATATTGATCACACCTTCTTGGAGACAGTACTATCCTCTCAGAGAACACACATATTCTACGCAATCTATCGAAACTTTAGACTTTAAATGCCCTTTATCAAAGTGAAAGACCCAATTAATATATTTTTGTCTTTTAGCAGTTCATTAGTTTCTTCTGTGATATCAAATTCAGTGTCATGAATTTGACCGCTGGAATCCAAAATTGACATGGAAAGATACTAATAAATTATTCAAACTCGTTTGCAGAAAATCCTTTACTGAGAAAACCTCTCAAAAAGATATCCATCCTTGAAAAGATAGTCAATGATATGGAAAAGCCATAAGTAACAATGCTAAACAATATGATGAAACCATCAACAGTAGCACATTAAATGCTCCTTAAATTAGCAATGACAGAAAACGTTAATGGATTCTGCCACATAAAGCAATAGGAATCTAGAAAAAGGATAAGGAAATCTCCAGTGAGCCAAGAAATTGTAAAGGTACTAGGGCTAACTTATGTATAATAATAGGGCAGTAACTTACATCTCGTCGAGCAAGATCCAGGCGATTCCATATAACCATTAGAACAAGTTCAGTGAGTTCACCTTTCTCAGCAGCCTCTTCAATTTTCTGCAAAGAAAGAAGTTATAAAATCAATTATCTGATTTCAATGATTTCACCTCAAATCAACCATCACCTGAAGGCTCCCTAGAGATGTGAAGAATGAAGGACAATGAAACACGTGTTCAGAGATAAAACATAAAAGTATGTACATAGCAATAACGCAGACTGGAGAAGCTTAAGCCATTTTCAGAAATACTTTCACATCAAATTATGTGTGCAGAAAAAAAAACATACTTTACAAATCAAAAAGATGTGTAGCAGGAAAATTGTGGAGCAAAAGCACATTCACTTTACTATCCAGCCCAGCCCCAAGTGTATGCTTCTGCTTATCATGTACTGACAGAGTTTTGACATTATATCTCATAATCCCCTTAAGGACAACAATTTCTGAACTTGTTGCCGTACTCTAAGAGACATATTTGTCCCAATTAGGATGTTCAGATCATGAGCAACTTTATCTATAACATGAAACTTTGGTTGATACAATTATTTCGTAGGAATGAGCAGGGACGTTGAGGGTATTTATAGGTGCTAGATATTTCAAGTGGAAGGATAACATGATTATATGTTTGCCATTGCTATTTATCAAAGTGATAACTTATCACTGAGACAAAACAAGGTCCAATGATTTCTAGGCACCGTGTTCTGATCAAAGCATTTTCATCATCTTAAAGACTTAATTTGGAAGGGGAAAAAGAAAGAACTTCCATTCAAGCGTATCGGACAGTGCACCTCTTCCACCTCTTCTTCAGCTCTGATAAAGCTAGAAACTAGTCTTCTTGCTTTTCTGACATCCTCTTCTGGGTATCCCTTCAACCGCATGCCAATTTCACGGTACTCTTCAATCTTTCTTTCCTCTTCTTCCTCTTCCTCTTGACGTCTTCGATGCCACTCCTTTGTCTTTTCTCGTTGTCGAGCTTGCCATTCCTAGCCAAGTGATGTTAGAAACAGGAAAAACACAGGAAGATTAATTTTACAAAACTATATTCAATATCAAAAGCACTTTAAGTTGAAAATCACAAAAAAAAAAAAAAAAAAATTCTGTCCTTGAGCTTGCACATCATTGTGAACACAGTAACAGTGGAACCAAACTCTTGCCATTTGGAGTTCAAGGAATAATTTTCTCTTTGAGAAAATAGGTTGAGATCACATGGTAAGGCTGAGGCCTTGATTGAACCCATTCCAATCAATGTGTAAGAAGCCCTTTGAACCTCAAAGCGATGAATTGGCGGAGAAATGTAATGCTTGGCAGCCACCACCAGAGGGATGGTTCAAGGTCAATATGGATGCAGCAATTTCAACATCAAGAATGGTGGCAGGTTTTGGTATGGTTGTCAAGAATTGAAGGGAGGGGTTATGGCTGTAGCTGGTAAGAAAGTAGACTTTGCTGGAGAGGTAGAATTGACAAAAGCAGAGGCAATGAATTTTGGCACCCAAGTTGGTTAATTATAGAATCAGATGCCAAAAGTGTTGTCAATTTGGTGCTAGGAACAACAAGTAGCATTAAGGAGATTTACTAGACAACTATGGAGATCCAAGATAGAGTTAAGGATTGCAGCAACTTTAAAGTTCGTCATCATCCAAGAGATGGAAATTCAGCTGCTCACAATATAGCTAGGATGTCTTTTAAATTTACTGATGTTGTAGTTTGGCTGGAAGACGTCCCAGCAGAAATTTGTAATCTTCTCTAGTTGTCTTCTAATGAAATCCCTTTTCAAAAAAAAAAAAAAGTGTCGAACATCACTTACCATGCCCAGTTTTTCAAAGGTGGCCAATCTAAAGGAATCAAATCAAACTCCAAAAGTTGTTAACTGTTATCAACCTAACAAGTCTCATTCGAAAACTAAACAGAGACGCAAATATCACATCATTTCATTTTTATTACAAAATACAAATTAATAGGACTCGGAGTGGCCGATTTAGATAATCTACAAATTACCCATCTCCCCATAGAGTAGAGGATAGCCAACAATCAACAGAAAATAATCATGAAATCAGCATAGCAAACAGAAGAAAACAAGAAGAAACAACAAAGCTAGGCAGGAAACGAGTTGTAGAAACATAAAGAGGCACTTACATCGTCGTAGTACTCTGGCGGCATGCCTTCTAAGAGAATGTCTTCTTTGTTCGCGCACCTCCTTAAAACTGCCAATTCAATAAAAGCCGCAAATTTTCCTTTTAGAACGAAGCAGAGGAAAAGCTAATATTTTCATTTAGAGTGAAAGATTGAAGGGTTTTGAGTAAGAGACTAACCTACTGCAGGTGGGGTTTTAGTTTTGAAACAAGAGATACACACGTTAAAGTTAGCTTTAGCTGGTACACATGGCGATAACAGAAGAGGAGCGCATGTTAGCGGGAAAATTTTTGCCTCCATTTTCATATCAGAAGAAACGAAAATTACAAACCGAAACGAGGGCACCGAGATGATGGAACCATGCCCATTTGTAGACGCTGATATACTAATCAAATTACCCTTATCAAGTTATCATTTAACCAAGTTGTCCTTAACCTAAATATGTTGTCGCCGAAAAGCCCCTGTTTTCCCTCGTTACCAGTCCCAAATTAGAACTTATAGCTTTGTCCTGTTCTAACATTTAGGCTTCAGTTATGCTTTGAGTTGCTGTTTACTTAGCCTTGTTGTAGAAGAGAGCAGATAATGCAATGAATCTCTCTTCTTTATTAAAGAGAAATGCATTTCATAAATCAATCTTGCATTATAACAAAGAGGCACCGAAATGAAAACAAAACACTGTACCAGGCAAGCAACAAATTCTTCAAGCAATATCCATCAAATCATAACTAGGCAAGTCTCCAAGCTGATTTTCTAATAATGTTCTGTTCCAACTTTACATGCTTAGATTTTACATCTGTTGACTATACAAATTTAAAAAGTAATAAACAAACCACAAATCATCTAGATGAAGAATATGATATAGCACATGCAAGTTAATCAAAGCAAGCATCGTGAGCTACAGGATTTAAATTCCAGTTTCAACAATCAGCTCGGCAGCTGCACCCATTACATCAACCCCACCACTTGCCAGCAGTGCTAGGGCCAATTCTTCCTCATTCCACTGCCTCAGACCCTTGCTCAGACTCTTTAGTACATCCTTATTAATCTCAAGCATCCATGTTGGCGTGCAAGTCACCATCAAGGTAACAAATCCTGATACATATGCCTGCCAAGTGGCTCGATCACAACCAAGCGATATTTTCCCATCTAGTGCACTTGCAAGAAATTCTAAGTGAGTCCCAAGAGCCATTGGCCGCTTCTTTGATGCTCGTGACTCTGAGTCCACACCCCAGGCAAATGTTGCGCAATACACTGAAAAGTACGCCAGTGCATAACCCCTCAGCATAGCAACCATGCCTCCTGATTCCCCACCTTCCTGCTCCAGTCCGTGGACTGATATAAACCAAGACGGTAAAATTTGTGTCATCAAAGGTTGCACCAAACCTAATCCACCAGATATCCAGACTAATGAAGCCCCAAGTGAAGCTGCAAGCTTGACACGCATCATTGCTGCAGCAAGAGAAACTTGCCCATATCTCATTCCGTACTTGGTCTTCTTCAATTTCTCCAGTTTTTCTCTAGGTAAGCCACTACTTGCAATATCTCTAACAGAATGCATTAAAATAGAGACAATTTCTTCTGTCATGAACATGGCATCTCTGACGGATCGATGCACTCGTAAGTAGAGAATACCAGGCGCTACCGGAGAGATCCCACCTGAAAAGTGAGACCCAAATCCATGGCCAAGAAGAGCACCTACACCACCGTTGCTATAAATGTGGGAGGAAGTCAACCCAAGAGTAGATGTGAAGCAGCTTTTGAGGAGCTGAACTACAGCGTCACTATTGTGGTGGAAGACTGTGCTAGAAGCAGAGAACACAAGGAAGTCACTCCAACGCTTTACTTTCTGTGCCCATAGGGAGGCTACGATGGGTGTGCATGGCCACTGGCAACTAGCAGCAAGAGAACTTAAGGCAGGGCCAATAAGAGTGAGAAAACGTTCAGTGACTTTATCAAGTTTATAGGTTATTGTGAAGCTAACGAAGGCAGCCAAGGGTAAAGGAAGTGTAGCTGGAGAATCCCCCCCTGTAAGCAAACATGTTTGAGGCAATATGTCAAAAGAGTGATTTTTTATAACCATAAATTTTCCTAAAAATATTATTGAAATGATATCTCATTCATCCAACTCATTCTATTATAACATGGACAGAACCCAAAGTAGTTGCATTCCCACTGCTTTATCACCAGAAGCCAATCCTTTCATTTTAAGAATGTAAACAGGTTACTCAAAATTCAAGCTAAGTTATTTACTTAGCCCATGGAGAGATTTCATTGCGTTCATACGCAAGCAATCAAGAAGCAAATATAATAACTCACAGAACTACACAGCAAGAAGAAATACCTATGGCAAGGCTTGGGACATTGACACCAGTGGCAGCTAGGATTTTCTTGATCTGTTGCTCAACACTGGATAAATTTGCAGCAGGGCTTGGCCAGTCAGTTCCATTCATAAAAACTGGCTTCCATATGCCCCGTGTCACTTCAGATGACAGGTAGCTGACGATGGTTCCCAGAGATGCTGGAAGAAAATCAGCAAGTTCTTTGAGTCCTGAGATAAGAGAAAAAATCTTAGGTAGCAGCCAATAAAATGATCTGTTCACAGATATGAATAAACTGTCAATGATTTCCCATACAACTTTACTACCTCAGAGATGCGAACAGATATTTTTCAGGCCACTGGACAGAAAATAAATATATTTAATATAAAGCTCAAAAGAATAGGTAGAAAAAATTTCCAGGCCAATCGTAAGTTTTGTAAAACTCATCCCATAAACTGTATTTTTGCACTTTAGAATTTTCAGAAATTGAAATGGGCAGAGCAAAAACAACATTTTAGGATAAGAAATTAGTATGCAGTTGCCCATAGTTGATTTAAACTTCTGCATAAGATAATAACTATATTATTGAAATAAGTGGGATTAACTCGCCCAAAATATATATATATATAAGAAGAATCGAGAGTCCTTTAACTTTACACAATTTCTTATATTATTTTTCAACCGTTAGATCAATACACTTTCAATAGTTAAGATTAAATTCAATTTGTGTAATTAATACATCATAATTAATGCATGTGCTAGATTTAATCTTAACCATTAAAAGTATATTAATTTAACAGTTGAGAAATCAGTGTAAGAAACTGTGTAAAATTAAGAAACTCTCAATCCTTTCCCATATATATATATATATATATATATAAAGCATATGACAATCTATATTATTCACCTCCAACCCAAATAATTAGATCCACTGCTCTCTTTCTCCTCAAGCTCTTAGCATACTGTCATCATTAATGCCTCTGTATATATGCTCAAAGTCTACTTACAATGCATAAAGATTCAACAGAAAAACCTGTAGCCAGTTCACGAGGTGACAGCCTCCCATGGGCACAAGCCGTCAGAGCTGCATCAAGCACAAAAGGAGTCGCTTCCAGGATATCCCAGGCAGGTACTTTGAGTCTAACCAACACATCCTCTAACCCAGACCCCAATGAATTAGTACTTCCGGAAGATGAAGAAGTTAAAGGTGTCCCACTTCTATTAATCTTTCTAAACATCATATTGAGGAGCGCATCAACAATCTGATGAACAGGTGTCCCACATCCAAGACCAGTGAGGGTCGAAGCAATACATTCTTGATGCTGTCGGTGCCATTGCTTCAATTTGGGAAAAGAGTCCATGAATACAGGATCTGACGAGAAATTATATAAAATTTTCGAAAATCTCATGGTTTTCATTAGATCTTTAGGTGAATTTCCAAAAGATGCTAATTGAGAGTTCCGAACTAACAAGATATAATCAGGGCTTCGATGGGAAGCCACCGGCGGCATGTCTCCCATTACACCTTCGTTAGGAAGATGATAAAACCTCCATAATCTTAGTAGGAGAGTAAATGCATTGGAGAACACTGCATGAGAAGAGAACTCTTCCCCTGTTGGAAGAGTCCACGAGACATTTGGAATGCTTGATCCAAAAACCTCACAAATGGGCATCAATACACCTGCAAGTAGGTGAACCTGGCAATAAATATTGAACAAAATCAGCTCACAGTACATGAAGACTTTGGGATATTCATTCCTTCGTGCGGACTATGCTTTATGCTATTATCTTTTTATTATTTTCAATTATTAAGTGAGCATGGACATATGCAATCAGACATGCTTCAATACTTAGGATCATGTAGTAACATGGCTTCCATGGACATGGAAAGCAACACTAGTTCAGTTTCTTTTTGGTCTTCATTTTTTCTTCTGCAGATTTCTTTTTGGTTCATAAAGAAATTTAGGAGCAATTCTCTCTTCATCTTCACAAAGATAGGAACCTCTAAATTTCCCTTATTTGTTATAAATAGATGATATATTCCTTTTCAGTAACCATTCTCTTCAAGAACTTGTTTAACTTCTATTTTAGCTATTGATGCAAATTTAAAACATGAAGCCATACACATGTACATATTAGTGAGTGAGAACATAATGTGTTGAAACACAACCTACCAAGCCATGTAAGGACAGAATCTGGATACAGTCTACAGATGATATTCCAACAAGAAGAACGTTTAGTAATGGAGCATAACCAATTAAATGGCTTTCATTCCCAGAATGATCAGCAGGAACTGGAGGTGACAGCAATTTTATAATTAAAAGTATGGTGTTTTCCTACAAACAACAGAAGCCAAAATAAATTCACAATCAAATACATAGGAATCAGGAAAAGTGAGAGAACAGACTCCTGAACCAATAAGAAGACAGTGACAAAGTCTGCTCTTCAAAACACAAAACTATGTTGGCAAACACAAGGCCATATTACCTGAACACTCCAACCACGAACCAAAGAAGCCCCACAAAGAATTGTACCAGCAGATATCTTCTCATCATCTGAACCACTCATCGCAATCTCACATACTTTCTCTATCTCTGCTAAGCTTCCATCAAATCCATGAACTTAGTTAAGTTCCCTTACCACAGGGTATATTTACAAAAAAAAAGAGCATCTGATATACCTGGCTTCAGGATAAAAAGGTTGTAATTGAAGACCAGGTCATAGTCAAAAACATTAGGGAATGCTACAGTTTATGAGACAACCATACTATTTCCCAACCCAATAGGAAAGAGGAAAATAAAAAAAATGAAAATGAAATACATGCATTCACAGACATACATGTATGTGAGTGTACTTCACGTACATAATTGCATAACCATATTATGGGGCAAAAGAGAAACAATAAATTATGGGGATAAGAAAAGGAGAAGAATGATACATTCTTCAGATAAACACATATTTCCTGAAGCCAGTGATACATTCTTCAGATAAACACATATTTCTTGAAGCCAGCCCTCGCCCACCCACCCCGCCAAAACCCAAACACTTTATGGCATAGCATCATCAGGGGAATTGACACAATACCAAACTGACTTCAAACCAGGAATAACAAGGTATATTATTGATTCTGCAGATGCTAAATGTCCAAGCCACATATCCTGATCCATCAGAAGAACCATAAGATATCATGTTTGGGCAATGAACATCTTCCAGGCCACTCAATCCATAATCTTGTCCTTCTAGATCTTTGACTATAACTTTGTTTGTATTTTACCAGAAGAAAATACAGCAAGGTCACTGACTAATACAATTAGATTAAATTAATCACTGTCAATGATATTTCATTCATTCAAGCTCTTTTATGTGAGGATGTTAATAAATTTATGCATAAAACCAAAATCAAATTAAAACAAATAAATCAATTGAAAATCAGTTAATCTTAAGACAATTGTTAGAAAGACAAGTCCGGCTACAGAGAAATTAACAGATATGGTAGTGTGCTATGCAAGCAGCAGCATACCTAGAAGCTGGAGTTACAGCTAAAGCATTTGTTAAAGCTGGAGTCAGAGGGGACCCATTCATCAATGATGACCAACAAGACATTTGGGTAGTAACACTACGGGGTACTTGGTTGCTATGAGCATTCACATAGCCTGGCCAGAGATATGCAGATGTATCCAGCAGATTCCTAGCAATACAAGCCTCGACAATTAGATGCCGCAGGTTTCCAGCTGCAAGAAAAAGCGAAAGATTAGAAGGCAAAGCTAAAAAAAGAAAAGAATTCAAATTGAGACAAAAAAACCCCCCACAAAGTCAATGGAATCGAAATTCAAGAACATATTTAAGAATAAAAATTTAAGATCTATAGTGCAGAAGAGGGCTGTAATAGTCCAGTTCACCTATATTAATGAAATTTCTTTGTGAAAGCTATAAATTTGAGGTAAATTTCACAAACGATTGATTAATCACAAAATCGAAATTCAACCACATATTAAGAATAAGAATTTAAGATGAATAATTCCAAAGAGGGCTGTAATAGTCTGGTACAATTACATAAACAAATTTTTGTGTGAAAATTCAAGGGAGATTTTAGAAATGATTGATTAATCAACCATATGAAAAGATGTGCTTTTGCATAAGAAATTCTCAAGGCAGAAATATAGAAAGTGGACCAGACAGAAACATGTATCAAAACTATCTCATATGTTCCCCAAATTGGTAACTTTCTAATTTAAGTCACAAAATGTTAACAACACTTACAACAGTTCATTGGCAAGTCATTCATGCTCACACTTTCATAGTAACCATTAGCAGCTGTGAGACCTGAAATGAACATAATTGCTTTTGTGGCAGCCTGATTAGCTGTTGAGCGAACAGATTGAGGTGGAGTCAACAAACCCTCATAATCACCCAGAAGCTGTAGGCTTGTAACTAAATCTTTCCGCCGTTTTCCTGGAGCCTGCTTCTCTTTACTGTGATTGCTTGGGCTGTGTTCAGTTTCATCAATCAATTCACTTTCCTCTTCCTCAATAATATCAGCAACTGCAAGTGTTGTAATACACAATAACATGCACAAGCAGGTGTCAAGGCGAGGTACAGGACCTTCACTTGGATCTCTTTCCTAAAAGACAACCCAAAATGAAAAATTTTTCAAAAAATAATTAAACTTTAAGGCACATCATCATAAATTTCTAACAAGAGAAACATATGAAGTTCTACTGGACCTTGAGAACGATGCTGCATAAGACCAAATTGCATGTGATTCTATATCAACTAGACTGATAAATCAGGAATCACCCACAGCAAGTCCCGCAAACCTTGCATAAAATCATTTAACCATTTCATTTCTCAACATTTTCTTTTCCTGTTATTGCCCTATGTATAAAATAGGTACTTTGTACATTAGATAGCAAATCAATGTTTTAGATTCCTAGACCATAAATCATGCAGCATTCCCAAAAATTCAGGCAAGCGATTTTGCTGTTTAACAACAATTTTCAAGACTTTAAGCAACAAAAAAAGTTGGTACGAACTCCTACCCTTTGAACAAGCCGCAGAGCTGCAATCCATAGACCCAAAAATGTATCATGCCATGTGGTGCCATTAACTGCCTGCAGAGCCTTCACTAAACCTGCACCATCAACTCTGCTCAATAATACTGCTAAGAAGACGTAGAGATTAATACACTTCCAATTAGAGCAACGAACTGATGCATTAAAATACAACTATTGGAATTTACCAGTAAGAACTTCAACAGCACTATTTGCAGCAACTTGAGATCCATCCATTGCATCTTCAAGAAACAGATCAATTGGAAGCCACGGGGCAGACCGACTAGTCCCATTACATTGACCAACCGTGGATATTAAAGAACTGGAAGCTATGACTGCATGAAACTGTTGTGCTATTGTTTTAGATTCCCCGGACAAAACCTCACGTGAATCAGATGTCAACTGCAGAAGGGCCTCGGGAGTTATATGTTTTGAATTCCTCAATGCCGTTGACTTCACCACAAGTAATTTTAGACGCTGAATGAAACCTCCCCAATGTGATGGCCTATGAAGGAATAAAGGGATTTGCATGTCAATTACTTCTCAAAAATACTTTCTCCAAATTCTATAAAAAAATATATAAATCAACTCCAATTCAATAACACAGAGCAATCTTAAGCATTACTTGAGTTTAACTGAAAGGGTATTTGATAACTTCTATGTCTTACATGTTTTGACGTGCCAGATAAATAATCCTTGAAGTGATTTTGTTTCGCAGAAACTCTCCAATTATCTCAATGGCCATTGTAGTATTTGCTTTGGAAAGCCTTTCATGATGCTCAGTTCTCTTATGATTAAAGCCATTGGTCCCATCTATTTCCATGTCTTGTGGCCTAGTTGGCCATCTAAAATTTCCTTCTGGAGCAAGTTCCAGCAAGCCTTCATCATCTAGTGATGCATCAAGCAACTGCCATACAAGTGAAAAGACAAATTCAACTAGAAGAAGCCCCGATTCACACACTTTAATACCAAATATCTGGGAAAGATTAAGAACATCATCTATGGATTTCATGATCCTGTCATTTCACATGAAGATGGGGTTAGTACTTATTGTACAAGTAATGTACATGATGGTATTCGTCTGAATAAAATAAAATGAACTTCATCCTTACTTCTGATAATTTGGCCCATTCACCAGTGATGCAAAAGAGAAGCCATGCCGCGAGAGGAGTTCCATATACAGTCTATATGCTGCAGGGTAGAGCTGTCGATTAGGAATGACCCTGTAGTAAACAACAAAAGTAAGAACACCTGAGAATTAAATGTATTTACTATGACAGAAAGCCAATATCAACAGGCAATATGAAAATATAAAGCCACACAATTTTCAACCACATTTTACTTGGATGATGAAATGTATCACCAAACCATGACAGAACACCATGGTGAAGATTGTTTCAGCAAGACTAAAACCCGTATCAGTAAATTCCCAAAAGGTTCATTAACACAAACATAATCATAATAATAATGTCAACCTAGAAAAATAAAAACAGAAAGAATGCTTATGGATGTAATAAAAATGAAACCTGGTAGAGAGAAGAGCGAGTACGAGAAAGGGAGGTACGATTTTGACGGTCAAGGCTTTCTCGAGGAACTTCCACGTGATGGGCACGTGATTGTCCCAACAGATGTAAGAGACGAGGATGTGAGCGAGGTCGGGGGACGGCAGAATCAGTCCGGCGGAATTGACAGTGGAGGTGAGTTGAATCGCCCAAACGAGAGGATCGGTGTTCTTGTACTGCGCTTTCTTGGTCAGCTCCAAAACCGTGTCCCATAGACCACTGCTACTCTGTTGATTCGGCTGTACGGACGCCTCCGCCTCCATCACTAAACGATCCTCTTCTTCAGGTCGTTCGTTTTAGTTATCTAGAAAGCGTTGGCAAATGGGGTATTCATAAAAAACAGTACTAGGGAGAAATTAATGGTAAGAGATAAAGAAAGAAAGCTCGTCTTTCTATTGGTTTTGATTTTCTCTGCGGGAAAGTAAAAGGAGAAATAGACTTTGTTCATGTCTTGAATGTCATGATAAAATACAATTATAATATTAAGACAGAGGAGTGTACGACTGTTAATTACATTTTCTTAACTCGTGGTTAATTTAAGTTTAGTGGTTAATTTAAGTTTAGTAGTTAATGTCCGAGCTTGTCCTTCACAAACTCTCAAATCTCCATCCATTACCGAGATATCAAATGTTGTACTAAGATTTCCCTCCATTGTCGCAACCGAATTGAAGCTGGAATTATTCTCTACCATTCCAAGTTCTTTTGTGTGTCTTAAATTTAAAGATGAAATTGCCCAAAGGATATGTGGCAGGTTTTATTTGATAGCGAAACGGATATTGCATCCCTCCTGCCTAAAATTTTCTCCTAACAAGTGAGTGGCAGCAGCATATCTTTCAAAATATGTCATGAATAGAAGAACGGGGAAATCATAAGCTAAGGCTGCATCATGTGCCTTAAATCCTGTTATCAACACCTGTAGTTGGACCTTGAGATCTCATGAAGCTCACTTGAGCTCATCTTCACCAGTTCCTTGGATTTATAAGAATCAAAACCGCCTATAATATTTGCTTTCCAGTTTCTTCCTCCTGATGATTTTGGCATCGAAATCTCTTGTACAATTTCATGACAGAAACAGAGTCTTCGTATACATCAAGCAACCCAGACTAGATATCACACTTATGAAGCAACAGGCCCTGTGAATATGGAAATTGATTTTCATATGCTTAATACAGGTTGTATAGTTATCTCCGAAACCTGAAAAATTAATAACCAAAGTATTTGACCAAATCAAACTCTATAAAAAGCATTAGTTGTTTTCAGAAAGCATAAAATGCATTTCATGCATAGGAACATCTGCACGCAAGAGACAATTTTCCTTAAGTCTTACTAAATGTCATTCTTTGACTTCATGGATTCTTGCTTCTCTGATTACTTCTATTATAATATAAATTAACAAGAAGGAAAGTTTACAATCAGTAGCATCCAACAGCCTTGTATTCTTTAAACATTGTAATAGTAAATGACATCAGGCAAGTGAGTTAAAATTTTCCTCTTCCCATTTTTTAACTGAAATAATTTGGCAAAGATCTTCCATCCATGCACATGGTAAAAGAAGAGTACTATCAGTAGCTGGTCCTATGAGAACATGAAACTTGAGGATTCAAAAAAAACTACAGAAAAGAATATGAAAGAATAAGCAATCAGCATGGATACTAAAAGCAAAAAATAAGTAACTTGGCCTAAATATGTTTTGGTGAGGTACTTGAGTGAGTGGCTAACCAGATTTGTCTTCATCAGAGGACGATATTTTGCAGTATCCCTGCATGAGGAGGGAGATTGCAATGACATGAAAACAAGGGGCATCTTTCTGTGTAGGAACACGTTTCATACGTAAAACATGCAAATAATTAAAAAAATTTTAATGCCAGGACATAAATCAAAATCATGCAAAAGTATCCACTTCTTAGAGTGTGGAACCCTAGCAAATTTAGTAGAACCTGTACAAAATATATAGTACAGAGTTCTCTGTCTCCCGGTAATGCTGTCAAAACGAGGTTCAGAAGTAATACTATTTAAAATTGCCTTAAAACTTTGACCACAATATTACAGCAATTCCACTTGGTTATTTGGAGGCCTGAACTGGACAAGGAATTAAATGGAGTCTCAGAAACATGGTAAGAAAGTAATAACAGAAACTTCACAAAATTGTTTTGGAAAAAGGAGTATGATGCAGAAGAGAAAACACCTCTCACTGTGATACATTGGTCGAAAATACATTCAGGATGTCTTAGGATATAGATAAAAATAAAGGAGGTATTTCCGTAGTATTTCTTTTATTGTATATGAATAAAATCATCTATCTTTCATTATGAAAGAAAATTGGAGTGATCTAAATCCACTTAATAAAGTTAACAATTGGTAACAATATGATGTCTACTTATGGATTTCTATAGTGATCCTGTGCCTAAAGGAAAAGACAGAGTATAAAATCATATGAAGAAAAAACAGACACAGTTTAATGTAAATTGGGGTATAAAAGCTAATATTATATCCTAGGGACTCCAAACCCAAATGGCCTCTAAGGTTTGCACAGAGAAGCAAAGTGTAAAAGTCCTTTGGATATGCTTAACCTAAATGTAAATTAAGCTAACTCATGTTGAATAGATGAGTTCTGCTCCACATTGACATGCTATACAGTTCAGCTCAAAATTACAAGCATTGTTTGGGACTATGCTCCAAAGAAAAACATTTAAATGAAATAAAGACGTTTGAATGGGCTTAATTCATTATCGGAACCTCGAACAATGAATGTGTTTACTCACCTCACCATAGGATCAGGATAGTTCATTCTCAAGCAATTCAAATCATGCTCTAAGTCACAAGAAGTCTACCCTTTCCACCATCCAAGTTTAGCCTCCCAACAGACTCTCCATAGTACAAAATTCTATCTCGCACTTGATTTAGTGGCATAGTATCTTTTAGATGCTCTTATGTTAACCCAGTTACTTCACATCCGAAAAATTCAATTGAGATACAAGAATGATGAGCAGACTCATTCACAATTATAGTTTTGGAGAAACCAAAGACATATAGAGCAGCGAAGCGCCTGTAATTGGCAACAAGAATTTGAGGTTGCACATGTCTGTGGAAAATGGCATTCTCATCTTCATCAATGAGGCAGACCCTAGCACAAAATTCAAGTGATCCATCAGTTCTACCACCAACCATTTCAATGTCAATGGCAACTGCTCTGCCAGTGTCATTTTTATCAACCAAGCCTGAAATATTCTTTTGAGATTCTGCAAAGGTATTGATGTCCTGAGCAACAAAAGACATAAATTTCATTGTTCGATTCTCTAAAAATTCATTAGATGTCATTGATCTTTAAAATGTTTAAAAGCACTGAAAAATGACAAGCTTCTCAGTTTTCGTATGGACACTTAAAAGATCACCAAGGAACTTAATAGAGGAACAGATGCAGAAAGGGAACACGCTTCTTTATGTTTGCTAAGAGAATTGGGATTATCAAAAATTTTTATACAACGTTTGCAACCTTGGTCAAAGAAAATCCTTGAACAATTTGCTTTGGCTAATGGACTTTTAAAATAGCAATCCACCAATGGATCAATCAGAGTAAACATGTGAATAAATTTTAGCAGTAAGATGTTCTCATAGCGACTCAAAAGATTTGCAGTGCTTTTGACAAACAGCAAACTGTGGCTGATGAACAGAGTGGTATGACATCTATGCTCAAAAGATGATCTCTTCTCTTAAATTGTTTGTAGCATGCAGGGCATTTGTGCCTATATATAAACACAGGAGTCAAAAAATATCTGTATGGTGCAGGAAATGAGAATTCGTTGTCATACTAGCTAACAGAAACAACCTTTACATTCAAAATCTTCAATTATGCATCACCATAACAAGAAATCGGAGAAAGCATTATAGACTGCAACTTACTATAGAAGTAAAAATAAGAAGTCAGCAAATTCCGTTTTCTTAAGAAGTAACCTTATTTATCTGTCCGAGGCAACTTCAATTCTAAGAATCTAATGTCTTCTGTTCCAATTGTATCGTACAATAGAGATTAGCCTTAAACAAATAGAAATCAGTCCAGAGTAAACAGTCCCAATTTTACCTAAATAAATATAAGCAACAACGAAGTACGTCTCTGAAACACAGCCTTGTTAAGAGATTCCCGATAAAATAACTTTTGGAGAAAATGCCCAAACCAATACCTAAAATTGAAAAGAAAATGAGAGAGTGGGACCTTGTTGTGCGGTTTTTGGGGGGTTTGTCTCAGCAGCCATCTCGTCCATCTTAGAAACCAAGCTCCAAAGGCGAGAAATTTCTCCCTATAAATAAAGATATACAGTGAATGTTACATTGCATTGATAATCTATCAAGACACTGAGAGAGGAAGGAAACCAACTGGAGTCTTCCACTTCAACTGAGGGTAATCATGGAATAAAAGAAAAAAGATTGTTTTTTACCAAATAAAAATGATCTGTTTGGCTGAATTTTCGATTTTAGGATTCTTGATCCTGCTCTTGGTAATTCCCATTTGCCATTTACCATTTACTCTCCGCTTTTTATTCACTTTTATCTTATAAGAAATTCTGCATGCCTTTGATGTTCCTTTGTAGTATGGAATTGAATGCCTGCTCAATCAAACCAACAAACAAGTAAAGGATCCTCCACCAAGTCCATTCATGCCTCAAGTAAAACTATATAGTGATCTCTTTCGGAAAGTGGTTTCTTTTTCTCTTTCTTCGGGTTTGTTTCTTTTGTTCTAGTTTCTGTAATCTGTGTTTGATCAAAATTAAGTTATTCAACAAAAAATGTGTTGAGAATACATGAAGAATTAGTACCAAGTGAAAAGATAAATCATGGAACTGTAGTCTCCGGTATCCTAATATCAAGCAATTAAGCTCACATTATACTGCAAGCACCAACATTGTAATCACTGAGTATGTGGTGGGAGGCATTGCCGACGTCCTGTTCCTGCTGAACGTAGATGCTAAATGGACAAGGCAGCGGTGGCCTCGTGCACCAATAGCGCAGGGTACCTGTTATAGATCATCGGATGATCATACGGATAGACTTCGTTTTGCCTTGCAAATGCTGGCCTTGGCCCTTGAAACACTCTTCTCATGCCATAACTTGGGTGATGCCAAGAAATGCTGTTACTGTTAGGCCATGGTGGTACAAAATCATGAGCCATGTTAGGCATCATGTAACAAGCATCATCACGGTCATCGTTGTCAGTGTCAGCATCAGACTTTTAGAGCAAAGAAACGGGTTGGTGATCTTTAGCCTTGTCTAGATTTCTTCTTTTCTTGTCCCTAGAATTGGAGGGGCATCCATTTTTGCAATGGCCAATCTGCATTTTCTTCAAAAAATGATCTTGTTTGTTGTCGCCTTGTATAGGATCCCTTTTCATAGGCCCAAAGCTTGTCGCTATTCCAACATCTTCTATTGCCTTTAAGAGCAAAGCTGGATCCAAAATACCAGCAACTATTGCCAATCCTTCTTCTGTATCCGTGTAGATACCATGCAGTCCTAGATCGCAACACAAAATAACACATTAAACTTTATATGTTTTCTTTTTTAAATCTTTTCCATTTACAATGAAAAAGTACAAGTTAAAATATACTACCTCTGATTTTCTGCAACATTTTATTCAATTTCTTAGAGCATGCTTGACAACACCGGATATCTACTTTCAGAACACAAATCTGCATGTACATGGTACAAACCCAAAGTACCTTGCATGCATAAACAAGAGAGGTTAAAAAAAACAAAGGGGAAAGGGAAGGACAAAATACAAGACACATACCTGAGTAGGTATAATATTCTCTGCCATTGGAACTTCCCACAGAAACTCAAACTGTTGATGGGACAAATAAAACGACTAGGGATTTTGGTCCTCAAACAGAGAAGGTAATAATGAGTGCAATATTAACTGTCAAAATGTAAGAGAATCTGAATTGCCGTTAATAATGTATCACGGACTATCTACGGCAAATATCAGAACACTTTCGATGTGCCAAAAATATACTTTCGATGTAGGTTATGTTGAAGAAAGTGTTATCCTTGTACCTTTTCCTAGTACTAGCTTTAATGTAGAGTGTCTTTCATAGAAACTACCATACCGTATCCGTTTAATAAAATTTTTTACAAATGTAAATGCCCATCTACAGTTAGGAAGAAGTTTTGATAATTGCGAGCTCCAGTTTCTTAGTTATATGCATGTTAATTATTTGGCATCTCAGGCCCTAGGTGTAAAGAGACGAATGCTGCTGCATCTCTGCATTTATGTCTCCGGAAACACTGACTTAGAGAAATACCACACCCGATAGATCTCTAAACACAACCCAACAATATTTGCCCAAATTAAAGGAGGGCCTTGTCACATTAACCTCTTGCAAGAACAAATATACAGCCTTCAGAATGACAGTTAGGCTGTGTTTAAACCCAAAGAAGAAAAAAAAAATTACATCTCAAGTAACTAAACGGATGTCCATAGGAATAAATTTAAATTAAAATTCAGCCACCCCGAGCCTCTCTTCTCGTGGCATCATGAAGCAGCTCAACATCAACTCCATCAGGAGGTAGCTGCACATATCTAACCACCGATCCTCTAATGAAACAGTTCCTCACCGAAAGCTGCAATCAAGCAGAAGATCATCAAATGTACCCAACTAGTAATGCGAAAAATGAAAGACAACATAAAGGATATGGAAGTTGGAGAAGTGTGGAAAATTCCTAATACCAACACCGACTTTAATATCAAAAAGTGCATTAACACTCTCAAGAAGATGTGAGTCTAATTGAGTCTATGCAGGTTAATCACTAACGAAAACCATATTGATAGACATGGTAGACTGATAAAATGCAACTCAATAATATCCCAAGACCAGTGTTGAATCAGAATATTTAAGCATTTTGAACATAAACAAAAATATTGAAGGGAAATGAAAAATTAAAAGAAAAAAATAAGCATTAATTGATGAAGGAAGATTAGTGCTTTAGAAAACACATTTTACCATGATCTTTTAACTTTAACTACTTATTTGCACATGATATTAATGCTTTACAGAAACACACATAATAATTAGTCAAACAAAACCCCTCCCAGGTAACATCAGCCAAAACAAATGTCAAATAACACCAAGAAAGCAAGTCTAAAAATATAAACTTTTCACAGTGAGGGGACACCTGAACTAAAGTGTACACACTTTGCACAACTATATTTTCTAATGTCATGTATCATATTTAAAAAATTTCACACACAAATAAATCTCATTGCATGAGATCATTTTTCTAAATATATAATCAGAGAACTCACGCATCCATTTAGAAAAGCCCGCAACCCAATCCTTATGTTATAGGTAGTTTGAATTTCAACAAAAGGCGTCTATGACTTCACAATTCCTTGGAATCTAAACAAAACTGTCACATCTTTAAAACTTCAAAAACTTGAATATACCACAAACCCAAGAATTTACATACATCCTCAAACATCAATACAATCATCCCTTCAAAAACCTTAATATACCACATACTCTGCCAGCATAATTGAAGCAGATTTTAAGTTCCCGTCAACAATCAGCAGAAAACTACTAGGCAAAATATCAAAAAATAGGAAGAAGAACCCCAAATCCTGAGAAACCCAACAGCGTCAAATTGTGTTGACAGATACCCATTTTCTTCTAGTTTATTACAAAGAAAATCAGAAAAGCCAATCCACAACCAGCAAAAATGAAAATCAAAGAAGATGAACACACAGGCATAATGTACATGTAGAGAGAGGATTGAAGAAAGACTGTCTTATTGAGGTAAGAGCCACTAAATTCTATAAGACTAAAAAAGATTTCACACATCACACATGGTCGCAAGTAAGCTAGATAAACTTCTAATATCTGCTTGCTTATACAGTCAATTGGAATATGCTACAGT
This sequence comes from Khaya senegalensis, assembly GCA_032402905.1. Taxonomy (NCBI): domain Eukaryota; kingdom Viridiplantae; phylum Streptophyta; class Magnoliopsida; order Sapindales; family Meliaceae; genus Khaya; species Khaya senegalensis. The sequence continues at coordinate 703,007 of CP135542.1, read as the reverse complement.
GAAAAGATAAAGAGGAAGGACGCATATCAAACTGAGAGAAGGCAATACAACAATGTAGATTGGCAAGCTCTAAGTAAGAGGTACATCATTGAACTTGAAGCTCATTCCTTATATATAGAAAATAAATTTATATCATATACCAACTCTAAGAAATTAAAAAGCTAACGCAAATTGCTGAATAAACTCCCCTTGTTGCAGGACATAAAAGTATTATCTCTTCCTAGATGTCATGATACATTGCAAGCTAAGTAAACCCTAATGCTCAGCAAAAGTCTTCTAAAAACCTAACAGACAACCTAATTCTCATACCACGTTCGAACATCTCGGGAAACAAACCAATAGTGAATAAAGAAGTAAAACAAATAACACACAGCATACAACTAGACCAAATTTTCCGTGAGAAAACAAAGTTCAAAGCCCTAGTAAGCCCTATAACCCTAAATTTCCAAATTCCATTAACATTAATAGAAGAAAATAACAAGACCCTAGAAATATAGGAGTGAAGAGTCAGTACCATGTGAGGGTACTTGTCTTGATCAACAACCCTAGTGTTCTCCAGCTTGATATTGAGGTACTGATCAACTGAGTGCAGAGTCCCTCTTATTGCCAAATCGTTCTTCAACTCTACAGTAACTTCTCTGCCAACCAAGTCCTTGAAATACGAAAAGAACAACTGCAACGAAACAAAACACAACAAGAATTCAAAGACACAGTACAGAAAAAGAAAAAGAAAACGTATAACATCAAAATCAATTAAAAAAAAAACCCAAAAAATTTAACGATATAATATTTATGCAAGCAAAGATTCAAATCGAAACATGAAAAATCCCAAATAGATGAACCCAGAACCCAACAAGTAAAATTTACAAAGGTAGGAACTTCACCATTTTCGTTTGCCAGAGTAGAGAGAATTGTACTTCTTTGATCCCGGCGTTAGTTCGAGGTACAAATTCTACAGCTGCGGGAGGCCAAGCGCCTATTGTGTTATGTTCTGTTTTTTGGACTCTGTTTGGATGAAAGTATATGTATTTCCCTCAACCCGGAGAGGATTTTCTCTGTATTCAGCGATGTCAAATGGACCAGGCCGGGACAGATCCGATCCGAACCCACATATCTATTTATTATAATTTAATATTTTATAAATAAATAATAAATAATTTATATAAATATTTTACCTATTTCATTCATTTATATATCAATTTTTATTATTTTAAAAAAAATAAGAAAAATTCGTTTAAATTCATAAATCAACCTTTATAAATAAAAATTTAAAAATAAATTATAATTTTTTTTATTTTTTTTAAATCAATTTGTAAATTTGTATAAACTTCTTTTTAATAAATTTGTCGATTTGGTATCTTTTATTTTTTTTTTTTATCTACTAACTTCTGAACAATTACAAGTAAATTTATAACAATTACAAGTACAAAAACTGAACAGGGGAAAATTGTTTCTTGCCATAAAAATGAGAAGATTTTTCTCCTCATATTTGTTTGCTACATGCATGAGAAATATGTATTCCCTATAGCCTTTGCTTAACCCGTCTACCATTCACGTCACTGCCATCAAGCATAGCTTCATTGCCATGCCTGCATACTACCACGGAGTGCTCACTCACCCTAGCCACATATTCCGAGAGTTCCGTTAAAAGTGGGGGACAACTTTCCTTCAAGTACTCAAATCCATCAGTTTGCATCACAGCTACAAAACAACAAAATATAACAGGCTTCAATTAATTTATCAAACTAGCCAAAGGTTTAAAAATATTATCCCAAAGAATCTGGACATCTTTTCAGCCTAATAATACTTTCATACTGATGTATGCAGAACCTTTCATCTTGCTCCGAAGTAAAGGAAGATCTTATGATGCACTTTGCATTAAAGGTTTCCAAACAGCATAACTGCTGACATGGAGAACAGAGTAAGTACCATGGCTGCCAATGACCATGGCTGCCAATGACCTTCTGTAAACTAAACGTGGTTTTCACTCTAATGTAGGCACCCAAAATGAAGCCCACTTGCCATGCACTGTTCAGGATATTTCACCAAGCAGTGCGTGCACGGGCACCACAAAAGTTTAAAATGCTGGCCATGAGATTAATGTTCACGGAATGGTTGTCAATCACATTAACGGTCAAAACTATTCATCTCATGACCAATAAAACTAGATTTTGCAGTTTTGTAGAGCTGTTAAAGCAAAATTTTCTTGCCCACGGGTACGGGAAGCATAATGTAGTAATAAAAATATTTGACAAAATATATTTACAGAGTATGAAATAGAATCTTTGGCAATAACCACCTCTCAGGTTTTCAGGCATAGCAACAAATTTAAGACACACGGCCTTCAGCTGGAAACAATGGTGCTGCTCTGCCAAGGCTAACGTTGTTGCCACAGTGTTAATGGCAATCTCCTTGCAGAGGTTAGACTCACATAGCAGTGTAAGCCTTTCTAGACCATATCTTTCAGCTGCTGTAAGCAGATGCTGAGACATCAAAGTAGAAGCCCACTTCGAATTCATACCGGTAAGTTCTTTATGAAAAATGAAAGGCCAAAATAAGTTGGAAAATGTATGGAACCTTAAAAAGTGGGGCCTCCAAATCCTCAACTTTTATACATTGGGTGTTCTCATCCTTCATTGGACCATAAAGTTGGGCCCTGAATACACGTGAACGAGCAGCAAGAACCAATTTGTGTGCAGCAAATGTTTCGCCATTGACTTCAAAATTTACATCAGTTCTCTTCCCACTCTCCAATAGTTGGCCAAAATGCTGATCAATGTTGGAAGGCGGTACAACTATGGAGCAGATCTTAGGCCCCTCCGTGTGTGACTTCACTACACCAACACTGCAGTGGACTGAGAGGCAATCATCTTTAAGATAGTTTGACTGTTCTAGGAGAGTTCTTTTAAAAAAACGTTCGTAACCCCCGTAACATCAAATTATTAGAACCACAATATTGTTTTAGGAAATTGTTTAACAAAAACTTAAACCAAACAATCATAAACCGAAAATGATATAACCATGTGGCATCCAAGCTATGGAGGATAAAAGGAAGTGCTATTTGCAGAAAATCATATGCCCTCTACGATGTTCCAGAAAATATAAAAGCTTACTAGGAAGTACAATTTAATGGATAATGACACCGGTATCCTATTTTATTGACTAATTTTTTATGAGACAAAAGCTCTATTAACCATAAAATGATAAAATCTTCTAACTCTGTTCAAAATCATGACTAATGTTGTATATTAACTTCCAACTATAGGATCAAGTCCACAAGTATAGCATCTAATGGACCCAAACTCACAAGCAAAATCAATAAAGTAAAGGGGTAAGTACCTATAAAAAGGAAAATCCTCTTTAATTAGAGTACAGTCAACTACAATCACCTCTCTAAGACTAGAGTTCTATCTCATGCCTCAGACAAGAGCCTAACCACAAAAAAGGAAAGAAAAATACAAAAAAACAATAGTTAGCAAAGGGCAAAAATCTACCATACACGTGACATGATTTTAAAAAGCCACTAATATCATGTGACACCAACATCATGATATATATCAAAAGATATATTCTATATTAATCAAATCAAAAGGCTCAAAAGAAAAATGCAAGAAAGACAAAAAGAAAAGGGGTAAGATTTTATATTCAGGGTTTCTCTCTTTAAAAGAGAAAATTTCAATAATTGACTTGATCTAATAGTGAAAATTTTGGTAATTGACTTGATCACTGGCAAAGCCGCCGGCCCCTTCGATCATTTTTCGATTTACGGGAGAGAGAAAACCAACGAATGCGTGACGTGAAGAAGATATCAGTCATAGTCATTTTCACATAACATCATGTACAAAATTTTAATCAACTAGCATTCAAAAAGATCACATGTAGGGATATGATGATACGCATGCAAATAACACATAACTAGCCACGTTTATACCAAATTCTTTCTTAGGAATTTCTTGATAATCCCATAATATTGTCTACAAAAACGAACAGACAATCGCAAACGAAAGCATGCGAAACAAAAGATAAAAGAAACGAAATCTCTCACCACATGCTACCGCGTTACTTAAGCTTGTATGGCCCACTCTCGAGCGTCCTCCCGAAATGGCCATGCACCCTGTGGCGCTCCTTGCCCCTCTGATCCAACAATGTCAGCTCGAAAAGCGCCCTCACGTCAGTCCCCTCGCTAGCCAACGCGATAAAAAGAGAAACGTACGCCGCATTGTCTTCCACGTTCTTGCCAGCTGGATAGAAGTAAATAGCCAATGCATACCAGCCCACCATGAACGTGTCAGAAGCTATGTACTTGCCGATTCCAAGGCCCTTCGATAACGAATATCCGGTGATTTTGAACTGGTGAGACCCGTTAACGGTCTCGGTGATCGACGTCGATGTGGTACTTTCACAGGTGGATGACAAAGAGGCATCGGGTTTGCTGTATTTCCGGAAAATCTTTCCCATGACCGGGAATTTCAAAAGTTCTTTATTTGAAAAGTCAATAATTGATTATTTTCTCGGAAAAAAAAAACAATTGTGGAGGGAACTGGAAGAGTGGGGAAATGGGGATGGTATGCGAATTGGGGTTTAAGTTCGAGAATTTCTCGGGAAAGTTGGTGTTTGGTTGGGTGAGAAAATCTAGATTTTTTTAAGGAAAGTTTTCTTCGAAGGTGAATCGGAGAGAGAAACAGAGTAGAGAACAGTGAGGAAGAAAACGAGAGAAGATGACGACTTCAAGAATACTACGTTGTTATTTTGGGTGTTTAAACATTTATATAAAAATATATATTTGCTCCGTGACAGACTGGCAAATTACCAGTAGGAGAATGCGCTGTGAAACATAAGTAGGGGAGTACGTAAATTTTCCAACTCGCTCTACATTATTGACACGTGTTAATATTTGATTGGAAAAATATAACTTTCGAAATTTGGGGTTTTATCACTTGCATAAAAATTTTTTTTATTAATAACCATTTAGTAAATTACTGTTGAGCAGCCGTTGTGCCGTGGTTTGGCGCGTGAGGTTAGGGATTGACTGAGCTCACCGGAAACGTGAACGTGTCGGCTGCTGCTGCAGCAAGCCGACTGGCCAGCGTACGTACACATCTCTCAAAAATGTTCCTGCCACAAATCAAGCAATGGACCGGGCCCTTCTAGTCTGCTTGTTTCTTCCCTTTTTGCATCTTTGTACCAAAATTTCTTTCTAACTGTATGCATGACTTACTTTTAGATAATATTGTGAAAGTGTCTCTTATTATGACGTCATTAAATAAATAATTCTTTATTATGATCTCGACAAATGAATAATTTTTCTTAATATATTCTTATAAATAGATGAGATGTACACTAAAATGATAAATTTAATATTTGTGTAGTATAAGTACATTAAAAAAGTTATTAATTTAATTACCGTAATTTTTAGCCCGTAACATAATCAATTACAACTTGTAAATAAATTTTTAAGATTAATTATGATAATTTATTATATTAAAATTTATATGTTAGTTTTTATTGATTAAAATATTTGATATAATGTAAATTTTTATTATCATATATAATAATTGTATTTGAAATAATTCATGAAAATAAAAGAAAAAAATTATACAAATTATTTAATAATAATGTAATTTTATACATAAAGATTGATAGAACTAAATTAATTTAGTTCCAATTTCAATTATTTTGAAAATGTAATGGTTTAATTTCATTTTTAAAAAAATTAAACTAATATTTGTTAGCCTAATTTTTGAATTAACTTTGGTCTAAACCAAATCTAACTAAATTAACAAAACAATTTTTTTTTTTTATTTGAGTTCAAACTGAACCAAATAAAATTTATATTAGTTCGATTTAATTTGATTTAGTTAGTACTTTGTTATTGCTTCAATTTAGTTTGAGCCAAATCAAAATTAATAATTTTGGTTTTCTTTCACCGTTTGACTACAAATGAATCATAGGAATGTTTATACATTAATTTGAACAAAAATTTTGTATGCTTAACATGATTTATATTTGTGTAATATTAAATTACATTGCAGATTAATGTGACTTTAAACAGAATTAAGAGTACTAATATTAAATATTTATAGATATTGAAGGGGTTAAGGATTTGACCATTGAATACGTTATATTTATTATAAAGGTTTAATCAACACGAAAAATTTGATAATGAACGGTTGAAATTCAATTGAAAAGCAACCATCCAGTCCCATTAATTAATATTATACTTATTTATTTAGTCGTTGGTTTGCTTTTATTCTTTTAAAGCACCTAAAGTTGGTTATAAAAGTTGGTATAATTAATGTAATAGTATTATATAATTAATAAAATAAAAAAATTTATTTATTAATAAAAAATATTATAAATTTTTATTATTGTATTAATTAAATAATAATTTTTAAATTTTATTTATTTATTATTAATAAATAATTTTTTAAAATTTTATTAAATAGATAATTTCATCACCTTAATTATACTAATATAGTAAAATAATTCAATGTAATTTTTTTTTAATAACTAATTAGAAGCAAGAGTCTACACCTTTTAAATTCAGCAAATAATCGACGGAGTGTTAAAATAATATTTTTTAAGTAATAAAATGAATTTACATATTAAAAATTTAAAATTTATATTTATATTATGTTATTATATTATTTATTTAATAATAATATTTTATATTAACTCAAACTAACAAATTTTATGCAAAGTAATTATCAATTTCATGATTTTGGTAAAAAAAAATTTATTTTTAATTTTATTTTTAAGTAATACATATGGCTAATATTTTTTATTCTCGTGTCTATTAAAATGGTATAATAAGAAGAGTTATGTTTTTATTTATTATTATTTTATTTAGTTATTATATTATTTAATATTTATATATCTATTTATATAAATAATTTTATTATTAATTATATTATTAATAAATTTAAATTAATTTTCTCCAAATTTAGTATACACTAAATCTAATCTTTATAAATGATAAAATATTTTTAAAAAATAAAAAAATTAATATTTATTAATTTTTAAAAATTAAATTTAAGAAAAAGTCTCACGCAAAATCAAATCAGAAGCTTTTTTGTGGGCCATTGTTTCCTTGATCTATTCTCTGTAGATACACACATATACAGTCTAGCTTGTCCCACCCACCCTCTGATGTCAGCAAGCATGTGATCCAAGTAATCCTACCGCATGTGTTAAAGTGACGGCCAAGATGAATCGTATACTGAATCAACAGGTATGCCGGAGTATAAAATAACGAAACAAGCAGATAGATGCGTACATTAACAAACAGACAATTCTGTTTTGGTTTGGTTAGAGGACCCAACCTGGATTTCCGAAGGAGAGGGAGCGCCACGGATTGTTATCACGAAAAGTTCGCGATCAAACGATTGGATCGCATAAATCTAAGTAATATATTTCTAATTTTTCATTTTTGATTGCCACCCAAAAGTGACTAATAATAATAATAATAATTTCAGATAATCGCGAGAATCTTTTGATATTGAGGTCTGGAGAGAGATTATAGATGGATAAGTTTACGGTTGCGTAAAGGAAGCCACACAAATAAGAGAGATTTGAGTTCAGAAACTTGGATTCTGAATTGGGTTTCTCTCTGAAAGTTAAGAAAAAATGGGTAAGCTTTGTTTGATGGCTTCTCATGGGTACCCTCCCGGTCTTGTTCTTCCTCAGGAGCAGGGCATGACAAGGGTCATCAAGGTGAGTCTTTTAGGCTGAATTCAAGGTTGTTGTTCGGTTTTGTGGGGTTTGGAGATTTTGGGGTGCTGAATTTTTTTTTTATCATTGTGCCAACCATGTTTCTTATACCTTGTATTTATTTATTTTTTCTGTTTTATTCAAATTCTTGGATTCTAATTTTTGGTTTGATCTAAATGGTTTAACAAATCTATTCACTCCATTTTAGCGAGATAATTGTGTTCGGTTTTCACGTATCAAACTGTTTATATTGTATGAATTTTGTAGTTACGTTGTTCTGAGATGAAAATAAGCTGATTACAAATTAAGTTTTGATGATTGCATTAACTGGTTACTAAGTTTTAGTTTTCATGATTTCTCAGGCAAGCGTTACGCACATACAAGTTATTGATCTTGATATTATGGTTGTGATCTGTTTGGTCAGATTTGATTGTCTGTTCTGCCTGTCAGATAATTGAATTCTTGTATGTCTTTGGTGCTTCAGGATTGTCAACCTTATTTGCCCTGTCAAGGAGCTAGACAAGAGGCAATGAGATCTGACTGTCTTAAATTGAGGTCACGTGAATCTGAGGAGCCATGGAAGCAAATAAGTGGGTTGTGTGAGTCAAACCTGTTTGTGAAGCTTGACTCAACTGTTACAAGGCCTGTCCTCGTTGATGTGCAAGGTTTGTAGCCCATGACTTTGTTGTTGAGCATATTGCAGAGGTCATCTTCCCTCCCACTGATATCTTTTATTATCGTTCGTTCCAAAGATGTTAGAAATGCTCATGAAATAAAGCGATTAACTTTGATGGGAGTCTTCTATATTTTTCCTGCAAAAAACAAATTTTTATGATACTAGTTTTAGTTAAGGGCAGTCATAACAATATCTGTTTCACTTAGGTGATAATTTGTGTATGAATAAAGAACATATGCAACTCAACTCTAACTGTAGTTTTATCTCTAAGCTGTCTTCATGTGTTCTCTAAACCTCATGTATCGTCAAAAGTTGATACTTGAATTTATAACACCCTTGACCTTATAAAGCAGAATGCTAGTCTACCAAACCTGTATGTTTACATCATGTGAAATGTGTTAATGATAGCCAAGTTATGGTAAGCTAAGCTTGTTAAATGCACGTGCTGATAGTGCAAGGAGAGAAGAATAGAATATAAGCTCTAGTAGAGTCAAATTAGGTGGATTAGTTGATTGGATGAGGAACATTGATAATGCTGCGGTACTTTAAAAGGCGCTGGAATGTTCAGAGCAAGTGTGATTGTTTATTTACAATATGTATCAATATATATCACATGTTAGAATGATGTGGTATATGATGCAGATTCAGTTTATTATGGTTTGCTGTAAAACTTACTCTTTACAATTGGGGAATACACAAGTTATTTACTTCCCTCCTTGTTTGTATGCAGACTCTCGCCCAGACTCAGTACTCTTCAGTTTTGGAATTGCTGAACAATGTACAAGACATGAAAAGATCATGCAATTTCTTACAACTAGATCAAGTGAAGCAGAGGGTGCTGTCTTAGATCTCTCTCTACTATCTGATCTGATGGGGCTTCAAGCATTAACATTTGATGCACAACAACAGTCTTCAGCTCCTTCTCTCATTTATCCAACTAATGAACTTTTTTACCAAAAGCCACTTCTGGACTTTATGGGTGATATGGCCCGTAGTTCAAAAATCTCCATTCATCCAGATGGTAGAATGTTATTCACAAGTAGTAGGACTGAGATGAATGACTTTCTTTCAGTTGTGGCTGAATTTTACTCATCAAAGAATGCAACTAAGTGGAAAAGCCAGTCACTCTTGATCCCTCACTTCAACAGGTATGTCTATGTTAATATGGTTGTTTCATTAATACATGCAAATTAGTTAGACATGCATGTTTTGGCATCTTTAATATTGTAAAAATTGTTCTTGTACCCCTTTAGTTAATTGTTTCATTGTCACATATATTGATAACTACGATGGATCTGATGATGATGGTTAGTAAATTTAGCATATGGCTTTGATTCATTGGATCCATCTATCCAACTACCAACACAATCTTTTGGACTGGCATTGCCCCAAACAGATTTTAGTCTTTCAATTATTGAATTCTATTAGTCATAACAGTCCCATTGCCCCATGAAGTTGCACTGCATTCTATTGTTATCATCACACAAATGGTAGTTTGTTCTAGAAAACACTCTGTTTTCCACTAATTGTCCACTAAGCATAAATTGAACCATATAAACAGAAGGGGAAAAGAGACAGAAATGTAATTCAGGAAGACAACATTCTAGAAAGTTGAGGTGTCAATGCATCTAAGAGGTTCTTATTAGAAATGGGATGTTTCAAATGTATGGTTTTGTGAGATGGAGATTTTGATAGTTGGTTTTTGTTGTTCTTTTTCTCTCTGCTACTTGTATTTTGGAAAACTCTGGCTGTTGCCTTGGATAATATATGTTATCATTTGTTGTTTTATTGGATCTCATGCTTCTGGAAACCCATGCATGCAGTGTGTTGTATGGCAACCCATTTGACATCTTGCCTTGAAGTGACAAGGCCATGCAAACGCTCTCTTACATTCATGTCCTATTTTTTTATATTTTTTATTTTTTTTTAGCTTAATTCTTCATTAGTCAGGTTACTAAAACTGCCTTTGCTAATTATTTTTTTGAACAGTCCGCCAAGCATTGAAGCTCAAGCCAATATTCATGGGTCTTCTTTGAGGACAGAAGCTCCAACAGTTGCACCTTTGAAGAGGTAACCAAATCATAATCTCTTTCACGTCTTGAATTAGAATGCTACCATGTTTCTATCATGTAAATTGGGTGCAAGTCTGGAACTTTACAGCACCTACTACTTTTGTTCTTTGTTATTTTATTATTATTTTTATTTTTGGACAGTCCTGAGAAAATTAAGATTAAACCACCATCGAAGAAGAATGGCAAGAAGATTGGTAGAGAGAGAGATCTCTATGAAAGGAATTATTTCCATGCATGTGAGAACCTCTTATCCTTGATGATCGACAGGAGGCAACATGAGAAAACAGCTCTCCTTTCGTTAAAGAAATCTGGCCCTGAACTTCCCAAGCTTCTAACTCAATTTTCTGCTGGCATTGCGGGGACTGGCCTTGCTGTTTTTTTCTCTGTCGTCTGCAAAGTAGCTTGCGGGAGGGTTCCATTCTGTGGATATAAAGTCTTGAATGCTGGCCTTGCATTTGGGCTGGTTTGGCTCTCGGGGGCAGTTAATAGACTGAGGGATACTATAGTGTATGTCAGCAAGAATGCGGGCAAAATGGGTGTGAAGGAGGAGGAAATGATGAAGAGAGTGAATGAAAGTGTGAATGATATTTACTTGAGAGCTGCAACTTTAATGGCAGTAGCCATGCTGAGGCTTGCATGAACATCAAAAAGAGAATTACATTTTCAGAATAAAGGTGCTTAAGCTTTGATGAACATCCCAACTGCACAGTGAGTTGTAACTTGGTTGGGTGATGATTAGATTGGCTTATGCTTATTGGCCTTGCGTGATTCCAAAGCGGATGTGCTGCAAATATCAATGGAGCAATAAGCATGCTACAAGCAGATCCTGTCTTGAGATGACTTTGAGCTCAAATGAGCCTAAGCTCTATCTAATCATCAGTCAGCTATCCTTCTATATTAAATTTCGAAACAATTTTGTCTGTCCGAACCAAAAGCTATATTAAATTTCTGCCTAGTTTTTCTGGCTTGTTTGTGATAAGGTAGTGTGTACTTAAACAGCAAGAAAGAAAGTTTGGTTCATGTCTTGCTTTTCTTCTACTTGAATTTGATTTTAATTGCTAGAAGAGGAAGTTAGTTATTTATACTTGACACGAGACTTGGATGGGCCACAAATTGATATTGGCTGGCTGTATGATCTTGCACTAGTTTGAACTCTGCATCTGCTACACTGTTTTTTCCTTCAACGCAGCTGAATTGGTGGGAGCTTTACATATCACGACTAACCATAAGGCGGGCAACTGCTGGACTAATAACACGTGTATTTTCAATGGTTAATGCACCATGCAAACATAACTTACAACATCAAGGAAACTTGACCATTTATACTTATATTTTGCCCATACCATGGTGTACTTATTCACATAAACACTTGTCTAAGATGAATATTATTTCTAACAGGAAGCAAAGAAATGTTTTCAAGGAAATCATAATCACATTCACTAATTGCCGAATTACAAAATCGGAAATGAAAGTGAGATTTCCCTCTAATTTTCTCACATTTTAAATAACTAACAACCTTCTCAATTATTCCAGGAGAAGAAAATAAAATGCATCCTTCTCACACATTACATGGCATGTTTCCGTGAAGTAGATTAAGCCTTATGTTTCTACCCCTTTTTGCAGCTAACCAGACATAAGTTTGAAAAGAGTTTGGAACCACGCATTGAATCAACTTATTACTTTTGAGACAACACCTGCCCCAACTGTTCTGCCTCCCTCTCTCAAGGCAAATCTTTGTCCTGTTTGTCACAAAACAATATATTATGAACGTTTTTGCTTTACAGCCAAATTTGAAAATAACAAAAATCCAAATTTGAAATTAAAACATTTCAAACCATCAAATTGCACAAATACATTATTAACTAGACAAAAAAAGTGAAAAATACAGGTTGGAAACCACCAGATTATACCCAACTGGATAGATGCTGTCAAATAAAGTGCAGTGGCTATTAAAATTGGGTTAATAGTGAACAATTACAATGCGCATTTTTTTCCAAGGAAGAAGGTAAGTGGCGCATACCTGCTTCAAGAGGCACCGGTGATATCAACTCAAACACTGCAGTCACATTGTCCCCAGGCATAACCATCTTAACATTTTCAGGCAGTTCTACTTTTCCAGTGACATCTGCAGTCCTCATATAAAACTGTGGCCTGTAGTTTGAGAAGAAGGAAGTATGGCGTCCACCTTCATCCTTTGTGAGGACATAAATCTCAGCCTCAAATTTCTTGTATGTCTTCACAGATCCTGGTTTGGCAATCACCTAAGCAGAATGAAGAAAAAAATAGTAAAGGACATCCTTTTAAAGCTTATACAGACTATTCAATGTGAAATTTATTTTTAGAACACAAATATTTCAGACTGTTATCTCTCACATCTTCAAATAATTCATGCATCATGAACGTTAGACAGAACATATCAAGAGAAACAATTATTTGTTTTTATTTCACCATCTAGTAAAATCAACTAAAATTACACAGAGCAATTCATCAATGACAAAAGACTAAAATGCAGAGATAATGCGGTGTGCAAGTGAGCATTCCAAAGTTTAGATACACACTGAAATTGTTCCAAAAGTTTCTACATGTTGCTCTAAAATCCCAGTGGAATAGAATCTTTGAAGCTTAAATGGTGACCCTTACTTGTCCTCGTTGCACATCATCTCATTTCAGACCACGCAGAAGAAGGCCAACATTGTCACCAGCCTAGGAAAATGTGTAGGCCCATCAGTATCTGAATTCAAACACAAAAAAACCATGGGTGGTCCAAAGAGAATCTAGAAGCATTTACTTACTTGCCCTTGATCCAAGATCTTCTTGAACATCTCAACACCGGTTACAGTGGTTTTCACTGGAGCACCCTGCAGAGTAAAGCTCAAAGTTAGGACCAATTGTTGCTCACAATAGTGATTACAATAAGACATATCGGGGAACCTCCACAAAAATAACATACAACAAACAAGTGAATCTGAGTAAGTAAGAGCACCACTGCCCGCTTCACAAGTGATTGACTTGGAATTGCTGAGAAAATTATCAACTTAAAGATATAACAGAATAATACCCATGATAACTTCAAAAAAATTGATTTATGCATCTACCTGCGTTAACCCCAGAACCTCAACTTCTTCCCCAACTTTAATGGTCCCTTGTTCAACACGGCCAGTGGCAACAGTTCCACGTCCCTTTAACACGCAGGCACACAGTGTCAATGCTGAGTAAGCACTAAACTATTAAAAAACAACCTTTTTACAACTAATGAATTTTACAGAAATAATGAGTAGTGGACCAGGAAAAACCTGACCTTAGTTTAGAACAATTATAGCTTACGGACTAAATTTTTAAGAACTTGGAAAGCCCCAAAACAAAGGAGCAACCGTTGGGACAGAAATAATAAAAAACCAAGAATGAATACTTAACAAAATAAATACCTAAACATTTTCCTTTTTACCTGAATTGAGAAGACATCTTCAATTGGCATCAGGAAAGGTTTTTCTAGTTGGCGTATGGGATCAGGAATGTACTCATCTACGGCATCCATCAATTTCAAAATAGCCTTTTTGCCTATTTCTTCATTTGTACCCTGTAGCGCTGATAAAGCAGATCCTCGAATAATGGGTATTTCATCCCCAGGAAACTTGTAGAAGCTAAGAAGTTCTGCAGAAACATAAGCCCACGTGACACACTTTTGAAGTTAAAACAATACCTTAGTAAAAACTAGTGGTCCATGAACAAAGTGACCTCAAAAGGCCAACTTACCTCGGAGCTCCATTTCCACAAGCTCCAACAACTCTGGATCGTCAACAGCATCAACTTTGTTTAGGAAGCACACAAGTGAGGGCACACCAACCTGTACAGTGCATCCAGAAAGATCAAAGAAGATAATGCCATTCCAAAAGCAATGGCCAGAAGGCAGGACAAAATGTGCAAATCAAATATAATTCATAAACCATGGATAAGATACCCACCTGACGGGCAAGCAGAATATGTTCCTTAGTCTGTGGCATTGGCCCATCGGGTGCAGAAACAACCAAAATACCACCATCCATTTGGGCAGCTCCAGTAATCATGTTCTGCAAATTAACCACAATACATCAGACTTTGTGATGCTAGAAATTTGTAAATATCTCTTGAATGAATAGGAGTTTCGAAAATTAGACGAGGCACTCTGCAGTTGTAACAACACACTTCATGAAAAATGAAAATATCTAAGTCAAGTTAAAAATGACTTCAGGTCCCATAAAAAGTTCAACCAATCTTTTTCACTGCATTCAAATGCAAAGCTCTACATGCAAAGATTTATTTTTGTATTAGCAATACAAGCATCTGTAAATCCATTAGAACTACATGAATGCTTATGAAAGATGAACTAAAAGTAGGTTTTCAATTGCAAAGTAAAATGTAACAGTTGCTGTTATGGAACATGTAAACAACACCCTAATATCTACATCAGCTTAGAATTGGCCTGCATTCTCACCCAATTGAAGACTGTAACAACTAAAAATTATTAAACAATATAACAGTAATTATAGCTTACTTTAACATAATCAGCATGTCCAGGGCAGTCAACGTGTGCATAATGACGCTTAGCAGTCTCATACTCCACATGGGCCTGTACAAAACTAAGTCAATCATTAATTTATTTGTTACAAGAAAGAAAAAAATCACAGATGAGAGCTGCATTATCCCTCTACTGGCATGACCAATGGCAAGAATTCAATTAAGGAAGAGAAAGGATATCCCAACCGTGGCAATGGTAATTCCTCTCTTTTTCTCTTCAGGGGCCTTGTCAATTTCATCAAACGCAATGGCTTTTGCTTTCCCTTCTTCTGCTAGCACCTACGCATAGATACCAAAACAGGTGAACACTCGTTCGTATTATACATATTTCATTAACATCATATCAAAAATCTAGTCTAGACATAGACACCAAACATCAAGGTAAATATAAAGCTAAAAAAAATTGATTCATGCTGTACATATTTCATTACCCTAATCATATCAGAAAAAGACTAGGGAACAAGAAACTAGTCTACAATGAAAGTGATTAAAGCACGCAAAGACAAAACCTTTGTAATTGCTGCAGTAAGTGTAGTCTTCCCGTGATCAACGTGTCCAATTGTTCCCACATTTACGTGAGGTTTCCTGTTGATATAACATAACACAAATAAGAATGGTCATTCAATTCACAACAAAGAACTCAAAATTCCCATATCCTCTTTATAAAGCCAAAACATATACACTGATACACGCACTGTGTGTGATGTTTTAGTTGCTTTTGCCAGAAAAAATAACTAGTCGATCATTAAGTAATCAAAAATCTCTACTTTTCACCGCAACAGGAATTAGCAACAGAAAAGAATTAACTGTAATATAAAAAGATGTACTCATGAGATCGGAGGAATAACGCACGTGCGAGTGAAGGTGGCCATGGATCTCCACCACGGCATAACAGAGGTACAGCCACGAGTAGAGTCATTGGCAGAGAAAGAGTCGGAGGTAGAGAGAGAACCGCGACAGCATAAGTAGATTTGGGATGAAAACGGCACAATTTTCCTGGAGTTAGGATTCCTAAGAACAACTGAAGCCATGGATTCAAAGGGAAAGTAGTGAAAACGAAAATGCAAAACCTCCGTCAGTGAGTGGCGCAATCTATATGATATGGGGTTTTAGGGGGGCATACCGAGGGCTTTGGAGTGAGAGAGAGTGACAAGAAAGATAAGTGTTTCTGCTCTATGGGCCCATTTGGTCCAGCCCAACCTCATTGCAAAATCAGGGTGCTAGAAATTTCCGGATTCATAACATTTGGAAATGATAAATCGAGCCCGGACCAGCTTGGATGAGTTGAAACACACAACAAAGCTGCTAACAACTTCAATCCGCAACTCCAGGATTTCTGTAAAAAGTTTCAGGATCAATTTCCTGACAGTAAAATGTTTCTTCTGTTGACATTTTCTCCGTAAAGTTAGACCTCATTTCAAATTTTTCCCAAAGCGGTAACTTCCCTTCCTCCATTAACTCTGTTTTGATGTACATTTTTCACTTCGATCATTTTATGATCAATGGGTTTCAGGATTCAAGGAGCCTTTGGCTGCTTGATGCGGGTACGGCGGGCCGCCATTAAATTTCGACAATCGGATTGCCTGCGGGCAAACTAAGATTGTGAACGGGAGCACATTGACTGGAACTGCTGGCCGACGAACGTGTTAATTGTTGTAAAACGACGTAGTTCCAGGTTTAAGATATTTGTGGCACGTGTTGATATATTTGTTAGATTTAGTAAAATAAATAAATAGTTTAATAATAAAAAAATGCATTAAATCACGTTTATCTAACTGAACAAAATATTTCCGTTGGATGATAAAACACCGGCGTCATCCTCACCGGTGCGCGTAGGATAAAGCCCTCTTCACGCGCTCTGTGTAATCGCTTGTTGCCAAAATCTGCTTTCATTGTTCTCTTTGTTTTTGCACTTTGTTTCCTGTTTGGCGGTGCGTCATTTCATCGTGATATGTCAGCATGCGAAGGAAGATTGTTTACCATAGTATGTAATTGAGAAATTAGGTTTTGGTCGAGGTCTTAGACGATGATGATTCCGTGGAGCGGCTTAAGTTGCTGCTTGAGTGGAGCTGCACTTTATCTTCTCGGCTGGGTCAGTGGCAGGTCACTCCGTTGTTTCTATGTTTTCCTCTTGTTATGCAAATAAACATTGATTTCATGTAATATATTTGTTTGTTAATTTTTTATGTTTTGCCCTGGTTCAGGGATGCGGAGCTTCTTAAGACAGTTACGCGAGTCAATCAACTCAAAGAGTTGGGTATGTGCTTTTTATATACTCAAATTCAACATTTCTCTGCAACTGTGGCTGCTATTTTGGTTTTGTTTAGCTTTCTGAAATCCCTGTGCTTGAAATGATTTTCTGGTGCAAATGCCGAGGTTTTTAGTTCTCTGGTTTGGTTTAGATGTAAACTACTGTATGTTCTGAACTCTGAAGAGATATTACTCTAATATAATTAGATACTCTGGACATTGTAAGTGCTTATGGAACATACTTTTCGACATGTCTCACATTTGCATTCCCTGTTGATTTATCTTTTCTGTGTATTCAGTTATGTTTGTATGAGCTACCCTATGAAAGAAATGTTGCTGGGACAGTGGGACTAAATCACGTAAAAAAATGTGCAAGTCTGGTTTGATAATGCATATAACTTTAGATAAAGTTGTTGGGAGATTGATCCACCTTAAAACATTTCAAATTTGTACCCTGCTGCTTGGCACATGGTTCGATTCTTGGACTTTGAAAAATGAGCTTCTGTACGCAAATGCCAGTTAAATTACTTGCTTATTATAATATCTTTCTCAAACAATAAGTTTTGTCTTCTTTCACCTTTCAGCACAGTTACTTGACATTGGAAGTAAAGTTTTGCCCCTCATTGTTACGGTCTCTGGAAGAGTTGGATCTGAGACACCAATAAGCTGTGAATATGGCAGGTTGAGAGGCATGATAGTGGAGGAAACGGTGAAACTGAATTTATTGTCTCAACATGGTGCTTAAATTGCATTATTTATTGACATTCCTTTTTTGTATAAATATGTTAACATTCTTGTTATTTTGTTTTTCAGGCAGAACAACACTTTCTGAAACACAATGATGCTGGGTCTTGGATACAAGATTCTGCATTAATGCTGTCAATGAGTAAAGAGGTTCCTTGGTACCTAGTGAGATTTTGTCCTGTCTGTCTCATTTTGCTTGCTTGACAAATCCACTGGAATTGTTGCTTCTGGTGGTTTGATGAAATGGTTATGTTAGAAGGCCAATGTGAAGGCTTATAATTATTCATATGTAGTATATAAAATCCAATGCTAGATTTAAAGGAATCATCGATTGTTTCTTTTGTACCTTATCAGGATCATGGGACCAGTCGCACATTTGTAGTGGGAGCCCGTGGTGCTACAGGTTTTGTATTGACTGTTGGAAGTGAAGTGTTTGAAGAGTCTGGATGATCGCTTGTACGCGGAACATTAGACTAATTGCAAGGCCTCAAGGATTTTGTTCTGCAATTTCTTCATTTATACAAGAAGGCTCACACTGCTCTGTCTTGGCTTATTTGATGGGAATCTATATTTTTAGATACTTGGAGTCAAGCGTATTGAACAGCTACTCCCGATAGGTACTTCCTTGACTGTGGTTGGAGAGGTATAGCTTAGTGTAGTAATCGAGATTAAATGTACTCTTGTCAGTGTGTACACAGTGTGATTGAACATTACCAGATTTGAGATACAGTGTATACTGCAAAATTAGAAAAGTCTATCAGATGAAGATGTATTGAAAATAATCACCTCTAGCAATACACGTGATAAAGAAAAAAGTTGAATAAAAGGAAAAAGAAAATTTGGCATGGAATGGAATAGACAATGTAGATCTCTGCAGGTTAACTCTGGTTAAACAAGAATGAATATGGCATGACTAGGAATATTTCACTTGAAATCTTTATGGCAAGACACTTGAACTTGGTTGTCAGAATTTGGGTGGAATAGTGTTACGCTTGCTCCAGATGATGAGTCTTGTGATGGCATAATGCAATTTTGTGTCTACTTATAATATGCAGTTCTCTCCCAATCTTTGTTTACATAATGTGAGCCAATATTTCTATGTTCATCGAATGTGTTTACCAATGTTTGTAATAAGTTATTTACAAGCTTCTGCTTTTGTTATTTCAATTTGTGATCAGGCTGTGAAAGATGATATTGGAACAGTTAGGATTCAGCGACCTCACAAAGGACCGTTTTATGTATCGCCCAAAACTATTGATGAGCTGATTGCAAATCTTGGGAAATGGGCAAGGTTGTATGCAACAAAACCACTCAATGCTTCCTCCTTTTTCTTTACTTGAACTCCTTTAGTTGAATCCACTAGAATAAAGAAAGAAAGAAACTAATCAAGATGTAGTTACCAGGTGGTACAAGTATGCCTCTTTTGGTTTAACAGTCTTTGGTGTTTTGCTGATTACTAAGCATGCTATCCAATATATCCTGGAAAGAAAGTGCCAATGGGAATTACACAGAAGATATGCTAATTGGTTCATCATTGATTATTTAAAAACAGAATACAAACAACAAACTTACAAGCTTACCAAGATATTGTATGTTGATTTTGCCACCATTGACTAAACTCTCGCTTTGACTATAGTATTTTTTTGCAAGTTGAAAGTGAGTTGGCCAATTCTTTTGCCTAAATTGATTTTGAAATTATTTTATCAGAAACCTTGATAGTCGTTCTTATTTTGTCATAACAAACTGATTTGTAAAGCCCTGTCCATGCAGAGTTCTTGCTGCAGCAGCAGCTAAGAGATTGGGGCAAGATACTGAAGGTAAGTTGCTGGTTGGTTGTAAACAGGACAGCTCCTTCATGCCTGTGTTGATTCAGTAGCATAGAAGAATCGTATTGATAAAACCATAAATAATTTATAGTTATTTGTTCCATCAATGGCTTTTGGGTTCTGTATCTGCCTTGGTTCAAATTTGCATAAATTCTGTCTTGAATTGCCAAGTAGCTAAGTTAGATGGTTTAACGTGGCAAATCGCTTTGTGGGCTTGGAGGAACAATGATTGGTTTCTTTTGGAGTTTGACTTCTGCAGCTTTGAAACTAAATAATTGCCTACTGGTTATGATCTGCAGGTGTGGTCATATGTGCTGTTGTACAACATGCTGTTCACATTTGACCAGCTGTCCTCTTTGCCGCGGACAGATTGAGCAGGTAGTGAAAACATTCTGGCATTGAAGATGTGCTTGAATGGTTGTAATACTGTACTGCACTGAAAACAGTTGGATGATCAGGATCTCGATTTTTAACTGATGTAAGATTCTGAAGGCGTAGCATTCTCTTCACTGTGGCATTTCCTTGACGTGTTACTGTAAATTCCTTAGCTACCAGTGTCTGATGTAAATGTTTAGACATATTTTTCGTCCCTGCCGAAGAATGATGCCCTATGATTTAATAATCTTAGGCAAATCTATTCTGGAATATATTCTCAATCGTAGATGGTTTACCTTGAGTCAGTCCTGTATTTTGATGCCATCTTTTACACAAGATAATGAGTAAATTCACAGCAATATACATCTTTTCTATGTTGAAGTATGTTGAATTGCACCTCCCAAGTGGCCTCCACCCCGATGTTACGGTGTTATGGAGGTAGATTTTCTCCAAATATGCTTGGGGCTAGTTATGGTTCAGATTTGAGGCCTGTTTTTGCCCATGTGTTTATATGTATGTATGTATGTAAGCATATCATGGAGGGATGCATCTTCAGGAAATCGCCACTTTCGGTTAGCCTTGTTCAGAAATGCAAGTGAAGGAGCATATAACGTCCTGAAGATCCTGGAAGGTGGAGACATTTGTTCTAAGCCTGCGCTATATTTGCTCTGCAGCAGCGGTTTTCATGATTTGTTGCCCCAGAATTATCTATTTTATTATCCTATCATGATTCCGAAAGTACAGAGACATTTTTAAAAGACAACAACAAATATGATGCTGGTTCGATGCTTACAGTTCTGAAGCAGCAACATGCCATACTATAATATATTGAGATGGAGAGCAACCCATAAAAAGAGAAAAGGCAGCAAGTGATGGGAAACTAGATAACAAATTCAAGATTCCACGACTCTTTCGTCTGAAACTGAAACACGCATTCAGACTCTGTTAAAAGCCTTATATAATTTCCGAATCTAACAGGTAACTTAGGCAACACCATATTCATTTATAAATAAATATCGTTTTTATACGGTACAGGACCACTTAACTCTATTTTTCTTTGGAAACTCTAGTCTTGGAGGGGTTTGGAAAATTCCTTTTTTCATTGATAATTGTCAAGGAATCATGCAGCTACTCTCAGAATGCATCTGATTCTGATACCCTTGTTGACGTTTTCTTCCAATTCGTTCACTCTCTGATACACGTTTCTTCGTTCTTCCTGTGTTGTATTGTGTAGAACAGCTAGTGCTACTCTAGATACCAACGATTAAAGTCTCTCGACCAATTATGCTACAGATTCTAGACTTTGAAGGTGAAAAACGACGGAAAACAAAAGGCAGGAATATGATCCCCAAACCATCAAATCTTTTTGAAAAAAAAAGGGCAAGTTTCTTTCTTATACTCTTTATATAGTAGTTTCAAAGAACCTTGTCCGAAGTTTCTTACCCTGGAATTCTGCCAATCGCAATTTAGATTGCACCCGACAGTCACAATAATCTATAGTTTCATATTATTTCTTTCCCACCTAATCAATTTGCTTTCTAATTTATCTCGATCCTCCTTAAGCTGGTGCAAGTATAAATAAATCCTAACTCCTTTAGTCTCGCAATATGCAGTTTGCTTCCTAACAATCTTCCCATTCCTATAATCTCTCAACACCTACTCTAATCCTTTCCATTGATTTCAATGGAAAAGAGACGCAATAACTGCCCACTTGATGCCTGTGAGAAATTCTTAAAAGCTATTACTGCCAGTTCTCCTTTCAGAACAATTCGTCGCATTTCACACCATCGTCAAGATTCCGTGCCTGCAGCCAATCCTGCACCACAATCTTCTATTCCTGTTGTCAAAACTCATCATTCTACAAAATATACCAACCAAGTAGAAACTGCCCATCTCCACAAAACACCTAAGATTAAGGAAGCAGTTGACGTTGTTCCCTTCGAGTTCGATTATTCAGACCTGCCATCTCCAACAGTTCAGAAGAATGGCCAACTGCCCAGCGTTGCACCGAGGAAAGAACCTCTATCGCAACTTGCTCAAGTAAAAAAGGTTGCAACCATGCACAAGGCTGAACTGGCTCAGAAACACAAGCACAGGGCAGATAACACTCTTCCAACACAAGCTGTTGGCTATGGCCGCGAAGGAGCTCAAGTTTCCAGGATGGAAAGTAACAAACAGGGTGAAAATATGGAAGATGCATTCACCGATTACATCGATCGCGCAGGAACTAAGATTAGAACTACGTCAGGTCTTGGTGGAAACCATAATTCTTCATCAGCACCGAGAGGAGATGTCGGCAAGGATAATTTCTCGGATTATATTAACCGTGCTAAGAATAAGATGCTTGGAACTATAACAAGCTTTGCTGGCGGAAGGAATGACTCCCTTAAATGAAGAACAATTCATCAGCTTTAAGAGAAGCCGACTGCAACTATTACTTACGGGTTCCATGAATAACGGTGGTTTGCTTTGCATTCACGCTGTGATACGTAATACATTTCTTATCTGCCAAACGTATATCATTTAATAAACCGACGTATTTTAATTAATTAGTGTACAAAATTTATGAATTTAAATTAATAAATCAGGGATGAATTTACAAAATTATATGGAAAGAAATCAAAAACCCATTCATCACCTGATATGGCTGTGTGACAGCCCATACCACAAAAAGCCCAATAATCCACTGAATTGACATGACTGCCCTAATTACAAATTCTGCTAGTTGAATTTCCAGCTATCGCTTTGTTATTCGAAAAAGGACAGGATGCATTTAGTAATAACAACCTTTACCAACCCAAAACCATGCAATTATCTGGGCTGTTAAAGGTTTTGTTTGTTGAGACAAAAACATGGAAGCATTTATAGGCTTTAAAAGCCTATGAAATTGCTCTGTTTTCGCAACGTGAATGGTGTGGCTCTGCATAGGGCCTTGTTTCCATATAAAGCACTTATTATTTGTTATTTCATTATTTCCCAAATTGGTCTGTAGTAGTACTACTACTACTGCTACTACTAATACTACAACAACAACATTATTTTGCCTTACCTTGTTTTCCTCTTCCAATTCCATCTTGTTTCTATCAATTAGCTGTTTTTATGAGGATTTCTTTTATGGATGTTCTATTTGTCTCTCCCCCCACCACCCACCCCTCCCTAATTGACAGGGGGGTGGTCGCTTTCTAATTGACATTTGATGCTCCACTTCAATCACAAAAGTACAAATGAAAGAATGACAACATACACAACACTATTATATGTATCCCAACCATATATTTAGTAATATTAAAGCTCATGCAGACAGCATTGCAATCACACTTTCAAAATCACTAACAATAGCCCAAATTGAGGACCCAACATTGTATGTTTAATACCCTCTAAATGTAAACATAAAGAACAACAAATAAAGTACTAAAACTTGGGTAATGTAAGTCCCTTCTTTTCCTGCCTTTAGTTTCAAAGCATTCAATTTTCATATTCCATCACAGAGTTGGGTTTGACCTTAAACAACATAGAATCCATGATGGTTAGAAATAAATAATGTGGTCCTCTGAGCATTCTGAAAGAGTAATAACTCCGACCTTCCCTGCTACTATATAATTGATTGAATGACAACATTGTATGGTCATATGGCATCCACGGTCTCTTACCCTAAGAGAGGTCAATACGTTATAAAACTATACAGGAGAAGGTTTACAATCTTTTTTAAACTATTTTGGGTAGAGTCGTGAGGAGTGTGATCTCTCTCACATCATCGCTACATCAAGCCAAGACAGCGACACAACATATTATTATTTACCATATCGGATTGCAATGATTAAAGAATTCATGTTAAGAGTGAGCAGAGCAGAGTATCTGTAAATTATTTATTTTGTATTTGTTTAAAACAGAGGTCAAGACTCAAAATCTCATATCTTTAATGATGATATCAAGCAACAAATGTTGGCCTTTGCTGTTGTTGCTGTTTTTTTTTATGCTGTGGCTCCCTCTTTTGGTTACACACTTTATGTTATAAATATAGAATGCTGCTGTCATTTAACTTTATACCATTAAAATGAGTGTTAAAAATTCACATTATGCACGCTCGACACTCAATTATTATTTATATTATAAAAAAAATTTTAAATAAAATAAATTTATTGTGTTAATATAATATTAACGTAATAAAATTATATAATTAATATATAAAAATAAATAAATTTATAATTTTTTATTAATTAAATAATTTATTATATTAATATAATAATATAATAAAATTATTGTATTTAATTTTTTTTTTTTTTTGTATTTTAAGGTACATTATTCTCTTTGTATGAGTTGTGGGTTATTATTTTGGCTTGCTTTATTTTATTATTAATTTTTCCTTGTCCCATTTCTCATGAGAAGTACAATGGGTGGTTGGTTGGTTCTTGACACTTGACATTGTCAAAAAGGTTAAATCTAGAAGAGATAATAATTGAAGCCTAAAACCCCATGTCTCTATTTCATATCCACATTGCCTAATTCTTACGCTATCAATGTGCTTTGCTTTTCAAATCACAATACAATGTATTCCCATCCAACACCATGACTCCCGTGCATTCTGTAAAGTGTTTACATCACCTTATCCCTACAACACCACACCCCCATCCCAACTCAAACCCCCTCCTAATCAACTCAATTAAAGCACAATTCCACTGTTGGAGAGTGAGAGAGAGAGAGGCTGTAAACGAGGAAGAAGAGACTAAACAAACAGAGTATGCTAATAATTTAAGTTAATAATTATATATAAAAAAAAATCTTAGATATCTAATGCTTTTAATCTTACCATTCCTTTGTAAGTTGTTGATAAATAATAAAAATTAATATAAAAATTATATAATTTAAAAGAATTATTAATATTATTACCGTATATGTACATGTATACGTATGTTTATAAAATATAATATAATAATTTTTTATTTTATATTAATTTTTTAATTATTAAATTAATATATTTCTTTTTCTCTTTCTTTCTTCTGAAGGTAAAGAATTGAATTTGGACCTTGACACATAAAAGATGATAAGAGAGGAGGCGTGAGCTTCACTAAGATTGGGTCAAGCTTTGCTTTTGTGATGGAACTTCATGTACAGTTTACTTACATTCCATTTTCAAACACGGAATAATTAATTAAGCTATATTAGTTCCTTCCTACTTTCAAATCATTGTAAGAATCCCGTTCCTTGTTTGTCTTTTTGTCTTTTCCAACTTTAATGCATTGTTTTTACGGTGGCTGATGTACCCACATGGCATGGCTTTGCAATTCCTAATGCTTTTCCCATCAATAGACTGATTCTTTTGTTATCTCCGTAGTTTTGCTTTCTACCATCCAAAATTATCAAAATCAAAAAAGAAGAAGAAGAAGAAGAGGATGTTCCATTGACCAATTTGGGTTTTTGAAACTCTTTTCCCAATTTTGTTGGTTCGTAAAGTTTTAACATG
The DNA here is from genome assembly GCA_032402905.1 of Khaya senegalensis. Classification (NCBI taxonomy): domain Eukaryota; kingdom Viridiplantae; phylum Streptophyta; class Magnoliopsida; order Sapindales; family Meliaceae; genus Khaya; species Khaya senegalensis. Next base: position 677,339 of record CP135542.1, on the reverse strand, counting down.
TTAAACCCACAAATAAGTGTTGATTATAGAATGTGTTGTTAACGTGTATGATGATGAATTATAGCTAATTAAATATCAAAAAGGTGTATGCTTTCAAAGATAAAAGATTGATACTTAACTAGAACATGCAAAGCAAACTTGGAATTGGCAACTAATAAATTACAACGACTGATTAATCATTATTATTTTAAAACAGAGAATTTGACTTTATGAAGGAGAACGCACCTCTGCCCTTTCCTTTTTATGCTGGATCCCACAGTTTTGGGACCCTTCCCTTCCCCTTCCCCTTCCCCTCGGGGCTTAACTGCTTTATTGTGATTCCATTTTTCTTAAAAAAGTAATATGGTAAAGATAGGATACTAAAGTGCTAAAGAAAGAAAGGAAGAAAGAAAGGGAAAATTCTTCTCTTAAGCAAAAGTTTGGTGAAAGTGACCAATAAAAATCTTTTAAGCCCCTTTTACGTTTTACAAAACAGTGAGTGCATTACACTTACATTAGTTGTTGAGATGCTTTTTGGATTTAAAGGGAACATGTTGTTTTAGATTATATGCCCTGAATAATTCAATATTCTAAAAACCCATAAAAAAAAAAAGTAATAAAGCTCTAATACCATTAATAATTAATTCCTTATCCATCCATTCAATGGCTATTCTTTAAGGTAAAGTTGGAATAATAAGACATAGCATCTCTTTTTAAGCTCTATTTTAATATTATTAACAACTACAAACAATTATGGAGGCAAAAGCAGACCGAGAGGAGTGAGTTAGCGGCTACTTCTATTTAGTTAGCCAAGCCGCCTCACGAAGGAGCGTGTGTCGTTAACGGTGCTGGTGGTGGTAATGGTAATCGTCGACATGTGCGCAGTAGCGGTTGGTTGACAACAAAATGGCAGGCAGGGGCCTTTCGCATTGGCCCCCACCACCCTTACCTTTCCTTCCTCGTCTATTAACCAACAATTTAGGCACAACCCAACCCAACCCTTACCGTTTTGGACCCCAGACACTGCACATGACCATCCTTACGTGCCGTCCACGTCATCAATCAATTGCCGAATATGCCATTTCTTCTGTTACATTATTCTGTTTCAAAGGGAAGATTTAATTCTTCGAAAGTAACAAAGTTGGTTACGCATCCTTCCACCTTCAATTGCATGCTAATAATAACAACCCAATTTGTACGCACAAAGACAAGTCAGTCCATTTCGGAGGCTAAAATTGATTAAATCATTAAAATTTTTTAACGCCGTCTAATCTCCCATTAACACTTCGCATTAACGACGTAAATGATATTCAATAGACGGGGACCTCACGTGCCGTCCGTTGTCACCGAGTTGTCTTTCTACTGTATGCAAGGTGTTCGTACCAAATTAGCTTACTGATACTAACAAGCCACGTAAGCATAATACAGTACTTTTACATCTTTCTATGTATACCCCATTAGCATTAACCCATTCTTAAACTTCTAGAAATTATCTCCGTTTTTGGTCTGATAACACTTGGCACGAATCACACGTACGAGCTCCCACCAAATCGAACGCTCAGGAAAAACGTTAAACAATTTACCACGTTGAAAAAGTACCAACTTGCATGGAAATGCTCGCCTCTCCCAATTTTCCACGTGGCAAGTTCATAGTCATTTCCATCCTCCCTTCCCCTCTATCTCAATACCGGAAACTCGAACTGGAAAGCAGTCTCGCTAACCATGTTTCTTCATCTTTCTCTTCCAACCATCCATCTTAACAAATCTTCATATATATATATATATATATAATTTTGACACGTCAACATTTTTCTAAATAAAAATGCCACGTCACCACATAGCCCCCTCATGTACGGACGACATGCCACCCTTGACTCTCACTGTGTATATTTATATATATATGTACATATAATAATCCCACATTCCAAAACCACTTCACCTGTGACCCAGGCCCTCGTTTTCACCTTCCAATCTCTGAATCTCAACATATACAGCCGATACTTTTTTTTTTATCGGTGTATACATAGCGCACAGAGCGTATATCCCGATATTACCCGATATTTCGGACGGAGAATACACCAGAAGGAAAGCTATTCTAGACCGAGAGAGTTTTTATATCTCATCCACCAGTGATGCCGATGGCGGCAGGGTTAGTATCGCCGGCGGATCAAGCTTCAGCGATGGACCCCACAGGGGTGATGCCGATGCGATCGCCACCTTTGGTGATGATGTCGGACGCATTTGCTAAAGACGCGATCATTGCTTGGTTTCGCGGTGAATTTGCTGCTGCGAATGCCATAATTGACGCCCTTTGTGGACACTTGTCACATGTGAGTGGCAGTGGAGGAGAAGGATCGGAATACGAGAAGGTATTCGCGGCGATTCACCGAAGGAGGTTGAACTGGATCTCGGTACTACAGATGCAGAAGTACCACTCGATTGCCGAGGTGACGCTCGAGCTACGAAACGTGGTGGAGAAGAAGGCGGCAGAAAAAAAAGAAGGCGGCGACGAGAAGATCGATGAAATTAAGGAGTGCGCGAACTCTGGGAAATTGGTAGAAACCTGCGAGAAAATGACGGAAAATGAAGAAAAGTCTGGAGTTGACGAAGAGACAGTCGTTGAAGAGGATGATTCACCTAACAGTGATATTACCGATTCAGGTAAGTAGATTTTCCAACTGCGGACTGTGGGATTTCATATTCTTAGCATTTTGTAATTGGAATTTGTGACGAAAAATCGGCTCTGCGATTATCATTGACAACTCTGTAATGAAATCAGATTTCTCAGTTTTGTTTCTTATTCAGTCGATTGTTCGCGGTGCAGAGCTAGATTATTCTGAGGACAGATTCTGATTTCTTCAATTTTCTATTCTCAAATAATTAGCTAATTTTTAAAAAAATTACTTTGAAAATTTACGATGCTTGATAGTCAATAAAAATAAAAAAAAATTATTTTCTTTTCTATTTTTCTTTTTAATTGTTCCTCCATTCACTCAGGAACTCCAACAGATCCGAGCGTCAAACTTGCCGTTTCCCAATTGAACTTCCTTTGAATTCAAGCTAATATAACGTTCTGATCCTTCCAAGTGTTTGTTAAATTGTTTAGAAAGAACATCCCTGAAAATCCTCTACTTCCACGCACTTTCTCAATAACTCTCTGATTTGCAGATTTTTTCACGGGTTTCCGGAGAGAAAAAAGTAATATTATTTATTTATGTTGTATTATAATAGTACTTCCCCAGGTGGGTGAAAATGTTTGGATGCATCAGGGGTTGGTTTCAGGTGTAGCAAATACCATTGCGTTGGTGAGAACGAGCCCTCGATTTGTGTGCAATGTTTTATTGTAGGTGGCGCAGATTGAACCGTTTGATCTTTGGTAGACATCATGGATGCGGTAATGATTGATTTTCCTAGGTTTGGGTTGTTTAGTTAGACTATTATGACCTTCTAGATAGCGGATCCCCTGGAGGCAAACGAACATTTGACTCGTGGTGGATCGAGTCTGTTTATTGGGCCGAGTTGGCGGGTCAACTCCGGTGGGCGATCCAAGAAAGTTTGCTCTTTTGAGGACAAAAGTTGTGTTTGGGTGGTCCAATAGGATTAGTTAATCCAGATTAGGACATACAGTAGTACTGCGCTGTACTTCTTTTGTTTAATTAATTGACAGCAAAATTGTTGTCGTAATCCAACTGGCAGCTAGGTGTTGATTGTAGAACTTAAACAATATGGTACAATTATTAAAGGATAGTGAAAATCAATGACGGGTTGATAAAAATATACCTTACTAATCTGATAATAGGGAGTTTGCTTTCACTGTCTTGCTGAATTAGAAAGAATTCTATGCTGTCCACCACTTTCCTGAGAAACCGAATAGCTCATAATCACACAGTACAGAAAAATGTTCATTAGACTTGTTCAGTTCGCTATCATTTATGAACTAGAAAGCCAATGTAGAAAATCTTAAAGTGAGTCCTTGTTAGTTATCAGTTTATGTTCAATGGTGAAGCTTTTGCTTTTGCCTGCCAATATAGAAAATCTTAAAGGGAGTCCTTGTTAGTTATCAGTTTATGTTCAGTGGTGAAGCTTTTGCTTTTGCCTTTGTTATCTTCTTGCTGTATTTCCTTAATGATTCATTTTCATTCTTCTTCTTTTTTTTTTGTCTGTTGGAATGTAGGGTCTCAAGAAATGCAGCCGACCAACGAAAGTGCTGAGATATGTTCAAACCATGAAGAGTGTGAATCACGAAGATCCCAAATCAAATTGACAAAAGGATTCGCGGCCAAAGAGCATGTGAAAGGCCATATGGCGAGTTCTCTCTTTCACAATTTCAAATACACATTATTTCCATAGAGCTAGAGAAGATGGATTTCAGAGAGTTGATATCCTATAATTTTTTGCCATGATAAACCAAAGCAGCTGGCTGTTATTGATTGATAAATAAATGCGACTGACAGGTGAATGTTGTGAAAGGGTTGAAGTTATATGAGGACGTTTTCACTGATTCAGAGTTATCTTTGTTAACTGACTATGCCAATGAACTTCGTCTTGCGGGCCAGAATGGAGAACTCTCAGGTAACCCACTGTACAGCCTTCTTGTAATCGTTTGAAAACAATTTTTAAGTAATATTCAGACACATGCTCATGCTTCTTATTAGTTTACTGGTCTGATTTGTTGCAGTAAAACAGATTAAGCCATTTTTAGACATCATTTTTGTATATATATACAGATTGTTAACGAAATCTTTGTTCACAAGAACTAAGAAAACTTTTATTGATGAATGTAGGCGAGACCTTTATTTTATTCAACCAGCAGATGAAGGGAAACAGGAGAGAGCTGATTCAGTTTGGTGTTCCAATTTTTGGACACATAAAAGAGGCAGCCACAAGCAACAATCAAATTGGTGAGAAATACTTCTACATTTTGTTGGATTTGATTTTTCCTGAAATTTGTGATTGGTCCTGGTAGTCAATTATACATAATCCAGGACAAATTTTAACAAGTGATCTTCTAACTGAGCTTTTTAATTTTACAGACAATCTAGAACCAATTCCTGCTCTACTTCAATCGGTCATCGATCACCTGGTTCAGTGGCAACTAATACCAGAATATAAAAAACCAAATGGTTGCATCATTAACTTCTTTGACGAGGTAACTTCTGTTTTGCTGCACTATTATTTTTTCTCTGTTACTATATAGTCAGTTGATAAAAAAACATATCTTCTATATATACTTACGAGCCTTGATTTTTTTCTTTTAGCCTTCAGTTTATTTTGGACAGAGTATGACATGAAGTCACACACATCTTCTTCTTTTTTTTTCCTTTTTTTTGGCGGTCTCAGGGAGAATATTCACAGCCTTTTCTGAAACCACCTCACTTGGAACAACCCATCTCTACACTTCTCCTGTCTGAATCAGCAATGGCTTTTGGACGAACTCTTGTGAGCAATGCTGATGGGAACTACAAAGGACCACTCATGATTTCACTGAAAGAAGGGTATGAATTAGAAATTTTTTGAAACATAAAAATACATGTAGAATTACAGAAAAAAAAGACTATGACATACTTGAAATAGAACCATAGATAGTAATTATCAGAACTAATAACATGGAAGCAATTGGGAAAAGGAAATTGGTAGTCCTTTAGGATCATGTGTTTGAGCTCCCTTTAGTTTGCTGCAGGGTTCTGCCCATAACCAGTGTTATATGCTCCTTGTGCCATACAACGTAATTGAAAAATTCAAGAGTATAATATAATCCTAAATACTTTGCAGGTCACTCTTGGTGATGAGGGGAAACAGTGCTGATACAGCAAGGCATGTTATGTGCGCGTCTACCAACAGAAGAATCAGCATCACATTCTTCAGAGTCCGACCTGAGTCAAACCAGAGCCATTCTCCACCAACTACTCCAACTAGTTCTGTAAATGGAGCCATGACTGTGTGGCAACCAGGCGTCCCAAGCCCATATTCAGATGGAGCTCCTGGTAGCTACGAGGCATTGAATGTGATGCCCAAATGGGGAGTACTTCGTGCCCCTGTGGTCATGTTAGCACCAGCGCCTCCTATGGTGTTGAGTCCCAAAAGAATGCCTCGTGGTGGTACCGGGGTTTTCTTGCCCTGGACAGTGGGATCAAGAAAACCCTCAAGGCATCTTCCACCTCGTGCTCAAAAAGGACGATTTCTGGCCCTGCCTTCTCCAATTGAAACACTTGTAGCAGAGCCTGCTTCTGAACCATCCATCAGTGTTGAAGGAAAATCGGTATGAAGTAAACAGGACGCTGAAGCAATATGGAAAGAATGTACCATTCTTGTTCACTTCAGGCTGTTAAAAGAAAACATCTCTTATTGTTCAAACAGGGCTCAAGTGTTTTATTTTTCCCCATCTTTTTGGTTCTTGTTTCCCTAGTAAGAATAGGTTGGTGACTATACTTTTTGTTGGATGCCAATCGTTTTAGGCTTTAGAGGTAGTTGAGCTCTCTTAAGTTAAAGGCGTGTGAATTAGCTCTAAACAGAGGCGGGATTTTATGTTCAGTTTCAGTTATCAATATCAATCTTTTTTCCCGTATTTGAAAGATGGTATGACTTTCTGATAGCATATATTTCGGTTTTGTTGTCTCCAGGATAAGTAAATCCATGAGTTTCTGTATTCAGTTACCTTACAATTACATTTGATCATACCTTCAAAACTAGCAACTTGCCATTCTTGTTGAAAGCAAATCACAGGACAAAATAAATGGAAGGAGAAATGTAATCTTATACGCCGTGGGGTAGGGGCGCGTCTAAGAGGATTCCGGATGCTCGACTCTCGATCTATTTCTCATCTCTCGATCTTTCTTGGGAAGAGTTATGTAGTCTACTGTCTACAGCATTACCCAAATGCTATGATTTGCGTTATAACTCCTCGAAGACGGTGAATTCTTCGGTCAGAGAAGACGGTGAATTCTTCTGCTGACCGAAGAAGACGATGAATTCTTCTGCTGACCGAAGAAGACGTTGCTTTCTCAAGCAAAACTTAGCAAGCAAATCAGAGTTCTTCGATTACACATCATAACTCCGATTAAGTGACTATGGTTTGCTGGCTCGTCTGTCTTACCATCATTTCCTCTTGTTGGCCCCAGTGTCTCCAATCCTCCGGAAGATACACCAATTTCACACACTGCATCTGATTCTCCGCAATTTCCGGAATCATGCAAAAAAATGGTAGACTGCTGGCTTGCAAGCCCATCCATCTGACCTGCTTCTGTTCTGTTTCATTTGAGCAAGAATTGGTCAGAGGTGGTCAGATATGAGTTCTTGAAAGCGTCAGTCCATCCATTTATTGCTTCCCGAAAACAGGAAACTCGTTATCCGCTCAGCTCAGCTTATGTTAAAAAGGGTGAACTTCCATGAATTCCTGAAGAAGGAAGAATGTACAGTTTATTAATTACAATAGAAATTGTACCATGACGTTTGAAATTTAGATATCTCACCTTCCAATTGGTTCTGGTAAATAGGTAATCCGATGATGTCGAACATTTCTCATCATCTTCATCTTCTCCATCTTCTTCTCCTTTGGATCCTGCTTCAGTTGTTCCTCCAACTTTAATCATGATTTTTATTTGAAATATCCTTACGAGGGAATGTTTTTTTTATGAAGTTTAAGAACTCTGAAAAATGAGTTCTTATGTGGATTGTGCATGATGGAGAGACTTCAGTAGTATTTATAAGAAAAACTGTGGTTGGTTTGGAGGAAATTCAAGAAATATATATGGTGAGAAAAAAAATGTAAATCCCGAAGAATTCGGTGTATAATCTATCATAAAAGTTATAATTATAAGAAAAAAAAATATAACTTTTTGGATATAAGATAAAGTATTTAGATGGTAAGAAAAAAAAATCCGGTGCAAAATCTGAGAGAAAAATTATAATTAGGAAAGAAAATCGATGTAATTCTTTGCATATATATTAATACAAATTTAATACTAAAAAAATAAATTTAAATCCCGAAAAATTCGGTTTGTAATCTGAGAGAAAAATTGAAATTATGAAAATAAAATGATGTTAATTATTTACATATAAATTAATACAACTTTGATTCTAAGAAAATCTAAATCCCGAATAAATCGATGTATAATATGAGAAATCCAAATATCAAAGAATACTAGTTGACGAGAAAAAAAATTAAATTATGAAGAATTTGATATAATATAAACACATATTGTTGTTATCACAAAAAAAAAAAAAAAAAAATTGATGTAAACAATTTCATATAAATTGACACAATATCTTTAAATCTTAAAAATTCATCATATAATACAAATACTTATGGTTTTTTTTTTCATTTAGTTTAATAGTTAACTTTTAAATCTAACCATTTTAAATAATTGAGTATATTTATTTTTCTAATTTCATTAGAATTAATGAAAATTTTAAGACACTTTTAACTAAATAAAAAGTATTTTTTTTTTATTGAATATCAAAATTTAAATAATTTTATTAAATTTCTTATAACAAATATTATTATTTCTCTCACTACCCCTCCCTTAAATTTTTGTTTATTTAGATAATTTTAAAATTTTAATATATTAAAGTAGCATGATTATTATTTTTAATATTTTATTTTACTCTAATTTAGATATATTAAGGTTAGTGTTATAAATTAAAAAACATATACATTTACTTTTCACATAACATCATAAACCATAACAAAACTATGTTAATATAGCTTTTGCTCATGCATAGTAGTAAAAATTATTTTATTTATTATTGACACCTGATTTTCTCCCAATGTTAATATGCAAATTTCTTTTCATATGGGATGAATTCTGATTTATTTGGATATCTTTGATTACTTTTATCATGGATGAATACTGCTTTATTTGGATTTCTTGCTCAACCAAGTCTCCTTAGATTTGAACATTACAAACCAAATACAAATATAAATCAAAGTTTGTCGGTTTCTTAGCAGTTACCCACCAGTGCCTAACTTAGTAAGAAATTTTAATAACATGTAAATTAGAGATTTGTCAATCATTTGTAAAGCAAGACAAAAACAAAATTTCCCTGGAATATATATTTTTAGAAAGAACTTCAGTTTATGTTGACTTTGTTGTTTCAGCAGTAAGACTGGTTAGGTCCCCCTAAAATTTCAAATTAGCTATTTTTATACTCCAATAACATGTTTGCTTTTCTTTTAATTAAGTTGTTTACTTGTACAAACATAAAAACACTTGAAATCTACAATCTTGGCATCTCATTTTATATGTAAATATAATTGTATTTATATATTAGAAATATTTGTACTCTTAACTCCATCCAATCCATGCAGAAACATAAATTTAAGAAATTCTTCTCCCAAGAAGAGAAATATTTGTAGACTGAACTTGCATTAAGTAACTCCTGGAGAGAGGATCAAGTTAGCCAACATCTCCTTGTTTCCCACCAGAACAATTTTTCCAACCATAATGTCTACCTTGACAGTAAATCATCCATAAGTCTAAAGAGAAGGCCTCCAGTATCAAATAGCTACTAATTATAAGCATCAAACAGAAAACTGTGAAAAGATCATGATTGCATAGAACAATCCTACCATACAAGGCAAATAGTCGATGTACAACATCAATCTGCAAATTGGTGTAGACAAATAAATTTAATATTATTGTGGCGCAGTAGCTTCCATTTCAGATGTTAAGATACACAATCATGGATTATATTTGCATTTAAACCAAAGAAGTAAAAGAAAAATACTCCCTACCCACATAACACTTACAGCAATAAATGTGGAGGAAGCAACAACGCTGTGCAGATTAATTGTAAGAATTATAGATTTAAATTCAAGTTGCATCAAGCTTTAACTGGGTCATCCTCATCTTCAATATCCCAACTCAATTCTTCGTCATCTTCTGCAACACTCAGCCTCTTCCTCAAGTCAGCTCTATTTGGGCTCCCACTATGAGTCACTTTCTTCTCATCAATGCTGCTAAGATCCTCAATTTCATCCCACCCAAGATCTTCTTCCTCAGGCATAGAGGGCTGGCTTGACACAACTGAAAAGTCGCTATCTTTACTAGACTCTCCTGGCTCACCCTTACCCATCAAAGTAACTTTCCCATCTGATTTCGATCCTGAAATTTCTTCATTCATTCCATCACTCTTTTCCATACCCACTTTCCCATTAGCAGCCTTGTCACTGCTTGGTTCTGCAACATTTCCCTTACCATCTTCATCTACATTAGACTTAGAAATCTTCTCTCCCTCATCATCACCCCGTGAACTCTCCTCCCTTACAATTTTCTCAGATGCTTTATCACCCAACTCCTTGTTTTCTGATAAATCACTTTCTGCTGTAACATTAGCCCCTTGAGAATTTTTACTAACCACATCCTCATTTTCCTTCAAATTGGCTTTTGAAGCCACATTAAACTTATTCTCATTCTCATCATCATCATCATCATCATCAACATCCCAACTCAAGTCCTCCTCTTCCGTCGAAATCGCTCTCTTCACAAGAGTAGCCCTCAAATTCTCAGCTTGTTTAAACTTAAACACCCTATAAAAATACCTACACCAAAAGGTCTCATGATCAACAGTATCAGGCACAACCCTTCTGTATATATTCTCCATAGAACCATTTTCTTCGAACAAGCTCTCAATTTCCTCAGTCTTATCATCCAAAACAAATCCAGATTTCCACTTGTTGTAATCATCTAAATCATCCACTTCCTCGCAATAAGTATTCAAATCTCCCTGAATCAAACGAAGCTGAGCATCAAAACGACTATAGCGTTTTTGTTGCCCACTATTATTCTGATTATTATTAATATTACTATTGGCATCAGATGAATCGGAATCCTGATCAGCGGCTAGGATTGCGTCCTTACCGTGAGAGATGATCTGGGCTGTCCCTTTCAACACGGTGTTCCCAAACTCATCAATGACGACACCGACATTCCCCAGCGATCCCTGGGCCACTTCCAGTTCCTTTTTTAATCCCGAACCGAATTCCTTCAGATCGTGGCGGTAGGTCTCGATGACGGATTCTGATCTGGTGGCTAGGGTTCTGATTAAGCCACCAAATGACCACGCACCGGTAACAGCAGTAGCGCTACCAGGGTCATGGCTTGAAGGAGAACCCGAAACTGGGATTCCTTGTTGTTCCTGTGGCTGGTTGGCCTTGGGGGAGCCAGATTCGGGTTCTGATTTTGGGCTAGGAGGATCTGGGTCATCGGCGAAAACGGATTTGAAGAAATACATGATGATTAGGGTTTTGAAAAGCAAAGGGAGAATTTTTCAACGAATTGGGTGATTTTCTATTTGCGATCTGCATAGTCTGTGATTTGAATTGGGTTGCTGATAGACCGGGCTCTACCTAAACCGGTCCGGTCCGACCGAATCCCTCTTCTCGTAGTGTTGATCCTTGATGCGGTGTCGTTTTTACCATTTTATTTTGGTGATTGATGTGAAAACTCATTTTAAATTAAAGAAATTACATGTGAAACACTAACAAAATATTTAATTGGATAAATTGACTTTGCATCTATAAATTCTTTGTAGACTTGGACCTACCATATATCTCATGTATCCTACAACGATTAATTCAGATATAAAATAACAGATGCAAGAGTTTAAAAAATTAAACGTATCTTACGCTTAACGTGTTATAGCAAAACTCATAAATTTTTATTACTCAAACTATTAAAATGGCGAGTTTAACTCTAAGTTTACATAAAAAGAATTATAAATACATAAGAAATGTCATAATTAATATATAATGAAAAAAAAAGATGTTTTATTAGAAATAAATTTTAATATATATATATTAACGGTAAATTTTTTTTTATATAAATAAATAAGAATGAAAAGAATTCTTTAAAAGAACGAAAATACTATATTTTTATTAAAAAAAAACATGGGGAAGAATTATGGTTCTTTGTTTTTCAAAATTTATTTTTTAAATATGAGTTTATTACAAACTTATTTTTTAAATAATTATCAAAAAAATTATAATTAACTTATATTTATACGTATGATAATTATTTTGTTAAAACAATTTCAAAAAATCTCAATGTTAATCAAACTTTTAAGGAATATTGTTATTATTTGAATTATTTTTACTTGTATACATATATATATATAATATTTGTTAAATACTTATTTATATTAAAATAAAAAAACAAAAAAGAGTGAATGGTAATGAGCAGCACCACATCGGTGGTGGATTTTTAGTTACCGTTTCTTCACGGTTTAATAGTTGTTTTCAATTGGTAGTTGGTGACTCAAAATTCCCACACTTTTTTAACATTTGGTGGTGGTTTTGGTATACACAACATTAGTCACTCACTTTATTCGCAAATCTCGATATTTTAAATTAATCGTAAGGGAAAGATGTCGTATTTTTAATTTTATATAAATTTTTATGATAATTTTTAATTATTAAATTAATATATTTTTAA
>CP135542.1:591153-664843 GCA_032402905.1 Khaya senegalensis | reverse complement strand
AAATTAAAAATTAATTATAAAAATAAAAGTATAATAATTAATATTATTTTTATTCATATTTTTATAATTATTATTAAAAAAATTATTATTATTATTTTTAATTATAAATAAAAATAATTTTTTGAATAATAATAGTTACAGTTATCATAATTAAACATCAACAACAATAATAATAATTAATTAATTAAGAATATTTTAATAAGTTAAAATAATTATTTTTATTTTAATTTTATTTATTATAATTAAAATAAATAATTTATTTTAATTTTAATTTATTCTAATTACGAATTAATAGATGTAGGATAATAATATTAAGGATCATGAGCAATTGAAAATCATAAGTTTCTAAAGGAAGGGGGGTGGTGGTGCCTAAAGAATTTTTTAGATTAACAAACATAAGACAAATTGTTGGGGGTAATTAAAAACATACTAAACTGGATTTAGCGATCGATAGATTTATAAATTAAACATACAGTTCATGAGAGCTTGGGCACATGAATATATATAGACACACACACACACACACGACCCTCTTCCCCCCTCTTAATTAATTCCTAGGAAGAAAATCAGTAGCTTCCAGGGTCGTATACATTTTGCTGGAGAAAATAGAAATTGGTCAAGTATTGAAAATCTTTTTGCTTACTCCTTCGCAACCAAATAATATAAATATTCCCTCCTTTGCCTCACAACCCATCTGTCAATATTCCTCCTCCTCATTCTTCCAGAGAATGCCCGATTGATGGATGATAAAGATCATACGGCGCCCATAGATGATCAACAGTGCATGGCTTCCTGGAGTCAAGTCTCAACCAAGGTTTTCCTTTCCCACTCCAATGAAGCAGACTAATTGGTCCAGGATGTAAACTCCTGCATTTCCCTTCTATGTTATCGCCTCCTAAACCATGTTGATTCCACCTGTGATTAACAGCCTTAATATTCCCAGCCAAAACCAACAAAAATGGTGGCAAAGAACCCAAATGATAAATCCTCTTCTGCTTTTGGACAACCATCCACTCTTCAACTTTCTGCGAATATCTTCCTTGTCTCCACTTTTCAACATCCACCACCATAACTCCTGTATTAAAATAACAAGGTTGTCTTCCATCAAATGTCTTGGCCAATTTCCTGTCTGACCAAAACAAGTCTGTGAAATACCTTGTAAAATTTGCATGACAATATTCAGGAGCTGCCAATACTTTTCCTTCTAAATCAACCTCCCAGAGTTTGGCAACATCATCAACAAGAACAATGTCGGAATCCAAATATATAACCCGTTTCACATCTGCCGGCAATATGTCTCCTAGATAAATACGTGCATAATTCAACGGTTGGTCTAGTGCTTGCCTGATTGATTTCGATATCTTACCACGAACCCTGTTGCTGTCAAACTTGTATACCTTAAAGTTGAGGTTAGGAAAAGATGAATTAATGCTGGAATGAACATCCGGTTCGAAATGTGCCCACAAAAAATGGAACTCGACGTTTTCTGGACACGTGGAGTGTTGAAGGATGGAGAGGACGGCGGCCATGGTGCCCCGGAGGTAATTTACATCAAGGGTCATAGTGACATGGATTTTTTGTTTCCCACAGGAATCACCATTGCGAAAACCTGGAGCTTCACGGAAGATGGGGACATGAGGGGAAGGTTTCCGGACGATGCCGAGACGGATACCGGTGGTGGTTGTGACGGCGGTTGTGCCGGAAAGGAAGAGAAAAAGGAGAGACAGGAGGCCCAAAAGGATGGGAAGAGAAGAAATGGTGGCCATCCTGCCCTTAGACGAAGGTGAAGGGAGGAAAATAAGAAGTGAAAGGACAGAATTAGCACAGGACGAAGAGAAGGAGGAGGAGAGAGAGAAGTAGTAGTAACAGCCATGGTTAGGCTGGATAAGAGACGGTTTAGGAGAGTTATAGTAATTACTAATGATTGATTATAGATTAATTAAGATACGATTTGGGAAGGAGAAGTTGGTGTGATTGTGAGGAAGAGAAGAATCCTCGGAGCTTCTTGTAATAAAATCATCAAGAGCAACAAAATCACCCTTTCTAGGGTAATCAAAGTTATATATAGTGATTATTACATCCTTTTAATTCTTGTGAGGATCACATTGAATCAAAAGTTAGAAATTATTAAATATAATTATTTGAGTTTTAATTTTAAATTTAAATCTTTAAATTAAATGATAAATTTAACTTATTATTAGAGTTAATTTGATTTCATAGAATAAATTTAAATTTGTAAGCGAACGTTATATATAATTGTTTAAAATATTTGTCTTCAAATTTAAGTTTCAAGGTCAATCCCCATTGCATACAAAACTATTTGAAGTTAATATTGAGATGTTCAATGTTATGTTGGGAATTATATGATAAATCATATATATAGAGAGGATTTTGTATCTTTAATATTACAATAATAATACTAGTAAGTTAATTTCTTGGTGGGTTTGATGTCAAAGTTTATTAGCTTGAGTTGTGCCAATATTAACAGTAGCCATCCACTGCTTGCCCAAAGCAATCAATTCTCCATTTATTTTCCTTGTCACTTGCACTTCCACGGATCCAAGCTTTTCCTTTTCCCTTAATACTGTTGCCTCTATCTCTACTTCTTCCTGCATGCACACCTCAAAACGTAATAATTATCAAGCTCGTACATAAACTGTAGAAAAATCAAGAAACACTTTCCATTTAATCGCATACGCACTTGAATTTTAGCCGTCGAGTAAAATGAAATGCTGAAGTTAACGGATACTCTTAACTTTGCCCGGTAGAGGAGTAAAGCGTTAGCTGCCCCACGTCGTCGAGTAATGTTGCAATGGCACCGACCTCCCAGTTTCCATCTTTGTCCTACAAACATACAAATAAACCCATAAAACTTCATTGGTATTACAAATCGAAGGAGAGAGAGAGACGAAATTTACAGCAAGGCGTTCCGGCACGACGAATTTGCAACGTAAAACCCGATTCGGGCATCCACGATTTGAATGCCCTCAAGGGCTAAGATGTCGATCTTCTGACACAACACGCCCTTGGATATTCCTTTAAGAATTTCTATTGATGCTTGAAGATGATCATGAATGTCTTTCATTTCCTCTTTCTCTAACTCTTTCTTTGATCTTGGTGTGCTCAGTCCGTTGGTAATGGAAATGGCTTGCGTTCACTCTTTCTTATATATATTGTGAATTTAAAAGCCATGCGCAGTGCACATGGAACACGCAGACACAAGAATAATTTATGAATGTCTTTGAGTCATGCATCAAAGTTCATTAATGCTGACAGCTCTGAGCATCACTTCAATATTATTACAAAGTTTTCTGGTTTCCCATTTCTACTTTAAATCCATTGCTTATCAACTAATTGTCTTGTCTATCGTCTTTCCTTCCTTCTTACCTTCACCAGCGCAGACGTAAGCCTTTTCTTTCCCACAACCTTTTCCTCCATCTCTACTTCTTCCTACCATTACTGTTATAAACCACAAAGAGCTAGGCCTGTTTGCTTTGAAATTGGACTAGTGAAAGCACTTTCTAATCAAGCACTTGCATAATCTAATAGAGTATTAGAATAAGAAAGTATACATGAATCTTTATTTTTTATTTACTTGTTTTCTGTTTTGGGTGTGAGTGGTTGAAATCATTACTATATGGCGAGCTTTATAGTATTACCTTCTTATAATGAGTTATAAAGTCTATTGGTTGGGTTATGATGATAATAAGGGGAGGATCCAAACACTGTTGTCTTAATTTGTCCCCATTTTTCATTTTCCTGAAGGGCCTTTTTTTTTTTCCCCACATTCTGCTTTCTGGGTACAGTTAGGCAATTGGCTTCAATCATTTAAGGATGGCTATCTGAGATGCTTGCTCCATTTTTCTTTTCCAGTCAGCAAAAGGCAAACTGGTTAGTTTTCTTAATTTAATGAAGTCACACCATAGTGAAACCAAAACAAACGAAACATACAAAAACCAAGGAAGACAAGAAAAGAAAAACAGTTGACACCGGTACACTTCCCCAAGGGAGATCACAGTTAACTACTTGGACATGAATTGATTTGGTGGAGGAGCCATTACTTGCTGATTTCGTTGAGCAAGTATTCCGTTCCATCCTACAATAAGTACAACAATGGTATGTCAACATTTTTATAGGATAATGACGAAACAAAAGCAAAGTGAAAATGGTAAACAGGAATTGTTACCAAGAGCAGGATCAAGACCCCTGCTTTGGAGCTCTCTAAATTCCTGACAAAGGGAACACCACATGCAAAATATATGAGAGATGACATCTGTGTATGGAGCTTCTACCAAATTATAATTTCTCCTCAACTTTGCTCTGTAATTTGAGCCCAGAATCCATTGAGAGCACAAGACAGGCATTATCAAAAGGTACATTAAAGTTCCCATGAGACAGGCTGCAAAACAAATGTGATTAGTTTCTCGCCAACAAAGTTTCCAGAGTTGACAGCTGCAATGAGACTCAGAAAAAGAGTAGATAGGGGGAGGCTAGATGAGGGAAACTTACTCGTATTTCCTTCATCCAATACTTCTGCTATTTGCCCAAATGTCACGCAAGGTAAAATTGCTGTCATAATGGCTGCCAAAAACCAATAAGATGATAATATGTTTGGCCTTTTTGTCCCACATAGCGTTACATGCTAAATAAAAGACTAAATTTTTATATGCCATAAGCCATTGATACGATGGAGATGACTCAATATGTTACAAGCCTCGCATCTTACATTCACGAATTTTATTTTCCTCGGGGTAAAACATCATGTAATGTGTTTCCTTTATCTGATTAAGAATGAAATTTTTTTGAAAATAATCACTTTTATTAATAAATTAATTAAATTAGTTATCATACTAATTAGTTGATCTTACAAATTAAATAAAATATATTTAAATAAAAATATCCTCTAATAATCAAATCAAAACAAAATTTTCTACTTTCACGTACAAATTCTCTTCCCAATCTCTTTCCAATAATCGCAAATCCAACATTTACAAATCTAATATTTACACTCTCATTCAACACAAATCACTCTAATTTAATACAAATAGTATTTAATCAAATATATATAATAAATAAACTATTATCAAAATAATTCAGAAATGATAAATGATAAAATGATAAGAGAATACTTTGTTTTGATTTAGTTATTGGAGAATATTTTTGACCAAATATATATTATTTGGCTTGTTTGATCAACTAATTAGTAAGATGGTTAATTTAATAATTTTTTTTAATAAAAATAACTATTTTTAAAAATTTTCCATTAAAATTAAATAGGAGGAGGATATAATTGTAGTCCCACAATAACTTGATAAACAAGGCTAATATAATTCATTTCAACCCAGATTTTTTAAAAAAAAAAAAATAAGACAAAGCTGTCTAGAAAAATTATGGAAAGTTTAAAAAAAAAGAAAAAAAGAAAAGAGAGAGAGATAAACATATTATTGTTACCATTTGTCTGGTCTAAATGACAGTCGAACAAGCCGGTCATCCAAGAATTTCCAATTGGCTGATGCAGACCTGCTTGAAACGCTGGGGGAGTTGAGCCAATGGGTTCCCCGGGCTGTGGAATTTCTCCCACCTGAGTGTCTTGGACTCTACCCATTTGATTTGTAAAACTAACTCAGACTGACAAGAAATGTGTTGTGTTTGTGTGCGTGCTTGTATTAGTCCTGCAAATAGCCCGTTTTATAACAAACCTTAAGTTGCAGCTTTAGTCCCCCCAATATTAATCATTTTCTTGATATATATATAAAAGATCTGCTCATCATCTAAACTGTAATAAGACCATTCATACTCTGTTTCAAGTCAACGGCATAAATTCTCAAGTAAACTCAGTTACAGGTACAAAATGGAGAGCAGCCACCATACCAGCTGTAAATATTGACACGGTTCTGAATTTATATAAAAAAATATTTGACAATAGCATCTCCTACCTAACCAGGATGGACTTCCAATTAGAATAGCATTAAGATTTATTTTTATTGTGGGGCTACCAGTAAATAATTCCAAAATTCTGAAGACTTTTAGTACAGGTACGAACATGCAAAGAAGACTTTTAGTAGATTTAACCAGCCAACTTGTCAATTGAAAAAAAAAAAAATCAAATTCTCAGCTTAATGAGAAAGGAAACTTCAAATTATATAATATTGTATGGAACATCAAGAGCTTAAAATAAGGGAAAAATTCTTCAAACATGATGTGGATCAAGTTGTTAATCGACAAAAGCCAGATCATGAGACACTCAACACACAATGGACATAGTCAGAAACTTGTATGATCTGTTACAGTACATAATGGTGGTACAACTATCAAACTTCATTGTCATGACTACTTCATCCACCCGACAGAGTTAACAATCTTCAACAAGTTGATTTCTGGCTGCCAGCAAGAATAACTTGCTACACTGTTTCTTTTTTTTTTTAGTTCTCGTTGCATGGTTTTCAGCCATGGTATGAAAGATATAACCAATGGCAGGAAAAGACATCATTGACCAAGCCACCTCCTCCACCAGAAGGAAGGAGAAGCTCGCTCTGGAGGAGGAGGTGTAAGAAGATCTAGCATGGTTTCCTTCTCCTTCGGGGTCAACGGAACGCCTCTTACAAGGTTCAAAGCCATGATGTGCACATTAGTCTTTTGTCTATGCTTCTTGTAGGCCCATACTCCTGCAGCAGCACCTGCAACTAGAAGCTGTACCCAAAAGTCAATGCTTTTATGTAACTAAAATTTCACAGAAATAGTTGACCATTATTTTAAGACGGTTCTTTTAGGCCACAAAACTGACCGGTGATAGCCAAATGGCTGCAGTCTGCAAATCAAACTTTGGGGCATAAAGTACTGTCTCCCCATAATCGTCCTCAAGCTTTTTGTAGACCTCCTTATCAGTTTTCCCAGCTTGAATCTCATCACGAATTAACTGCAGCATTAACGTAAATTTTATCAAAACACAGGTTCAAATACTCTTGCATGCCAAGTTAATATGAATATTGTTAAAACAATACTTAAGGAAGCAATGGCATAGCAAGAGATGACAATATGCTGACATCCATTAAATATTATACCAGCAGAGAGAACAAAGCATGCAGTACCAAATCAAAGTTCTAGGATATTAATAATTCAGCAATGAGGATTTCTTCAGAACTATGGCATTGATCCCATTGAACAATTTAGTTGTTGATATTTTTTCATGTTTTTTATTCCCTGTTAAGTCCAGTAAGTCAGATAAAATCTAATAAAATAGTTGGTATTACTTTAATAAGAATTCAAATATTATACTGACAGCTTTCCTGACTCAATATTCATTTCAAAACAGAATTACCTGTCTGAGGAGAATGGCAATATCTGCTTGTGAATCTTCAATGGATTGACTACCACACTCAGTGCACCGGACATTGCGACTGATATTTCTTGCCCTGGCATCCACCATTTGTTTCTTTTTCAACTCATCATCTTCACTTGCCATTATCAGTGTGTATCACCTCTAGTCCAAAGCAACCATGATAAAGCAAAAGCAACCAAATGAGAAAACGTTACAAAAGTTATGAAACATGCAATACAAATACTCTTATCACAGGTAGTCTTGTTTTCACTTGGACATTTTCTCGAACATTTAGTAAACAAAGAAAGTAGAGACAAAATGTTGATGATCCATCCATTATAGGGTTCAATCTAATAAATGCAATAACCAAATCTACCTTAAGTTCCAAAATTCCTTCCTGGGTTTTCTTCTCTTTATGGGTTGATTCAATACCAAGTTTGCCAGTCCAAAAAATTAATCCCAACCATGGAATATACAAAATATAGGACAACCTAATAGGCATTACTAAAAGATTACATCTTAAACTCTAACCAAAACCCAAATGACTTAAAACCACTATTTAATAATATTTTGAATAAAACAGAGTACAACTCTGTTTGGTTGCCAAGAAACTATTTTGTATCCTACGTTTTAAACAAGTTATATCTCACCTGAAGGACCTCAACTAAGCGTAATATTCCCACACCCTTTCAGATGATAAAAATGTTTTCACTTCTGGGTTACCCGAGAAGACAATAACTAGAATTCAACATTTTAATTTTTCCTTATTTACTTCTCTCTTTTTCCTAACTTGTTTCTCAGCTGATTGAAAGAAACAGAACAAAAAGGAAACAATGACATTAAAAAGATGAAGAAAATTAATCTCATCCATAAGCACCTGATACCCTTCGGCAATCGGTTTCCTCTTCTGTGTGAATTTGAATTGGGATATTCGCTCTGCGATGGTAAAGGTTTAGATGGGGTTTAAATCCCTAGCTTCCTCTTGAAGAGGCTCACTCCGACAGTCCAATTTTCCACCACAGGCTCAGTACTCTCGTTGGATTATCTACAGTGAGTAAAAATTTAAATTTTATAAAACTTAATGACAAACATTGATATCTATAAATTAATTTTATTATAAGTAATAATAAAAATATAGTTAGAAATTAAAAAATAAATAAATTTTCTCTCTTTTTTCTTCTCATCTAACCAAACAGACCCCTAAGCTGGGGTTTAGGGTTTTCTCTGTTACGAAATTGTTTTCGGTCATTTTGGTGCAGAGATGAGAAATTTACAGCTATCATTGAATCAAACACAAAAGGTTAGACTACAAACGGCTCTTGAAAAGCTCGAGTCTCTCTCCTCAAAGTCCAACCCTAACTCCTGTGTCACCGTCGCCGATAACATCCCCATTTACGAAGACGGGATCCTCAAGTGAACGCATTTTCCTACTCAATGGATCTTTGTTGTAATTTTTTTTTTAATTTTTTCTTACTTTAGATTGAATGTTATACAGAGGACACGGAACCTGGGACCGCAAGGGCGAGCTGGTTGCGACAGTGTGTGGGGTGGTCGAACGCATCAACAAGTTGATCTATGTACGCTGTTTGCGCGCCAGGTAATCGACATTGTTAGGTTTTAATGTTTCAAATTTTATGTTTTTGTGTTGTTTTTGTTCCAAAATTTTGTTTTGAAAAAAACTGACAATTAATTAGAGTAAGGAACTTAATATCAAGGAATTGGTGTTTATGTTACTAGATACAAACCAGAGACAGGAGATATTGTCATAGGACGCGTCATTGAGGTAAACCAAAATCACCTAATACTAACTCCTTCCTATGAATGTTTGAATAAATATTCCATTTTTATTTTGAATTGGAAGTTTTATTGATATCGCATTCATACAATTAAAAAGAAAATGTGTTTATTAGTTTATATTTTTTTCATGTGAAGAGAGTTAATGTTATGTGTATTGTCTGTTATAATTCCTTCATATTGGTATAGTGATCATTGTTGTTTTCAGGTTGCCCAAAAGCGATGGAAACTGGAAGTTAATTTCACTTCAGATGCAGTTTTGATGCTTTCTTCAATGAACTTACCTGATGGAATTCAGGTAATGTTGGGCTAATGCCTTTCTTAGTCATTTGTAGGTTGGTGAATTGTTGTTTTCGTGTTTTAGATACATCAGCTGGTTTCAGTAATCTCAGTTGAATCAGAACATCCCATCTCTGTTATTTAAATAAACAAACAATAAAAATAAAAAGTCTGTTCAGCTGTTTGATGTGATTCTTATAGGAAGTCTTTGGCCGTCTATGCATTTTGTTCTATTCAAGTTTTAGTTCCTCACTTTAGTGTGGGTTATTATTTGAATTGATAGTTGCTCCAATTTTCCTGTCTGGTGAAATATACTGTATTGGTATTGTATATCAATATTATATAATACTAACTATGTTCATATCAATGGCATAGAGCCTATGAAGCAAGGTGTATCTGTCACATTATTTCACTGAGGAGCTGCTTAAATGTGCGTAGTTTTGTTTTGACTTTTCACTTTATTGATTGCTAGAGGCGGCGAACTGCTGTGGATGAGCTCAACATGCGCAGTATTTTTACAGAAAATGACCTAGTGTGTGTAAGTGAATTGCTACACATTTTGGATTTATTGTGTGTCATGCAATGTGCCATCTGAGGTAGAAAACAATATAATTATCTGACGTCACTAATAATTTTCTCTTTTATAGGCTGAAGTTCGTAGTTCACAAGGTGATGGCAGTTTACAACTCCAAGCAAGAAATCAGAAGTATGGAAAGGTGTGCTCTATTAGAAAAGTTTTCAGATGCGTGTTCTTCGATATTTGAACTTTACCACATCTCTTTTATATCTATCATCAGGAAGAAAAATATATGTGTGGAAGAAATGGCTAATTGTTAGTATGTAATTGTCCAATTATCATTGCCCTTCTTTGGCTTAGAACTAAGCAGTTATTTTGTGTATACCCTGGGTAAAGAAACTTGTAACTTGATAATGCCTTGCCATGGGAAAAAACAGCTGTTAGTTTCCAGGTGACTTACTGACGAGGTTGGGAACTTAGTATGTTATTAATGGAATCATAGTAACCTAATGTAATGACTACAGCAATGATTATGATTCATTAATTTATGATTGATGTTTCTTTTGATAGGAAACAGCTGCATTATTGATCTGTATTTTGACCATATACTTTTCCATCATTGCCACCATTATTATTTTATTAGCATTGTTCTGATAATATTTATTATCATGATGCATGCTACTTTGACATGTCTCAATATGCCTTCAGCTTGAGAGGGGTCAATTGCTCACAGTTGATCCTTACCTAGTGAAGAGACGGAAACAACACTTACACTACCTGGAGCAGTATGGAATTGACTTGATAATCGGATGTAATGGATTCATCTGGGTTGGTGAACATGTTGAAGCCAGAGACAAGATGCTGGTGGATCAAGTTAGCGATTCTGAACAACCAGTCACCAAACCTGCTGATCAAAGTTCCGTGGATCTTGATGAACAAGATGAAGCTTACACTCCACCAGAAACAAGGCAGAACATATGCAGAATTGCAAATGCTGTTCGTGTTTTGTCTACTCTGGGTTTCAATATAACGCTAGAAGTGATCCTTGAAACAGTTAACTTGAGCAACTCACTGAATCTTGATGTACATGAGATGCTTGGATCAGAATTTTATGTTGTGGTTGCTGAGAGTGAAGTTGAAAGGAGAAGCATGAGCAAAAGGAAGCGATGATTTTTGGCATTTTATTTGAGAACCAAGTGTTTAGGAGAGTTTCCTCTTTTTCATACACTAGAAACTAGGATGAGCTTCTCGTGCTGTAAAAACAATACTCATTTACCCCAGGTGAAATTCTTCTGTTCAAAGTCATGGCAATAGTTTGTTGAATTGAGATGTAACAGTTTGGTCATATTTCTTATTAAAATGAGTTTTAACAGTTTGATGATTTTACCTGTTAAGATGATTTCAGACCCTCAAGCAGCATATCAAAAGTTCTAATGATTTCATCAACTCCTCATTGCTTTCTCAGATTAAACAAATGATATTAAAACTTGCACCAGCCTAAAGGTAAACATTGAATTGTAAATTTCAACTTTACGATTCACAAGTCCCCTCAGTATAGTTTTCTACTAATATCTGTAAATCTCTATCAAATTCTTCCTCTCTGTTTTCCATGGGAAAACTGTGACAGCAAACATTTGTTGTCCCACCACATGCGGATGCAATGTTCCAAGAAATCAAAGCTTATCTTTAACTGGAGCCAGTGGGCATTGTTCATCCCAGTAGTAGGGAAGTTTCAACTTTGCTGCAGTACGAGGCACAAATCAGTCCTCATATACAAATCTGAAGCAGAAGGCAGAATGAAACTTCTTTGTCAGAATCAAAAAATTGAAGCAAGAAAGAACGAAACTGCTTTGCATATATACATGAAAATATTACAGTAAACATGAATAATTACAGTAATGATAATTGCGGAAGAGCAATAAGATGCAAGAAAAGACATCACATACACTTTAACGGGTGGGTGTGATATTATAACAAGCACTTGCAAATCCTTGCTTTCATTTGTATTCCACACCTGGAAGGAGTATCGTAACAATCATCTCTGGAAGATCGTATAGCATTTGGGAATTGCTACTAAGAAAAAAATAATAGCAACTCTAACGTGTTTACATAATGAGAATTGACATTGAGAGTTAAATAGACAACTCCTTCGCCTGGCAATGGCATCATGAACTACATTGTCCCAGAAGAGAGCTAAAAGAGTTCAGTCATGAGCTTGCCCCCCAACTACATGCTAAGTTTGCCAAGCAAATCTTAGTTTGGTACTTGGTGTACATACATCATAGGCAGTCCAGGTGCTGGTGCCACACACACACACACACACACACACATATTGTCTTGTAGCTGATGGAAAACGTTAACATTGTACATCTAAGAGATATACAAGCTTGACATCCAACACTCATAAGGAATTCTTGATGAATATAATAACACTTCACTACCTATAC
The DNA here is from genome assembly GCA_032402905.1 of Khaya senegalensis. Taxonomy (NCBI): domain Eukaryota; kingdom Viridiplantae; phylum Streptophyta; class Magnoliopsida; order Sapindales; family Meliaceae; genus Khaya; species Khaya senegalensis. Next base: position 652,488 of record CP135542.1, on the reverse strand, counting down.
ACTTAAAGTGCAAATCATGCTGACAGCAACCCAGGTGTTTAACTATATGAATATCTAATGCTTTTCCAGGTTTACAAAATCAAGGTTAGATATTAGCATATCAATGACAACAATCTAGCTATCCCTGTTTGGTTGCTCTTGGAGGTGTATGAAAACTAACAAGTCCAAAAGTTTGGAGTGTCAGTGGTTGACTCAACCATCACAATTATCTAGCAATGAAGTTATGAAGATTGCTAATTTTCTGGCTATGGTATGCTGATTTAAACTTCTGTGGACACCACCTTCTCTCAGTCATCTACAAAGAAACTGATGTAGTCTGACTTTCTAGAGATGAAATATTTAAGAGCTTGAATACGTACATTCTTGATCTAGCTTGAATCTCAAGCGATCTAGGTAATTTAAGTATCCTATAACTGTTGGCAAATTATCATCAACAAACTCATGTTCACCACCACAACTTTAGTATTAGAGATAACAAGTTGATCAACTTTTATGGTGCCAAGTGGTAAGATAAAATAATACTGTGTTTCTTCACTTTATTGTCTATAATGCAGACTCACAAAATAAATAACTGTGGTTAACCATCTACAAGCAATTATTGTGGTGTGGTTTACCTGGTGAGCATCATTGACAGGAGTATGAAATGTGCTATTAGGAAAAACAAAATGTTCTTGTGGCTTCCCAGGGTACTTCTTGTGTGAACTTGAGGCAAGATAAAGAGTGCCACTCCCCTTTAGGACAGCAAAAACTTCTTCACAGGAGTGCCTGTGGATTGGTGTTTGTGATCCTGGAGAAAATGTTTGAAGCCAGGCCTCAATCTGTAGAAAACCAGGAATGCATACAAAATAATTTAAGAACTGACATGAATTGACTTGTCTGCTATGGAGGACACCAAATCAACAATGGTTTTGGGCTCTGGGAGGGTAGTGTGGGTTCTAAAAAGATAGCCAATATAAAAAATCCAAACATTATGGTTCTGAAGTACCAAAACGATAACATTATGAGAAAACCATAAATAGTAGACAAACAGCTGGTATTTTTTTAACCATACAACCTCTCTGAAGTTACTGTATGTTTATCTACGTTACATGCTGGTTAAGCTTTTAATAAGGTCTTTGCTTTTGCATGAACATGAGAGATCCTGAGAAAAGTAAATTCCCAAACATTGGTAAGAGTATTCATACCTCTTTCATCCCATGCAAGACTGAGCCCGCCACAGTAATGTGGGAGCATCCTTCTCTTCCATACTTATCCCGCAGAAGCTCTTTAATATTCCTTACCAGCTGAAATCCTGCATCAAAAAATAAATGAATGGAACTGACATATCCTGGCATGAAAGATAAAGAAGAGTACTAGGAAATCTCATTGAACGATGCCAGCTACTTTTCTCCTTTATCACTAAACCACAAGGAGATACAGTTTTCTACTCTCACATCACGGTACCAGACTCAAAGAAATCCAATGCACAAATAGAACATGACAAACGCCATTACATAACCAGCATCTCAATCTTCATAAAATATCAAGGCAACAAGACCAATTCAATTTTATTACACACTAAAATGTTCTAAAGCTAGAAAGGGCAACCCAAAATCCATTACTTTCATTGCCCAATTGCAAAAAGTTCATATACACATAGCTTGGTCCAACTATCATATTATTTTTCTCAATCAAACCCATGGTTTTATAATCAGCATAAAACCATTTAAATTTATTTTACAAGCTAAAATAAACTTAAACAAGTTGCTAATGCCAGCTAGAAGTTTCAAAATCTTCTAGCTGCAAAATTCTTCGCGCGCAATGGACAAGTTGTTCGCCAAACGCGATGACTGCCGCTATCAGAGAAGGGAGAACTCACCCCGGATTGAGCACTGAGAAGCTCCAGCAGTTAGACAATAAAATGAAGCTGAAGCTCAAGAAAATGTACCAAAACCTCGGCATCTTCTTACCACTACTGCTGTGTATTTCAGCTAGCAAAAAACAATCTTGAATCTTCTCCCCGCTAATAAAAACCGTTGGTTTTCGTAGTGTTCTCTTCGGAATCTCCTTTGCAGCCCGAGTTTCTTTTCGTAGCTCCTAGTACTTTCTAATGGGTTGTCGGTTCTTCAAAACGGGTCCGGACCCGATTTTTAATTTCTTCATTGCAAATAATTTAAGCTTCATTTTCATATAAACCAAATATTTTTATCTTATCCTACGGCCGAATATAAAGATAGCACATACTAATGATAGTGATACTGCAGCAGAGGACGCTTGAAATTCACGGAAAGGTCGTAGCTTCACCAACAAAAACCTTAGCCGTTGCATGGTCGCTCCTCTCCAGACGCCGGCTGTCGTTATATCAACCAACAGCCTCAGCCAGGTTCGGTTTCTTAGGGTTTTAGTTTGTATGTTGAAGTTTTATTTTCATTTTCCAAATTTTGTTCGCTACGTAATAATGACTATTCTTGAAGGGGGAAAAATAGCATTTTTTGTTAATGAATCAAAAGCTATGGAAGCAATAACCTGTCGAACTTTGCATAGTTAGTGCTGTTGGTATTACTCAATCTAGAATGGAACTGGTTATGGAGCTGAGTTAGGTTTGTAGTGCCATAAAAACTTGTAAAACCGCGGGTCTCTTCTTATACGACCCGGCATCGTTGCCAGGGGTTTACATGCCTTTTGCAGTTCCCATTCTTGAACCTTTGCGATGGGTCTCACGTTTGTCCAAAATAAACAGAGATCAAGTTCGGGCTTTTCGCTCACAATGAGTTGGGGAGGGATTTGGTTTATTTTCTTGAAATATTTAAAAAGAAAAATGTTCAGGCTTTACTTCTCTTTTTCCAATGGTCTTTTGCTTCTTGCATATGCCTGCAAGTATTCCCATTTGCTGTTATATTTTACTCCGTGGATGAAAAGGCTTCAATGTGGAACTAATAATCACTGATAAGGTATTGTCATTGTGCTGATTCTTTGATACTAGTACCTTTAGTAACATGAATATCAGAAGCTGTGTCGGCATTAGAAGATCCAGTTTTTTGTTTGTGCATCCAGAGTTACCAGCTTTTACATACTGGAGACCCCTGATGACTTCTTTATCAACTCTTGGAATCAGAAGTGATCATGGTAATGTGATCAGGTTGATCACTAGGTCTTAGTACTCCATAGCTGATAGAAGAACTTCCGTATCTAGTTCTGTCGACGCATCTGTGTCCACACCTGACACCACTCTTCTACGTGGGAAACAAGGAAGTTCTTCATCTTTGTACAGTCATCCTAGTATACTAGAGATGAAGAATGAGAGAATAGCAAATCGTGCTAAGGTCTATCATTTCTTACGGGGAATTGGTATTGTTCCTGATGAGCTTGATGGGTTAGAACTTCCTGTGACAGTTGAGGTTATGAGAGAGCGTGTTGATTTCCTTCACAATTTAGGGCTAACAATTGAAGACATAAACAACTACCCACTGGTCCTTGGCTGCAGTGTGAAAAAGAACATGATACCTGTGCTTGACTACCTTGGTAAGTTGGGTGTTAGGAGATCCACTTTCACAGAGTTCTTGAGAAGATACCTGCTAGTCCTCCATGCTAGTGTTGTTGTAGACCTTGCTCCAGTGGTGAAGTATCTGCAAGGGTTGGATAGCAAGCCAAATGATATAACTCGGGTTCTTGAGAGATATCCAGAAGTGTTGGGTTTCAAACTTGAGGGGACCATGAGCACATCAGTGGCTTATTTAGTTGGAATTGGAGTTGCAAGAAGAGAAATTGGAGGAGTTTTAACTAGATACCCAGAGATTTTAGGGATGCGAGTGGGCCGGGTGATCAAACCATTTGTAGAACATCTTGAAAATTTAGGTATTCCAAGATTAGCAATTGCTAAATTGATAGAGAAGAAGCCTCACATTCTGGGATTTGGATTAGAGGAGAGGGTGAAACCAAAAGTTGAATGCCTTCTAGAGTTTAATGTTAGAAAAGGAGCGCTTCCTTCAGTAGTTGCACAATATCCTGAAATTATAGAAATAGACCTTAAACCAAAGCTTCTTGGCCAGCAGAGTTTACTTCATTCAGTTATTGACTCGAGTCCCAAGGATTTTGGCAGCATTGTTGAGACGATGCGTCAGGTTGTGAGCACAAGTAGTTCTGCTATTACAAACCAAGTGGATTTCCTAAAGAATTGTGGATTCTCCTTGCAACAAACAAGAAAGATAGTTGTGGTGTCCCCAAGTGCTTGCTTTGAATCTGGATATTATGAAATTGAGTTTTGATTACTTCCAAAGAGGGATGCGAAGGCCACTGGATGCTATGGTTAATTTCCCAGCATTCTTTACATACAGTCTGGAGTCTACAATTAAACCAAGACACAAAATGACTGTGAAGAAGGGTTTGAAATGTTCTCCCTCATGGCTTCTTAACTGCTCCAATGAGAAGTTTGAGGAGCGGATGAACTGTGACACTATCGACACGGAAGAGATGGATACAATGCCATCATTTGACATGAACTCACTGATGGAACAAAGGAGCGGTGAGTCTGCTTCTGAATACGAGGAAGACAGTGATGATGAGTATGTATAAAATGATGAGTTTGGCATTCAGATACTTGGTTATCATTGTTCTTTGTTCGTAGATGGTTTTTATGGCTTAATTTGTCTAAAAGAGATACCATGCTAGATTGCTAGATTCCTAGAACCTGACTGATTCCTGATGTATGGAGGACTGTGAAATGAATTTTTACAACATAATGTGATATAAATTGTCATGAGCACATGGGAAGAAATATTTGATCTGTGATGCCAAGTGATTTCAGAGCATTAGCCTTGTATTATATGTAATACCTAGCTTTGGATATTGTTTGCAAGTATATATAGAGAGAAGAGAGTACAGTCATTCAGTCCATATTCATGACAATTTAATATATCTACTGTTAATATTTAAGATCGTACACGTATGGATGAAGAGAATGAGATCAAAACAATTTAAAATTCTACTCTTTTTTGCCGTGGTCTAAAACTTTCTCCCAAAATTACAAGCCAAAATTTTAGTTCATACAGTTTAAAGAGGTTAAACATTATTGGCAAGCACCTGTTAGGAGGCTCTGCGGGAAAAGACACATCCAGCGAGAGTGCAAGTGTGAAGTATTAAAGCACTGGTGATAAGCATGTACCCTGTATGCCAATAAAAAGTCTTACAAAAATGCACTTCGGGCAGGATTTTTCTTCTGCCTTTATGATAGGATTACTCAAATAATTTCCTGTATTGTTGGATGCTATTCTTATACATATTTCAAGTCTCAAGAGCTGTAAACTGTTCAACATTCTGCAAATGAACTTTGAATTATATATACATTATGTTCCCGTAGCACAACAAAAGTTGAATGTAATAAAGAAGAGAAAATGCCAATTGCCTTGAACCCAAATGTGTAAACGTAACTGAATATTCAATCTGTCTTGCCTCGACGAAGCTACCACTTATGCCCTGTTTTAGTAGTAATCTTGAGGGGGTTGAAGAAACTTCATATCTGAAAAGCTCTGTGGACCTTTGAGCATGATCATGCCCCTTGACCCTGTTAATTACACTGCTGGACAAAAGCTCCTACTCTGTCCCTTGTAGCCACCCAAACTATGCGAAGAAGAATGTAGTTTAATCAAAAGAAGTCAGTGGGATATGTAATTCATCATTTCGGAACTAAGAAAGCATACCTTCCATGCATACATAGCAAAGAATGCTACAGTGTCTGCAGACCAGACAACGGCAAATGACTTCCAGAAGAATGGGATTATGACATTAAGTAATGGAATGAGGAGAAAGAGATAGTTGAGGGCTTCTTTTTCATTTTTTGAGCAGTCTCTTGCACGAAGGGATGGAATCGCTGCAAACAATATGGTGCCAAATTTTTAAATGCAATTCAAGTCTACAGAGACTAGAAGTCATTGCATGTGTGTCAAGATAAAATGCTTACACTAGAAGTCATTGCACATATACATCTATGGAAATTAGAGTTACTATAACAACGATTTAGTTATCCTTTACGAAAATCACCTCAATTGGTATCAACATATAATAAAAACAGAATCAGGAATAGTGGGATTGGAACTTAACAGGCATACTTCTTAATAAAGGTAATTACTTGTGTAGGCATGTTATAATGCTGCTTCACCAAACCCATGAGTCTCACCAACTATTTAAGTGCAGAATGAACAAAACTGCAGAGAATTACTAGAAAAAGAAGCCTGTTTGTATCTCTAAACATAGCTTAAATGTGGAATTGAATTCAAGAGTGCATGACTCACTGAACATCCAAATGGACCACATCCCCATTAGTCTCCATATGTCAGGTTCATTTGATGGGAAGATGAGATTGAAAGACAAAGCTCCGCCTAGCAACATTGAGACATAACCTTGGACCTCAAAAACAGTGTACAATGCAGTTCCAGGTATGGCAGGGTTTTTGGATGCTGTAGAAGCTCTTGGTGCAAATGTTGCAGCAGTTTTCTGAACAACCTGTTTTGTGAATGACATGTAATAGAAAATTTAGAGGTTTCAACTAGTCATCTATCAAATTCCTTGCATGCAATTTAAAATTCTGCAGTGAATTATTTTCAATTAACTGTTTGCACTATCATACAAATTGGGGTTGGAATGGTGTGGAGTAGACATAATTTATACTTCACAGAGTCAAATCTAAATTCCAAAACTGCATTACGAGATTTACTATGCCTTAATTCAATGTAAAAGTTACCTTTGTCCCACAGAGGACCTCATATTGTCTTCTTTTCGGAAATTAAGCGACCTAAAAACTACGCCATTGTCAGCAAGCACTTGATACATCTCGCACTTTTTAAGACATTGAGATTGAATTGGAGTTCAATCCACAAGACCAAAGAATATAAATCTCTGACTTTTCTACATTAATTCAACAAGAAGGGGAAAAAGAGAGTCGCATGCAACAAATTGACAACGCATTTCTAATCTTCATACGGAGAACCCATACCTCAATCAAGTAGATGCATGGAACTAAAAAGTAAAAAACCCAAGTTTGGTCAAAATTAACATGCAAAATAAAAAAAGGCTATTCTGCAAAGACAACCGAGCAGCGGCAGCATGAAGTCTCAAACCAACCTTTTTGAGGTCTTTGTCAAGTGGAGGTGGTGCAGTAGAGTTCTTGCTCGTGCCTTTGGACTCTGGTTGTGGTTCTTCATTCCGGGATTCCTCTACTGTCGTCTGCGTATCTAGTTCATTTGCATTGGCACGTATTTTCAAACTCGTGCTGCGAAACTTAGGACCGCATAAGCCGTGCCTGGGAACCGACGATGGGAATTTCGAGACGCGGCAGCTGTAAAGAGATGCTGATACCAATGTGTTCATGTTTCAAACACACTGTTTTTTAAGGATTGTCATCAAAATTGTTTTTCAGCCGAACCCAAAAGAGAAGAGCCAAGCAGGAGGGAGGGAGATAAGAAACGAAAGGCCACGATGAACAACGGCCTTGAATAGAACGACTACGTTTTGAACATATCTTTTTCTTTAATTATAATCTTAAATTTAATCTAAAATATTCTAAATATTTAGTACTAAATTTTGAAGTCGTTGACTTTCAGTTCTGTTGGCCCGACCAGGCCCCGCTTACTCTTCTATTATTGTTACAGTTATATCCTTCTCTTCTTCAGCAAGCAAATTCCTCTTCAAGACTAAAATGGGAAATGTGAGAGGAAGAGCAATACTCCCATCCATTGGCTTAAACTAAACGTTGCAGCATAGCTTTCACGTTATTTAATTTAATTTATTCAATCTTTTCTTTGCAAATGAACACTTTTTGGTTGCTTAGAATGATTAATGATTCTTGGAAAATTATGGAACACGCAGATGCAAGTGTTTTTGTGGCTTGTTCCTGGTATGGTTCAGACCAGATTCATCCAGTCGCCAAGCTTGAGTAAGGACATGGGTATTCGTTTTACTTGGGTACCTACCAGGGATCGACCTAAGGCAAGGAAGTTGAGAAGTACGAAGCATCTCTGGCTCCTGAGGATCTTTCAAGCCCATCAGATGTGAAAAATGTTCCAAGTACACGAAGCCAGACGAGGATGTCAAAATCTGAATACCACCACCTTAGGTTGCTAGAACTTCGCTAGGCTCGTGCTGACAAAAAAAGAGAAAAAAAAAAACTGACCGACACTCGTACTTTTACCGAAACAATACCAACAATTCCTGATTCTTGTTTCTGTATCCCCCGAGGAATGCTCAGTCGGTATTACTGACGTTCCTTCTCCATAGGCTTTAGTGTGAAAGATTCTTGATGCTGGACTCTCCATGTATATACGTATGGGATCCATTTCAACAAAATTTAACAAGAGTCGTTCTGGTATATGAACACGTACAGAAGAGAATTCCAGACCCGTCCATCTCTGTTGCTAGCTTTGTTTTTAATGCTTTCTTTCAAAGAGATGCGGCAAGAGAATTCCAGATGCAAGATTTACATACTAAACATTCAAATGCAATTATATAGAATTAAATCTTTACAACCAGACTGTGTACTGCTGTTAAACATTTAAATTGCACCATTCCATTATCCAAACAGAAATCAAATGACACTGCAATCAACTTGGAGCCTATGCGTTTCTGGATTTTTAATAATAAAACAATTCTGATGGTGTAATTAAAATAATAAAATTAATTTTAATAATAAATAAATAAATTATAAATTACTGTAAAAAACCCAAAAAATTAAATTAAAAATTAATATTTATGTTATTTTATTTTATTTTCATCTATTCATAATTTCCTTTCTTTTTATTAATTAAACAATATTTCAGAACTGACAACAATTAGCTGGGAAGACATGTTTAAATTTTTGGGCCTCTGCCAGTTCTGTTAAATTCAGCTTTCAAACTATGACCGCTTTCTTAGGAGCCGGTTTTAATTTTACAGGGCATTTCTCAGAAATATTTATGCTAACAATACAACCAATCATCACAAGGGTACAAAATGCAAACATTACAGACAATCTAACAGCGACTAACACCACACAGTCAACAATACCAATAACTACTCCACGAGGACAGTTCACCAAACAAAAGACAAGATGTAACCAGGAAGAATTGTCACCATACAATTTACCTACACCGCAGGCCAATAATCGTCAAATGCACCACCTGCTTTCCGATAATTGAACAGTGCCGACAACAAAAACAAAATGCAGGTTGGGCTGTTCAAGTGTAGCATCCACAAGTCAGTCGAGTCTCAATCCAATCAAAACTAGTCAGGCTCAGCTACATGAGCAGTTCAATTACCTCAAAACCCAACTCACAACAAAAATAACTTCTAAATTACATGACCCATGAACAAATTTGAGCAGGGCAGTTGACAGTTAATCCTTTTGCCTTCAATTTCCACCTCCAGCAACAGCCTTTGATGTTTTAAGTTTCTTTTTACTATCACCAGCGGCAGAACCCTTCTTGACAACATCCACAGGAATAGTATCATCCATTACCTTTGGGACTGTAAAAGTGAAGTCAGAAAGGGGTACATCACCGTATTCAGGATTTGCCGAAAGAAATGCTGCTACTTCATTACGAGTTCTTAGTTTCTTTCCCGATCGGGTAATATAGTAAGCATCCATTTTAGAGAAATCTTTTCTTAACACTAAACTTCTCTTAAAACCTTCAGGAGTCTTAGGGATGCCAGGCCTGTCAATAACCCAGACTCGAGAGGCATCATACTCGATATCAGCAGGATCCTGGCAAGAAATACCTGGTTTACTTTCACAAACAAAAGGTTTCTGTGTGATTTTACTTCTAATTTCTTCATATTCTTCTGGTGTAGTAATCACCCTCCATTTGAGGCATTTTTCACACTGTGCAGCATATGTATCAATTGACCTAATTGCTTCCCCTGCACGTGATTTCTGTCATGAGAATTCAATAGTAGTCAGTTGAATTGCTCAAGAAATTACAAAATATATCTTAACTGGTAGAATGGTCCAATTATTGAAACTCATATTCATACTTGTGCTTTATCAAACAGCACCTAATGAACAACTGAATAGGCAAATTAGCACATTAAAATCATTAAACTACATTAAAATCATAATCAAAATGAAGTAAATTAACACCACAGTGATCAAGACAAAAATGATTCTATCCCATCAAGCAACTCTCATTAGCACTAGAGTACTAAGTTTTTTACATGGCTGACTCCTCGTGATTAGAACAATAAGAAAAATATAATAAGACATTTCCAGTAGCAGACCAAGGCATACCTACCCACCCAAAATTTTAATTTTATGCAATGAAATATCTGAGTCATTTCAACCATGCAACCATAAGCCAACTAGAAGAAATGGGTCTTATCCCTATGTTTGACAATAATCTATAAATCAACATGCTATAGCGGAAAGGAAACAAATTTACAACATCAATTCTAACATTTTACCACCTTATGGCTCCATTCCATCCCATTTATAACTGCATACCTTTGCCTCTCTAGTAACAAACAAGGGAAGTGAGTAAATCTTTGGATATCAAATCATTTCTATTCCATATGCATGCAGGATTTCCTCAGCTATCACGTCAAATTTTATAGGTTTATTAGAAAGAGAAGACAAGTTTGACACTTACATAAGTTGGCGAATTTTGTGCTCCATAAAAAATGACAGCATAATCTGTTACTTGCACGTTTTACAATTCAAACTGGTAACAAATTCCCAGTTCCAGTTTTACCATGACACAGTGTAGAATATTAGTAGCTCATTACTAACGACAGGTATATTAAACAAAATGACACTTGAAAAATGATTCACATAAATTTATGTAGCCCCTATAACTTAAAGCTCCAAGGAATGGCCTAGCATATTTCTCTCTCATATCCTTAATAGCATAGCTTTGTGATCCAGAAATACTGAATCTCGTCTAAGTTTCTCGGGCAGGGCATACTAACCCTTCTTAAACGATTCCATCCACAATTGAAAAGTTTATTGCTCATCATCATTTAGCTATTGCATTTATTTTTCTTATTGTTGGTCATGTGTATGACTAAAATCAGGTTTAATACTAAAATAGGACACATTATCACGACTAAAAACTAAAGCCAAGACCCACTAGCACAAGCAGCATTCCTACCCAATTCTTCAAAATTTGCTATAAGACCTATGAGCAGTTTTTATAAAACCTGGTCTCACGTCAATTGCAACGAACGAGTGCCAGTGAAGACATATTTAGAACACTATCGAAGATCAAATTGAACAACATCTCTAGCTACCAAAACCCCCACATTCATCATTGTAACGCACACTTTCTGACTGGTTGGTAGCCTGGGAAACAAACAAAGCCCCAATAAAATAAAAGAAGAAAAACTTCACGAATCGTAACGCATTCATGGTGGTTTTGCTTCATAACATAACAAGTTGGACTCTTAACTGATGCCCCAATAGACACCAAATAACAAAAGATTCTCGATTTTCTTCCGTATCCTACCCTACACTGCAATTATCCAAACACGGTTCAAGCGAAATAATAAACAGATAAATAAAATTAAATTAATAATTACAAACAGAACAAATCAGTTACAAACTCCGTCCCCGTACGAAAATCTCGTAACCGTTAATTCTAAAAAAAAAATAAAGAAAATAAATCGAAAAAAAAAAGTATTGGGTTTGCGTTTGTATCGTACCTTCGACGCCGTTTTAGGAGTTCCTTGTTTGTCTTCCATTTCTCTCTCTCCCCTCCCTAACCTACCTTCACTCTCTCTTATCATTTCTTCATTTTTTCATTTTTTAAATTTTCTTAAACGGGTTCTTATTGACACGTGGCGATAATTGATGCATCGGTTACGATTGGGGTTATTTGGACATTTCCGCAGGTGAAGCCCACAGAGATGCAATGTTTCTTTTAGGCAAAAAAAAAACCAGAGAATCCTATTAATTACAAAAATTCACAAATTCCTCTCGAATTTTAATAATTTTCATCTTCAACTCGAATAATTTTAATAATTTTCCTCTCAAATTTTATTATAATTGTAGACTAATTTTTTAAATTAATAATAAATATTTAATTCGTAATAAATATTATCAAAATAAACTCAAATTTTATTTATACATGAGCTCTCGAATACATGTAACTTGCGTTTTAATAGAACAGTGTCATGTGGGATGAAAATTTCTCAAAAATTATGGGTATAAATAATATGAGTTAGAAAGTAACCACAATGAATAAACTCGTCTATGATAAGGATGAGTGAGAATGCCATGATTTGATTAAATAGTAATAATAAAATTATATGATTCGATTTGTGAAAAATAAAATCAAATTGAACCAATTTGAAGTATAGGATCCAATTAAAATTAAATTAATAAGTTTGGTTTGATTTCAATTGAATTTTCTAATTTCAGTTCAAGCTAGAAAAAAAAAACAAAAATATATAAATGCTTCAAATAATTGTAAATAATATTTCTTTATATTATACAATAACTCATTATTAATTAATATTTTAAAATTTTAATTAATTTCTATTTATTTTCAATTTTAACAATTTAAACTAAAAATATCACTTTTTAATATATTAAATGAAATTAAATCGAAACTACCCAAATTGAACCGAATTAATGAATTTCATTTGATTATATTAATTTAATTTGGTTTGATTCACAAATTTTTTATCCATTATTCTCATTACAAATGATGTACAATCAAGTAAAAATAATTTTAATATATCGATTTAAATATTTAATTAAAATTATTAATATTAAAAAAATTAAATTTAAAAATATGATATACTTTATATATACATTTTAATTAAAGTATTTTCTGTCAATATATTTAGCTAATCTTGGACCGCAAGTATGATGGTTAATGCTTTATAATTTTTTTGCTTGTATTTTATTTTTAAAAGTTTATTATCTAAAATTTTAAATATAAAATAGGCAAAAAAAATAATGCTCAATTTTCAAATTTCTGTGATTGGGGGTGGGTGGAAGAACACCAAACAGTCCGTTTGGTAGGATCATATTTCTGTGGTTGAAGCCCACGGAGATGTAATCTTTCTTTTAACCCCCCAAAAAAAAAACAGAGAATCCTATTAATTACACAAATTCCTATGGAATTTTAATCATTTTCATCTTCAACTCGAATAATTTTAATAATTTTTCTCTCAAATTTTATTACAATTGAAAGATTAATGTCAGAATCTATATAGATTGATCTTAAATTTATAAAAAAAGTAGATAACATTTTTTAATAAACTAATTTTTTTGAATTAATAATAAATATTGGGGTTGTAACAAGTATTATCAAAATAAACTCAAATTTTATTTGCATGTGGCTCTCAAATACATATAACTTATCTCTCAATAAAAGATTGTTACGCGAGATATGAATTTCTTAAAAATTGTAGATATAGACAATACGAGTCAAGAGTATCCGTAATGAATGGGTTTGTATGTGATAAGGATAGGTAAGAATATCATGTCCTATATCAAATAAAATATAAATCGATATTTAATTTATATAAAAAAAAAAAGAATAAGTAACACTACTTAATATATTAATCTTTCAAATTAAGCATAAGTACTCGAGTTATAACACTAAACTTTTAAGTAATCATATTTAATTAATTATTTATTTGTGATTAACAATCGTAGGAGATTTCACATCTTTTAAATTATCATAATAAGTTTTGATACTTAATTTAATTATCACTTTTATAAAATTAAAATTTTTTATATAATATAATTTTTAAAATACACTTAAATGAAAGAAACTCTTGCTTTAGATATTACATTTATAAGAAAACAGAATAAAAATGAATTAGTATTTATTATATGTATAAAGTTTGAGTTCACTTATAAAATAGAATAACAAAGTGATTTTTAAAATTAGATAGTGTTTTATAAAAATTTAAGAAACAATAAGATTTTTTGAGATTGAATACAATTAAATTTTGGGTGTGAAATTTTTTTTTTTTGATAATATAATTGTAATTATTTTTATATAATAAATTTTTTTCTCTTGTCATTCTTAATGGTGTTGATTTTTCTTTGATATAAATGTTTTTCATGTAAGTAGGTAAAATTTAATTCAAATATGAGTCGAATCAAAAATTAAACCACATGATTCAATTTTTGAAAAATAAAATCAAATTGAACCGGTTCAAGTACAAGATCGAATTAAAATCAAATTAATAGGTTTGGTTTGATTTCAATTGAATTTTCTAATTTCAGTTCAAGCTACAAAAAAGAGAAAAAAATATCTAAATACTTCAAATGATTGTAAGTAATATATCTTTATATTATACAATTACTCATTATTAATTAATATGCATATATGAAGATAAAATTTTGAAATTTTATTAGTTTCTATTTATTTTCAATTTTTTTAATTTAAACTAAAATTTTAACTAAAAATATTAATTTTTAATTTATATAAACGAGAATCAAACCAAAACCACCAAATATTAAACCGAATCAATGAATTTCATTTGATTCTATTAATTTGATTTGGTTTGATTCACAAATTTTTTTTATCTATTCTTATTCTCGTTACAAATGATGTACAATCAAGTAAAAATAATTTTAACATATTGATTTAAATATTTATTTCAAATTGTTAATATTAAAAAAATAAATTTAAAAAGATGATATACTTTATATATACATTTTAATTAAAGCATTTTCTATTAATATATTTAACTAATCTTGAATTGCAACTATGATGGTTAGTGTTTTATAATTTTTTTGCTTATATTTTATTTTTAAAATTTTATTACCTAAAATTTAAATACAAAATAGGCAAAAAAAAAAAAAAAACTCAATTTTCAAATTTCTGTGTTTGGGATGGGTGGAAGAACACCAAACACTCCCTTGGGTAGGATCATAAGTCTCAATGTGTGAGTTGTCATATCCTTCAATAACACTGCTCATAAGTAATTTACGTACCATAAAGAGGATGCTGGAACAGTGGTAGTGTAACAGTAATTGATCAATTAAGTGACATGTACCGGTAGTAATGGCAGCAACAACTGGGGTGTTATCATGGTTAGACAGGTCAGCCAAAAGGGACCAAACCCTGGTTATTGGTTCTGTATATAAACCCACGCAGGTGCAGGCCACACTCGGCAGTGTAGCAGCAGCTCTTGCTCTTGCAGTTGCAAGCGCAATAAATGCTTGTGTACACGCAGCGAAGAGACAATGACGACAAATTACATACCATAGCTTCTTGATTATTTGTAATGTACTAAATAGTTTTCTTCCTATCAATACACTGACCAGAAGCGTTTCTCTTCCCTGTAACTTGTGGTTTCTGGTTTTGTTATATTTGTTAATTTCTTTAGATGGTTCTGGGGTTTTAGTGACCCTGTGTGTTAGTTTTGGTGCAGGTTTCTAGTGGCGTGGTTATATACAAGGTGCTTGTGTTATATGCATAATTTGCTTGAATAACTAAGTGAGTGTGTTTTGATATTTGGGTGGGTCTTGTTTTGATATTCTGGCTTGTCTTGTTTTGATACAAGAGAGAGTTATTGGCTCATTTCCCCTATCTCGGAGATACAGGTACGAGCCTTTTCATGTTCTTTTTCCTTTGTGTTTAGTTGTGCTGTTGGTTATAACTGCTTACTAGAGAGTAAAATGGGTTCGTTTGGATTGTTTTTTTCAGTTGATTATCTGGTTATTTTGTTGTTCATCTCCATCGTACAATGCGTTTTAGGTTTTCTTCTGGTTTTCATTCTTGCATTTTGTTTTCCTTCTGAGTCATTGTTTTACTATTAGATTATTTTTGCTTAATTATATAGGGATTATTGCCAAAGGAACAACTAGTGAGGATATAGAGGGACTTATTTTTGTTGTTCGTAAAAAGGGTAAAGTGGTTGACAGTGGTGCTAGTGGTGGCGAAGTAGGGTCCTCTTCTGTGTCATCCCGGGACAAGGGAAGTAAGAACAAGAGAAAACTAGCTGATCCTTCTCAAAAGAACTCTGTTAACCTTTCATCGTCCTTGATTGAATTCCCTCATTATGAACCATTCTTGGAGAAATTCCGAAATCCATTGTGTGACCTGCCTTCGTTGGAGGCAGGGTCCAGTCAGTCTAAAGAAGTAGCTGAAGGAAAGGAGTATGAATCTAGTGATTAGGATGATCCTATTGTGCGTGCACTTGAGGAACTACTATCCTCTGATTTGCATGCACTGTTCGTTGATGCAATTAAGCAGATTGTCGAGTGTGGCTATACAAAGGATGTTGCTTTCAAATCCATTGCTAGGCATGGCATTTATTGTGGGGGTAAAGCACTTGTGTCAAATATTCTCAGTGATACTCTATCAGTTTTGAAGAAAGGAAAGGGAACTGATTGTTCAAGGGATGAAATGTTCAAAGATTTGCAGTAAATAGTGGATTACACCTTGTTGGAGATGATTAATTTGTTCAGGGAGGTTAAACCATCCTTATCCATTGCTGAAGCTATGTGGTGGCTGTTAATGTGTGATTTGAACATTTTACAAGCATGCACTGGGGAAGGAGATTTGTTGATTTTCCTCGATAGTAAAGAAGTCTTGGGGGAGAGCTCGTTGGAGTCTACTCCTTCCCAGATGAGATCAAGAGACCGAAGCTCTCAAACCATTCCTTCAAATACTAGTGAATCAAATGCTCCAAAACCTTCAAAAACAAAAACTCAAAGCTATCTGCCTGAAACACTCAAATTCAAAAGTTTCCCAAATTTACCCAACCAGGCAAATCCTATTGCTCCTAGAGAGCTGCTATTGGAGGCAAACAGTCAGTCTGCAACAGAAGGTGTTGAGAAATCTTTGAGTTCTCTTGGGGAACATGTTCAAAATATGTCTCTAAAACTTGGCTCTGAAGAAAAATCTGAAATTTTCAAAAATGGCTGGCCAAGAAAGAACTAATGACACTTTGGCAAAAGTCCCACCATGGGTACACTAAGAAAAACTACAGGACTTATGGCAAAGAGGCTTTCAAATCAGGCAAACTTGCTAAAATTGGTGGTTTTGTTGTGGAAAAGAGAGTGAAACCTCCATTTGATTTATTTGCTGTACTTTCAAAAAGTGGCTTCTCAAAGATTAGTGCAGCGACAGGAGTTTCAGCCTCTTTAGCAGATAAAGGTCGTTTTGCCTCAACCAGTGCTTCAATTGCTCGTTCTGTGTCAGATAGCCCTCCAACATTACCAAAAAGGGCACCATATGTGCATTACCTGCACCAAATACCGAGCTTGCGTCCTCATCCTCATTGAAAAAGAATCATGTTACAAAGGCTGAAGCCACTACTTTTGTGTCTCCCAGGACGCCTGATTACTATGCTGGAATTCCTTATGATGAATCTCTGGGAAAAACATCCCATAAAATGAGAAAGATGAATTGATTTTGAAGTTAGTCCATCTGGTTCATGAAATGCAGAATGAACCGAATAGCTGGACCATGTAGACCGACAGAAGGTAGTGCAGGCTGCTTGTAGGCTTAGCAAGGACCAAGCTGAGCTTAAAGCACCAAGGCAAGCGAAGCAAGAAGCAGAGCAATGTAGAAAGGAAAAACAAATCTTGGAGGAGAACACCATGAAGTTAGAAGGGAACGCGAGTGTGTCTTGTGCTTATCAGAGGAAAAGTCTGTGGTATTCCTCCCGTGTGCTCATCAGGTCCTGTGTCCAAAATACAATGAGCTCCATGGGAAACAGGGACTGAGTGATTGCCCTTCATGTAGGACCCTCATCCACCAGCTTTTTACTCAACCATAGCCTCAGCAAAACCTTTCTTTTGCTGGAATGGGGGCTGGGGAAAAGAGCAACAACTTGAATGATATAAATGGAAGTATGTAGAAATTCATCAAGTCATTGCTCTTTTTTTTTTGCCTTTTTTTTTTAGGTGTTAGAATATTACAAGAAATTCCAGAAAATGAAGAACTAGAAAGATAGAAATAAAAAATAAAAATACAGTGGACAGCTTGTAAAGTGTGGGTTTATGCTTTTATATATAATATAAAGTTTAGCATTTATCAACCTTGTTCTTTCTTTTGGTAAGATTATTTGATTTTCCTTCATTTATTGTCTATGGCTGCTTGATTTAGATAGGGAGCATGTTAAACATGGTACCGTTTTGGTCAGACTCTCCTACAGAAAGTGGTGTGGTGCTGTTCATTGTGTTTATCAAGTTATGCATGTCTAACTTAGGATTTTCTGCCAATGGCTCTGATAGCTTTCGGACATTGAGCTGCCTACTGAGTTTTATGTTACTTGAAATCATATCTCATGTTACCTATAAAACTTGAAAAGGAAGTATTTAATTTCTTGCTGTCATGGTCTCTGTTGTTCTCATGGTGCAATCGCTAACAAGAAACGACGCCAACGTTGGTGTATGATGCTTTAATTGGGCGGGCTGGATTAGGTTTGTCTTTCAAGGAGTAGGGTGGAGCTCTGCAGGTGGTGCAGGTGGCTGTGATCTTGGAATTGTCTAATTTATATAGAAATTTAAAAATAGAAGACATGCACTGAAATCGGGGTCGATATGTCCGAGTGGTTAAGGAGACAGACTTGAAATCTGTTGGGCTTCGCCCGCGCAGGTTCGAACCCTGCTGTCGACGCTTTTTATTTCTCTAATTTTAAGTGGGTAATTGGTTGGTTGGTGGTCTGCACTTCTTTTAAACAAACGGCTTGCTATCGAATGCTTCTTTACTTATCCAATACTGCAACATAAAATCTCTGTTCAGTGCTATGCCAATGAATGCAAACTGATGTTTTGTAAGCTCAACAACCGGTCTTTCAGACTGCTTGTGCTAATCTTTTTATGCTTTTGATTGGTGTAGGTTTTAGAATGCGGCTAATAAATTGAATGATTGAATGTTTGTAAACTGCAATTATGGAAGTATATTTGCTAGCAATGAAAATATCCCGTGGAAATAATGCAGATTTGCTACAGCTAGATGTCACCCACATGCCATTTGGGCTGAGATTCACACATAACATTTTATATATATATATATATATATATATATATATATAATGCCAGTTACAAGGTTTCCATGTCAACTCTGATCTGGGATACTTTGATATTCTGTCAGTCTTTCTTTGCCCAAATAACAAAAATATTCCACAGACTTACCAAAGTCAGCAAATGGAAAAGAAAACTCCAACAACCACAACACAGGAATCTCAACGCTGGGTGAGAAACCAGTATGGTTTCATGTGTACTAATGCATTTGGCATCTTGCTTGACCTAGCAACCCCAGCTAAACCTACATATTATTTGTAAATCTCATCCAATATTTAAACAAATCACATATTCCTTTGCCACCTAACTCTTAGAAGCAATGCTATTTATTATTCAAACTAAATTATTAGTGGATACCACTGCAATGTGTCAACTTTTTGATGTCTGCTTATGCTAGCTAAGCTAAGGCAAGCTCTGTGGGCAACATAAGGCTGCTTTTCAGACTACTGATTCCTGAACCTGAAGCGTTCCAAGCTAAAAAAAGTCCTTAAATCTTCTTTTGTTTACGTTTTTCAATTGCATTAAACCACTTAGACCTTCTATCTGGTTACTTAAGTTTACTAAAAAGCATAGTAAGATAACAGTATTGTTTTTAAACGTTTACTTTTGACCGGACTAATTTGAGACAAATGATAAATCCGTGAATTTATTTGTTATTTTTATAATTTACAGGGATCAATTTGATAATCAACTTTAAAATGGTGAATAACATGATGAACCCACGGGATTCTTTTGATGATCATCTGAAATCAGGATCATCCAAAGATTGTGATTAGTGGGCTCCACTTTCTGAGGTTGCATGGGAGTTGTATGCACCCCGTTTGAGGTGACGTGGCGTTCAAAACAAGAATCATGCTGATTAATTATCTTTATTTAATCTCCCAAAATTTTTTAAAACAAAGAGAAAATTATTCTGTTATCTTAATTAATTAATTAATTAAAAAAGCCCAAACGACATTTGAGTAGCGACCAATAAACACCCACGTATTTACATTTCCCCCTCTGGATCAGTTGGCACACACCGTTATTTTTCTGCCACTTGTCGCAAACCCATTTCCAGGAAGACTCCTTGGTCTCTTCAAACACTGAAGAAACAACAATTATCAAAACAGAGCTGTGTGCCGTGTGTGAATCTTGGAAACAATTCTGCAACTTCTTCTCCTTTCTTCAATTCTCAATCTCACGCCATTCAATTAACAAACCAAGAACTCATTGTGTTCGACAACAACTTGTCCGCAATGCTTGAGGTTCTCAACAATAGGTTCAGGCGTCTGTACAAGAAGTTCGGAAAATCCAACTCTAAATCACAAAATGAGACAAAGAATGAAGTTTCCGCTAATGGGTCAGCAACAGTGTATCCAAATGGTCAAATTAGTGTCTTCAAGTATGAAAAAACGATACGGATAGCTACTTTCAGTGCTGCTTTGTTTTCTATGGCGCCTGCAGTTCCCAAATCAGAGAACTCTTCAAATTTTGACCATGAAAATGAAGACTTCACCAAATCTAGAAAGTCTGTTGATGTAAATTTACTTGCGAAGTCAGAGAATGATCGTCCGAAGAGCATATTAAAGCAGTCTCCCCTGCATTCAAGCTCAATGAATGGTACTGAAAGTCTGTTAAAGCAACAAAAATTTTCGAAATCGAAGTTAAGGGTATCTATAAATCTACCGGACAATGAGATTTCTCTTCTACGGAACCGGCGACTGAGCTTCAGAGAAGTAGAGAAGGATGAATCTACAAGTAGTACGATTAGTAGAATTTTGACAGGGAAAGCTCCTTTAAGATCAACTGTCAGTTTTCATGCAAATTATCAGGAGAATGGTGCCGTGTGTGGAGATAGAGGCAGAAACACTAGGTCTGTTCTTGAAGTGCTGAGAGATCTGGATGCTGATATTCTGGCTCTGCAAGATGTGAAAGCAGAGGAAGAGAACGCCATGAAACCTCTGTCAGATTTGGCTGCTGCTTTGGGGATGAATTATGTTTTTGCTGAGA
Source organism: Khaya senegalensis (assembly GCA_032402905.1). Taxonomy (NCBI): domain Eukaryota; kingdom Viridiplantae; phylum Streptophyta; class Magnoliopsida; order Sapindales; family Meliaceae; genus Khaya; species Khaya senegalensis. Next base: position 631,553 of record CP135542.1, on the reverse strand, counting down.
GTTGGGCGCCTGAGTACGGCAACGCAGTCTTGTCTAAGTGGCCGATCAAGCACTGGAAAGTGCAGAAGATCTTCGATGATACCGATTTCAGGTAAGTCAATTTCTCAGTTCTAATTAATTCTAATTACCGTACGTTCCCTCTAATTTTCTGGTAAATAAATAAATACCAATTTTTGAAGGAATAAAGCTAAAAAGAAATTATATAACTTCTGAAAAAGTCAGCAATTATCCCTGCTTTATAATCAGAATAACTTTAGATTTCTAAATGTAGCTTTGCTTAAGGTTGAAGAAACTTTTCAACGGATACTAGTTTATGATAATCTATGCAGCATTAAAAGAAATGGTTGACTGTTACAATTTTTCTGATTATTTGTAGTAAATGATTTCAACTCCTAAGTTAGCTCTCCTTTCTGCACACTGTTTGGTATATAGAATATGTACAAACAACTCTGATACGTGGATGCACCTGTCAGAATATCAGAAACGGCTGTATGCAGTGACGTAGAACTCCCATTTTAGAAATTGTTTATTCTCACCTGGTTTCTTCTGAAAGTTGATAACTCATCAGTTCTGCATCATTCTGACAAAGTCTTAAATAAATTCTCAACAATTTCATCAATTTCGGCAATTTCCCAGAAAACTAATTGAATTTCAATGTTACTACCTTGCCTAATTCAACTGGATTCTTATTTTTCACTGTGTTCATGATCACCAGCAATTTCTTGCACTCATCAGCAAGGGCCTAGTGATCTTTAACTCGGTGGGAAAACTATCATTTCCTGAAAAAGATCTATGGAAAAAGATTGCTGCTATTACTAGGAGTTCAGAAGCTTGAAGTTTTCCCATCAATCTCTTTTGACTTGTTATAGAAAGGGCTTGTTTGTTTTCAAGATAAAAACAAAAAGATAATAGGAAGCGAGCATTATTTGATGTTAGGTGAGGTGTATATTGTTGTTGCCACAAGTTGGGTATGCCATATGTCATATTATTATTATTGAGGTGAGTGAATTCCATATCTAGCCAACTACCTTTTCTTAAAAAAGCAGCATGTAGATGAAGATAAAGCCATAGATTATGACTCCTTTTACATTGAAACAAGAAGAAATGCAACACTATTTGACTCTTATAAGCTTTTCTCAACGCAGGAATGTTCTCAAGGCCACCATTGATGTTCCTCAGGTGGGGGAGGTCCACTTCCACTGCACTCACCTTGATCATCTGGATGAAAACTGGCGGATGAAGCAGATTAATGGCATAATCCAATCTAACGATGAACCACATATATTGGTTGGAGGACTTAATTCACTTGACGAAACAGATTATTCTTCAGAGAGATGGACAGACATTATAAAGGTAAAATGCAAAACAGGTTTTCATCAATCAAAATTTCGTCACAGTAATAACAGCAAAAGTTAAACTTCCTTCAATACTGAAATTGAATCTGTATCTTTTAGTTCTACGAGGAGATGGGAAAGCCAACACCAAAAGTTGAAGTGATGAAATTTCTAAAGAGTAAACAATACACTGATGCTAAGGACTTTGCTGGGGAATGCGAATCAGTAGTCATGATTGCCAAAGGCCAAAGTATGAAACTCTCTCTTCAAATTCTTCCCCCTAACTTCATTTCAAACCCATAATTTATTTTTCTTCTTGTGCGGTACAGGTGTGCAGGGAACATGCAAATATGGAACTAGAGTAGATTACATATTGGCATCCCCGAATTCACCATACAAGTTTGTTCCAGGATCATACTCGGTGCTCTCCTCAAAAGGAACTTCAGATCATCACATAGTGAAAGTTGATATAATAAAAGTGCAAAGCATGGATCAAAAGAATGTCAGCAGAAAGCGAAATCATCATCCTAAACAGAAAGTTATAAAGATAACAGGCTCTTCTCCATCCAAAGGAATATGGAAAACACATACACCAGAGAGATAGTTCATTTTATTTTATCACCTTAGGTCCGTACACATAAACATGTACCAGTGTTTCCTTATCACTGAGTGGGCAGATTCTTTTAAACTGACTAGCTCCCTCCCATGCATTGTAAATCATTTAGCTCGGTTACTTTTACGTGGGCTTAGATAGAAACTGTAGGAAGAAAATGAAATATTGGTGTGGTGATTTTCGAGTATATGTATAGTGTGAAAGTGAGACTAAGAGTGGGAACATAACTGAACAATTGTAAACTAAGACGTGTTATTTGAGCTTCTCTTTTGACTATTATACCATCAATTTCGGTACTACTGTTAAAGATGCGCAATTTGACTGTGAATTCCTACAACAAAGACCAACAATTAGTTAAAAATATTAGAGTCGTAACCACTACTTCAGGTTAAATCATGAATGGTTCAATTTTTCCAGCCAGGGTAGGAGGGTTCATGTGGGTTGTGGGTACAGCACCATCAGTCCAAATATGAGTTGCTAACAGAACTAGACAGGGAGCATATGAGAAGCCCAAATAGAAGTGGTCCATTCTAAGAAGCCCGCGCCATTAAAGACTGCACAATTACTCTCCCAGGGCACATACGCTTTCACTCGGCTTAAATTTTCAAATCCAGTGCATTACCAGCAATTACGGAAATTTCATCCAGCGAATATTAACGGCAATTCTTCCCAAACTCAGGATTTTACACAAAGGATTCGACCAAAATCTGTGTCCTAGTCTAAATTTAACTCCCAAATATGACCTCCATCTTTTTCCCGCCAAAATTCAGTCGGAATTGTAGAAAAAAATTGTAACTGAATCAAACTAATAATCAACCACCTGATCAAACCTCACTCCTCCCGCATTTTCTTCGGGTCTTTTATTCTTCCCGTCATTTTATCTTCACGGTCATCTGTCATCTCCTCCTTGTTCTTCTCACCATCATCAGATTCTTCATCACGTCTCACCACCGTCTTCCTCGCCATACTTTCATCGACATCGCCAACAGTAGCATAATATGCGAGATCCGGCTTATCGCTCTTGATCATATCCATAGTCAACCTTTGATCACTCCCGGTCACTTTCTTGTAACTGAATCTTGGCCGTCCGCCGATGCCCAGTGAATAAATAAGTGGGGGAAATGCCTCAGGTACGTTTCCCCTCTAATATTACTGGAGCGAGAGATTCCCGTAACAGAATCAAGTAAGTTGGTAGGTAATCTAGTAACGCCAGTGGAGGAGGCCATGCCGTCGACGGTCAGGAGGTCTATCAGGAGAGGACGAGGATTTCACGAGAGAGGAGTAGAAATTACAGAATATAACATGCATAGAAACCCAGATGACTTAATTTTTTTGTTTTTTTGGGAAGAAAGAAAAATCGATAGGCTATAACGGATTTCACGTGAAGGCATGCCGGCGCGGCATGGTAAGTTTTGGTCGTCATAATTGGGGAGCTCCAGTGAGATTGTATCCGGCCCATAAGATTGCACCGCTCACTGTTTAAGCCCAACTAATTGTGGAACTGTAATTACAATAATTAATTATAGTAATTAATTCTTGTTTAAGAAATAGTTACACTGATTATTCTCATTATTAGAGGACATGTTTTTAACAATTGGGGTCAACAAAAGCGACTCACGCTGAACAAGGAGGAAATGAAGAAATTTTAAGGCCACCTAACTGGCTGGCTTCTCAACGCATCGGGAAAGTTGCGTCTCTCCGGCTGCGCCGGCTACCACAAGCTGTTGTCGTTAACCTGCGCCGTTGGCTTACCGAGATATCCCGTGCCCCGGACATTCTACGAGATGATGACCGACGAAGAGATACTGAAAAAGCTCGAGGACTTGACGATGGACGCCAGGCGTCACCAGCTCGAAACTCTCCGGTCAATACTCGAACGACAAAGCGGTGTGCGTTATCTCCGATCTCATCTCTCAGGTTACAGTGCTCCGATTGACGTGGCAACTTACAAGCGTGCTGTGCCGTTGTCTTTCTACGATGATTACGCCGATCACATCAATCAACTGGCCAGCGGCCTCCTTGATCACGATCAAGATGATCATCTTCTCCTGTCCGTTGATCCCTTAGTATGCTTCTTTTACAGGTAACAAATCATCTTTTCGTAGCTCTCCTTTAGATGACATCCTTAGCAAATCCGAGCCAATTATTGAATTTAGAACAGTTGATTTTTTTTTTTTTAATTTAATGGTCACAGTTCTGGGACAAGTTCAAGTTCAATGAAGCCTAAATTGATTCCATATTATGAGTCGGCACGTTCAAAAGCTGCTTCACAAATAGCTCACCAAGGCAGTGGTGCAATTCTTCGAAGGTCTTATTTTTATTAATAATGTTTGTTCTAATCGATACTTACTATTATTCAGTTCTGTTTCTGATTTTTGAACTTTGATAATCTAGGTTGTTTCCTCCGAAGCATGATGTTAATAAGATTGTATGTTTTATTTACGCCGGCAATGCAACTACAACAAAAGCTGGGTTTAAGGTTATGGCTGCATCTGCATTTCCTTTGCAAGGTAGTAATAACAAAAACTGGTCTCAACTTAGCCGTCACTCTAGTCCCCGGGAAGTCATTATTGGATCAAATATGCAGCACCAAATGTATTGCCACCTTCTTTGCGGTCTAAGGAACTCTGAAATTATCGATGGAATCACAACCCCATATGCAATTGGACTAATTACAGTATTCAGTTTTTTAGAATCCAAGTGGCAGCAACTATGTGATGATCTTGAAAATGGGTACCCATGTTTGGATATCCTTGAGGTTGCAATGCGAGATTCTGTTATTGAGGTTCTTGGTGGACCACAGCCAGATTTGTCAAAAAGGATTCGATCAATTTGTGGAGAAACTAATTGGGGTGGGATTGTGAGTAAATTATGGCCTAACGTACGCTATGTTAAGTGTGTTACAACTGGAAGTATGAGGCAGTATTATCCGAAAATTAAGTATTATGCGGGGGAGGTTCCTGTTTTAGGTGGAGATTACTTTTCTTCGGAATGTATAGTGGGTATGAATTTGGATATTGCGCAACCTCCAGAGACAACCCGATTTGTAATGCTTCCAAATGCGGCCTATTTCGAGTTTCTTCCTTTTGATATGGAGAGAAGTGAGGTTGTTGGAGAAGAAACTGTTGATTTCTCTGGGGTTGAGATTGGGATGGTGTATGAAGTTGTTTTGACTACTTATAGAGGATTTTACCGGTATCGTTTGGGTGATATTGTGAAAGTTGTTGGTTTCTATAATTCTTCCCCACAAGTGGAGTATGTGATGAGAGCTCCAAAAAGTTCTTTTGAGCTAATAACTGAGAGAGACTTGATATCTGCCATGGAAAGTTTCCAAATGGTGCTAAGAAATATTATGGCTGTTGAGATTGTGGAGTTTGCTAGTTTTATGAACTTGGAGTTGAGCCCAAAGAAGCTGGTGATCTTTGTGGAAGTTAGAGGGGAATGTATTGGGTTATCAGACTCAGTTTCAGTTTTTAGGAGGTGTTGTTCCTCACTTGAGGATTCCTTGGGAAGCATTTATAAGGTGCAAAGGGATAGAGGTGAAATAAGCCCTTTATCGGTATCCATTGTTAAACCTGGTAGCTTTGATAGGTTACTAAAAGTAGCGGTTGAGAATGGAGCACCAGCTACTCAATATAAACCACCTAAGATTATACGAAATCGTGAAATTGTTACATTTTTGGAAGGATGCTCTCTTGTGACTCTGAGTTTGGACTCTTTAGATGGATGAAGGATTGGACCATATGTTCATGCATGTCTAACTGTTGGTGATAAAAGCATTCTCCTTATTTGATCAATAAAATTGTGATACTTTTCTAGCTCTTAATGGTTCAACTTTTGAACAAAACGGGACAGAATAACTAATGTTTGGTTGATGGGCCAAAGCTCTCTATATGCTTTGAAGAGTATTAAGAGTCCAATTTTAGATGTAATATAAACGTTTCGACTTTTCTCTTCTCCATGTTGTCATTTTTGTATTTATAGTTCAAGAACAATAAATTTTCATTTCCCTTGAAAAGCAACTATGTTTTGCCCATATGATATGGATTTTGGTACTATCTGCAGGGATTTTCATGTGGACAACATTGATAGATTTTGGTACCATCCGCCGACTTTTTCATGCAGACAACATTGAATATGATTCCTGTTTTGAAACATTTTCCATTTATCAAGACTTCTGCTTTTAAAAAGTAAAAATAAGAAATCCCAAAGTCTTCTGGCCTTCAATCCATCTTTCCTTCCCTATGCAGTAATGGCTGCTTGAATTTGTTCTAGGGTTCTCCCCTTTGTTTCAGGAACCACAACGGTGATGAACAATATACCAAATAAGTTGACTGCTGCATTACGAAGAAAGGTACCTGAAAACCATAAGCACACACCAATGTAAAAGAGTATATCTGCAGCTGTAATTACGTGATATGCAGAGTAATTGCATTTTAGTGAAAAAAATTCAAAGTTTCTAAATTGTGTTATTCATTTCGAAAACATAAACTGTTCATCTTCAGTGGTTAAGACTTGTCTGAAATTACAGAGCCCTTTTATGACCAAGTCGGTCAGCTTGTTTAGAAGCATTTTCGGTGCCAACAATTACTTGCAGAAAGAAAAAACATAAATTTTATCTGTTTAGCATTTACCATAGGAGCTCCAGGTCATGAGAAAGTGAAAAATGTAGGAAACTGCCCATGAGCCAAACCAGTACACCAATGTTGCTAAGCTTCCTCCAACTCGTTTGAGATTTATAGGAAATATCTGCAACAGAGGGCTATTTTCAAATTCTGGTTGAATGAGCAAAACATAGAGGGAATAATAGCTCTTTCAAATTTTGATTACCTTAAGACATTATAACCCCAGGAATTGCATCCATTCCTGATGAAAATGCACCTATATAGAGCTGAGCTCAAACAGTAGTTGTCAGGGACAAGGAAAATGCAAGGAGCAAGTTTTGGTGATGAATAAACTGATTGGTTAATATGAATCCCAAAGCTGTTGACATCTATTACCAGTACACCAGTCAGGGTTAGGGCGGGAACTGAGTTGAGTGCTAATTCGTGAACTTGGTTCATGAAGGTTTTCCATAAATTATAAGTTCAGAAACTTGAAGGATGTCATTGGTGCTAATATTTGACAGTTTACCTTCAGAAAGAATGAAGCCTCCAGAAGCAAAGAGACAAAGACTAATGCTGTTGCTCTAGACTAGAATGAAATCAACACAAGAAAATTAACTTTCTGTAGAGGAAGATGGATTTCTGAGAGCAAAATTAGTAGTAGTTACAGTTTTCACTAAAGTTTACCAATAGTAAGGACTTTCTTCCAGCCCTGTCAAACATAACTATATTGAATCAAGTAACCACAACCTGCAGGATATAATCATTACCGGCTATTCTTATCAGAATAAAGGTTTTTCAAGAAATTGTTGGAAGCTTGTGAGAGATAGGAACCTGAAGCAAGGCATAGCTTATGGTTCCAACGCGGGGATAAAATTCTGAGACAATACAGATATAACAAGTGAAATATTAGTGGTTAAAAAAACTTTTTTAGAACTGTCAACTAACACTTGTTTGCATATGTTTTAACACAATCCTTTTTAAAATTTTTTTTTTTTACCCTATTAGCCAGGTAAAGTTTCTGGGCGTATTGGCATCAAAATGTCATGATTTTCTTTCTTCCCCATCGTTTTATGCTAGGAGCTTGCCCAAGACCTTTCGTTTTGATTGTCGTGAAAGCATACCTGGTGTCTGAAAAATATTGCTGGCATAAAACGGGACTCCATTGATTCCCCCAAATTGTTGAACGACCGTCAATCCAATTCCAATCTTGCCAGAATGAATGCATTGGAAAGAGAAATTAATGAACTACGAAAAATTTTGAGTATTGTGGAGGAAATGATTATTCTGAGCAATGGAAAATTATTGATGATTGTACAATGGGTTGAGAGACAAATTCTTACGATGACTGAGACAAGTCCAACTCCGGCTTCCGGGGAGTTGTTCAAGAGTTTCAATGTAATCCTGTCAAGCATTGACATGGCTTAATACTTCCTTACATTAATATTTATATTTTTTTATATATATTTTGTCAATTCTCTGCCACATTATCAGTGTGGAATGTGGTAAGTTTAGAAATACAACCTGGATTTCAGCTGCCTCATCTGATACATCGGCATCCTTGCCACGAAGTTTCTGCAGTCCAGCTTCAAATTCTTTATGCTTTCTTATCTTTGCCAGTCTCCATGGTAAGGTCAGTTTCATGTATAAATCTCAGTTCTCTCTTGGGTGTTATTAATTGCTGTTTCTTACCAGCCATCTTGGAGATTCTGGAATCAGAAAGGGACCCAAAAGCAAAATTACAGTATCATTTGTGATACTTCCTTTCGATTATTCCTGCAAACATATCATTTGTGAGCCTCTATTACAGTATCATTCCTAGTATCTTTTTCTTTCTTTGTTTTGGAAACTTGAATGCATGAATGGTAAGGCCAGTTTACCTGTTAGAGCTAAAGTTCTCCATGTTAGCACTGTCCCAAGTATGAAGGAAGTGGACACACCTATAACGATCAAAAGCCGTACAACAAGGTAAAAAAACGATTAGATTTGATATTTACTTAACCTTGTTGTTATAATTATATCTGCAGAATTATATCAGCAATTTCGTATTGCTCTCTTAAAATAATTATGTTCATAGGTGCAGTATCTAAGTAAAAATGAAGCTGAAGCTTTTCTGCTGTTGTGTCATTTGCATGTTTTTACCTGGTTTGCAGATGTTAGTGCTCCTCGAAGTTACCTGGGTGAAATTTCAGCTATAAAAATGGGCACAACATATGATAAGATTCCCATTCCATATCCTGTTGATAGTCTTCCGATATCCAAAGACGAAGGCCCCTTTTGTTTTAATAAAGACAGAAAAGAAAAATACAACTGCTCAGATTTCTAGGAAACTTGATCTGGTTGGTAAGGATGAATTCAGAGGCTAAGATAATTTGAACCTCGGCAAAGTAAATAGATAGCCACCCTGCTATACAGAAAACACTTGAAACTCTCATTGCCTGCACAAATTCCAGAAAAACCCAAGGTTATAGGGGAGATATCTACCAAAACTGCAGTTCAAAGCAAGCAGTGACTGATCTCAACAACTTAGCATCATCAGAAATAGTATAATCTTTGCTTTGCTATGCCCTTTACGACTAATATAATCAGCAATTGCTCCACTTGTGATCGCACCAAGCATAGCACCAAATGTCAATATGGAACCAAATACTGAATACTGCATACATTAAACCAGAATTTGAAAAGAGTTCAAATGCAGATTTAATTTGCATTTATTAAATGAATGGAGTTGGTTCCTGGAATGCAGGAGAAATCTACAACATATCTGCCTGTGTCTCGTATCATTTACCTCTGCTAGAGACAGAGAGATCTTCCCTGATAGCATTCTGAGTAGGAGATGAATAACCAACCCGAGAACAAATTCAGAAATAGGATAAAAATATTCATTTCTGTTTCAGAAGAAGCTGGTTTTGAAATTTGAAGGGACTTACGCCAGTTCCGAATGAATAAGAACAACACACAGCGACAAGCGTGCAGATGTAAACCATTCATAGACTATCTTTGCTACTTGTTTGCTCACCAGAGCCACCATTTTCATCTGCTAAACTCTTCTCTCCCCCAAAAAGTGGCTCTGTTATTTTTCCTGAACAACATTGTTGTTAGCATTCTGATCGTTGATGGCCACGCTGGTGGAAGTTCAAAGAAATGGAAGGAAGGCAATCTTCTGTTCTCGATCTACACTGAATTTCTGCGCAACGGGATACTTGTGGAGCTTGTATAAGTATGCCGAGCTTCTGCTCTCAAAATTTCCATGTCATATAGAACACAAATACAGTTGGAAAGTTTAAAATTTTTCGTTACAGTTTTTATTTAATCAGTTGGATCTTCAACTTCACTGTCAGTGCACCATGTGCTATGCAGTTACCACTTGTATTTAAAAATCTCATGCAGACTGATTCAATTGCTGTAGCTTTGCCATTTGCATGAGAACTGAAATCAACACAGAGAATTCAACTAAGGCATCAACATGGTAGAGGAGGAAGCTGAGACTTGAAACCCATCTTGATTATGAAGAAATTTTTCTGTGAGAATTCCTAAAACAACGTAACTGACAATTGTTTGGATAATTAACCATGTTATCCAATTGATCAGCCTAAACTCTGTACTTTGTTCTCTTCTATTATTAGCTAAAATCTTAAATTCTTTTCTGAAATTACTTTCCTCTATCTTTTATTTATCTTTTATGGTAACTCGTCTATTATTAACACTTATTTAGTATATCTTTTCTATAGTTTCTGATTATTGTTAAAAATGTCATACTTCACATCGCTAAGGGATAAATCTAAATTATAAGTTATCTACTCGGTTGTAATTTGATTATATTACAAGAATGGACAATATCAACAGCATATGTATTGTAGTTCAAACACATGTAAGAATGAAATACAACAATAAATTTAAATTCTGAAAAATTTTGAGGACAGCATTGGATATCATGCTTATTACTTCTGAAACATTGTCCACTTGTCAAGATTTCTGATGTGCTCTCAAATGTTCAAATAAGAATTTCCAGGAGGAAAGATGAACGGTCTTTATTCCATTTATTGTTTGTCTACGCATTGATGGTTGCTTGAATTTGTTCCAGGGTTCTCCCCTTCGTTTCAGGTACTACTATGACCACAAACAGTATGCCCAATGCGTTGATTGCAGCGTAAAGGATGAATGTACCTAAAAACCAAACGCAGGCACCAGCGTAAAAGAGTAAATTTGTAGCTCTCTTTGTGTGCTTTAAGTCATCATAACATGCAGTCTGGTGTCCTATAATTAAACAAAGAATGTAATTTTTCACTGGTTAGTACTTACCATAGGAGCTCCAGGTCATGAGGAAGTTAAAAGTGTAGGAAACTGCCCATGCACCAAACCAGTTCACTAATGTTGCTAAGCTTCCTGCTACTCCTTTGATATTTATTGGGAATATCTGCAACAGAGAAATGTTTTCGGATTGGTGGAATGAATAAAGCATACAAAGGAAGCTAAAATGTTGAAAATTAATTACCTCGGACATTACAACCCAAGGAACTGCACCCATTCCTGCCGAGAAGGACCCTACGTAGAGCTGGGAGATAACAAGGAAAAACAAGAAGAGGCAATTTTGATGGTGAACAAGTGAATTAACTGAGTGTATGATGGTAATTACAGAGTAGCGCATATTACCAGTATGCCAGTCACAGCAAGAGCAGGAACTGCCTTGAGTGCCAATTCATGAACCTGGTTCACAAAAGTTCATCCGAAATTTAATTTCTTTGAAGAATTAAAAAGAAGGGTTGTTTGTCCGGGCAAATTTTTTACTGTTACCTTCATATAGAATGAAACCCCAGTGAGTATACTGCCCAAGACTAGTCCTGTTGCAGAAACCTATAACGAAATTGAAAAAGGGAAATTAAATTTTCAAACATGAAGAGGGTTTGTGAGAGAAAATTTATTGAGGTAAGGTAGCTTTGGTTTTGTAATAAAATTTACCAATAATAAGGGCTTTCTTCCAGCTCTATCAATCACAACTGAGTTAAGCGCACAGATAACAACCTGCAGAATATAATTTGTTCAGGCCACTCTAATTATATGAAATATCTACATTTCCAAGAAATTATTTGTGTTGGTGAGAGATGGAAACCTGAAGACAGGCATAGATTACGGTACCAAGGCTGGATGCAAAACCTGTGTTGTTACAAATACAACAGCCAAACCGTTAATTGCAAAACAGAATTGTTTAAAGAACATGTGAAGTAATCCTCATACAAATCTCTTTACCTGCTGAGGCAAAAATATTACTGACATAAAAAGAGATTCCGTTGATTCCACTAAATTGTTGAAAGACCATCAATCCAACTACAAGCTTGTCAAAATGAATGTAACGTAACGAAGGGTTAAATGAACTGCTGAGAAGTTAAGTGAAGATATAATGAAGAGAATTATTTATATTACAGGTTGAGAGAGAAATCTTTACAATGACTGAGCGCAAGTATCTTCTTTGAAACAAATCCAGTGCTCCGGCCTTTGGGAGCCGCTCCAGAGTTTCTATGTAATCCTGTCAAGCAAATGTAATGATAATTCAGATAAATTTTCTCCTTAATGCTCTAACAACACATTCTCGGTGTGGAATAGTACAGAAAAATCAGAAACAAGACCTGGATTTCAGCTGCCTCAAACGATATGTCAGAATCCTTGCCGCGAAGTTTCTGTAGTGCAGCTTCAAATTCTTTTTCCTTTCCTGTTTTTGCCTGTACAAATGGTAAGGTTAATTTCATGTATTGATCTCTTTTGCGGGGCTTCATTTATTAGAAGCTGTTTCCTACCAGCCACCTGGGAGATTCCGGGATGAAAAAGAGACCCAAAAGCAAAATTCCACAAGGGATGACACCTGCAGTAACCTTGCTGGTGAGCCTTCTATTACAGTTTGAATACATGAATAATAGAGACATTTTACCTGTTAGTGCTAAAGCCCTCCATGATAGTACTGTCCCAAGTAGGAAGGCAACGGACACACCAGTACAGAACATAAGCTATGGACAAATACGAGGAATTATTAGACTGCATAATCTGTCACCAAGTATTCAAAAAATATATCAAAACAATGAGTTTTTTCTCTGATTAAGTTATAAGTTTGCATGTATGCCTTCACCTGACATGCAGCTGTTAGTGCTCCTCGAAGATTCTTGGGTGCAATTTCCGCTACAAAAACGGGCACCACATATGAAAACACCCCCATTCCATAACCTGTTGCCAGTCTTCCAATATCTAAAGCCAAGGCCCCCTTTTGTTTTATTCAATCAAGACAGAATGTAATAAATGGATCACATATTTATCAAAATTTGTTATGGTTACTCTGTATCCGAAAAAATAGATGCATTCAGAGGTTAAGATTTTACAAACTTTGGCAAAGTAAATAGCAAGCCACCCTGCTACACAAAAACCACTTGAAACTCTCATTGCCTGCACGGTTTGCACAAAGTAAACAATGTCACATGGTAAATATCCACCAGAACATAATTACTGAAACTGAAATCCTAAACAGGCAGTGATCGATCAGAAAATATCTTAGTTTACCCCTTTCCGACCAACAAAATCAGCAATTGGACCACAAGTGATTGCACCAATCATTGCACCAAAAGTTAGTATGGAACCAAAAACTGAAAACTGCAGACATGTAAACAAAAGCCCAAGTGAACCAAAGTTGAAAGTGCTCTTTTAAATTTGCATTTATGAAGTGACTTTCCACCGAAATCAAGGATAGTTCTGGCAATGGTCTCTCTGTCTTTTAACTGCACTAACTCCTAGAATTTGAGGGTTTCCAAAATCCAAATTTAGAGCCTTTGCCTGAAACCCGTGAAAATTAAGGTGACTAAATTTGTTTTATCAGTTAAGAGAAAGTTTTTGATGAAAAAGTTATATTATATTATCATAATTAAGGTAGTAGAATTATCTAATAAATGTAATGAAAAAAATTTATTTATTAATAATAAATAAATAAAAATTAAAAAAATCTCATTAATTTTAATTTTTTCATTCATCACTAATAAATAAATTTATTAATTAAAACTCATTACATTGTATATATTAATATAATAGAATCGATTTCACTTAAAACTCTTATCAATTAAATATAAAATATATTGGATAATTAATAAATACCCTATTTCTAAACATAGTATTAATGTAATTCTCTAGAATGTCTTATCTTAAATTAGTTATCAACATGTGATGTGATACTAAAATCCTAATTCTTTTCTTTCAGTAAATTTGCATGCATGCATAAGGGCTTCACTTTGAACTAGAGAATTCATGAATATACCTCTGCAAGGGTCAGGGAGAGATCTTCGCAGAGAGCAGTCTGGGTAGGAGAGGAATATCCTACCTGAAACAAATTAACAGTCACAACAAAATTTTGTTCCAGAAGTTGGTTTAGAACTTCCAAGTTTCCAAGATCATAATCTTCTCAGCAGTAGAAAGATTTGGACTTACACAAGATCCAAAAGCGTAAGAACCACACACTGCAATGAGAGTGCTGAAGTAAACCATCCATGGATTCCCTTTGCTGTTTGTTTGTTCACCAGCTCCACCATTTTCACCAGCTAAATTCTTCTCTTCCCACATGAGTGGTTCTGTTATATTTTCGTGAATATCCTCTTTGATGGCCATGCTGATGCTGATTTTTTATCTTCAAAGATGTTGTCCTAATTTAGAAAAGAGAAGAAATTCAAAGAAACTGGAAAGTAGATATGTAAAAATTGAAGCAAGGGAATCTCTATTCTCTATCTACAATAAAAGTTGGAAATTATGGACAAAAATACTCTTTTCGAACTTTTAAGTTAACCCTGCTGCACTTCCCACTCAAAACTCCTTCATGATTTTATACAGAAAGTAACAATGAAGACAATAAACGATTGGTTTGTTTATTCAGTTGGTCTAAATCTAATTCAATCTTGACACCATCTACTTAAAAGAAACGTGTAGTAATTACTCAAGAGACGTAGTTTTGTCGTTTGCATGAAAACTGAAACAAGAAGAGATGACCTAGACATGAACACGGCAGAGGAGGAAGCTAAGAAATGAAATATATCGTCATCAAAGTATTGTTGTCAGCCCTTTTACAAGTTCACTGCAACAAGGACAAAATGGTGGGAAAATTTTCTTCTAGCAGTTTGTTTTGTGTAAGTCCCTCGATCTCTCTTGTTTGTGTGCTTTCATTTGGTTTCCAACTCAATTATAGAATTGGAACTGTTGCATACATAACTGGTTCAGTCTCTTTTGCGGCCCCTTTTGGCTATATTGGCAGCTAACATGATCAAATTGAGCCTCTAAGACACATAAAATGCATGCACTTTTAAGATTTACCTTGAATCTCTCTTCCCTTGTCTATGGCTAAAATCCTTCACATCTTGCTTTTGCCTGTTGTTACCATTTGTATTTAAATGAAGACCAGGATTTGATTGCTTTCCATAAAATACCAGATTTTGGATTTTGAAGATGAAAGACCTTCCTAGTCAGCCTACAAAACATTAATATTCAGTATCTAAGTATTTTTACAGAATAGTAAGGTGTAAAGGTGAACTTAAATAAGAAGAGAGCCATGATTCGGAATAATAATATTGATGTGGTTGATTATTTCTGAACACCAAATTTTCGAAAACCATAACTTTTGATTTCGAAAGAGTTACGGAATAGACAGCATATCGACGAAAAGTTTTTTTCAAACTCTTTAACGTGCCAATAGATTACTCAGTTGAGGTCTTTTTTGAATCAAAAATTTATGTTTTGGTATGTTTTAAAATCATTTTAATTTATATACTGTAATTAAAAATATTTTTCGTATTCTTTATGATTTATATTTTTATGTTAGTATAAATATATTATTTTTTTATTTTTAATAAAATACTTTGAATAATTAAAATTTTTTTTTCTCAAATTTTAAAAAAATTTTCATTTTGTGTTAAAATTATTCTTAGTTAAATTACACAATCTCACTGTGTCAAACAACTTCCTCTTTCCTTTTATGAATAAATTGTGATGATTACCGGCAATAAGTTAAAGGAGATTGGATTTGGCCTAAGAATTTGACTGGCAAGAGATTCTCTTCTAAGGATGGTAGTAGCAATCATCCACACTAATATATGATGTATCGCATGGTCATTCACATCAAAAGCTTCTATTATTAAGTAAACAATCTGCAGAATACATATTAATGGATACAGAAATGATAGGTTCGTTCATAGCTAAGACAGAAACAAATTAAAGTCCAGCTAAAATCATATTGAAGTAATTAATTAACGGCAGAGGAAGGTTGGAATTGTTGTGTTTGCTTGAGATTCGTTCCTGCTAAGCTTAATTGTCGGATTTGTCGAGCCAGCCATTTTTATTTAATATATAAATTAAAAGGATGTCAGCCAGCCACCGAGATGGAATTATGGATCATTCCAAAAATGGGCTGTTGCCATTTCATGCAAATGATGGGCCAGGTTAGGGCTGCAAGACATGTGAAAGTAACCGGCTCATTTTCCTAATAATGGGCAGTTGCCATTTGCCGTGGTTTATGATAATTTAAAGAGGTCGTCTGGGATTATTTGAAGAAAGAAATGGAAGGTTGAAATTTCCTATCCTCGAATAAAATGAAAGAACAAGAAATTGCTGGGGAAATAGCATAACTTGCAAGGTGAAGTTGGCAAAGAGGAGCAAGTAACTTGACGTGGATAAAACAAATAAGCAGTAAACAGCAATTATACAATGTGTCCGCAAAGGAAACAAATTTGTAAATAAGGCACTTCAAGTCCTGGTATACTAGTTGTTTTCTCCAGACCTTATTAGCTGCCATTAAATCAGTGATACCCGTGAGTTAAACAATTACACCTCTATTTTATTTGCATGTAGCGTGTACTCATAAAAATAAACTTAAATATTTTGAATGTTACAAATTTACTAAAAATTAATATTTTATTTTTACAATAAATAAAACACTAAACTTTTGATTAAAAAAATATGAAATTTAATACAAAAAAATTTTGGAAGAATAGTGAAAAAATATAAAAGAAATTTCAATAATGAATTTATTTTGTATATTATTTTTAAAAAGTCACTACATACCTTTTATTTATAAAGATGCAAACAACCCTTTAAAAAGGTATATTGATTAATAATATTCTTTTATTTTTAACTATTAAATTATATTTAAATTTTATTAAAATTATAAATTAATTTAAAATATAAAATAATATATTGAAGGGTTATATTTATTCAATTCAGATTGTGACATTGAAAATCTGGTATTGTAGTTCTGTATATATAACCCACAGAATGGCCAAAATAGAAAGCCTGGGCTGCCAGTAACCGCAGCTCCCAAGCCACTGTTTCACTGTCTTCCTTGTTTTTCCATTTAGGCGTTTAGGAGTCACGGCCTTTAGCTGTGGCTCCAAAGCTTCTGTTTTGAACCAACATATATACAAACATGCATGCTTCATTAATGCATTATTTTGGAAATTGTACAACAATCCCTTATTATTTTCAAAATAGATACAATATATTAAAAAAAAATTCTTGCATTAACTTGAAAACCTTAAGCATAAATCAATATGTCTTTTGGACTTAATATTTATCGAGTAGAAACATATCAAAGTTTATTAAGTAGTGTGTTAGGCTCATTTTAGACTAATTATTTTATTTGATTAACCGAACATATCTCACAAATAAATTTTTTCATTCTTAGATATTTTTTAGTTGAAACGTAAATTTTTATTTTCAAAATAGATGTAATATACTAAACATATTCAATTTTTAACTATACATTAAAATATAACAACTATTTATACTTAAGTACTCATCCACTAATTGCAAGATAATATAAAACTGTACACATATTTCTATATTCACAATAATACATATGATAAAAAAAAATTTCTAATTGAAACACCAATAACTAATTATTATGCCTCTAATATCACCTAAAATATAAAAAATAAGAATGAACTAATACCCAATAAATATATGCATATAATAGAAGTTTTAAAAAAATTAATAAAATAAAATTTTATTTTTTAAATTTAATAATATCTCAAATAAAATAAAAATTATTTTATCATAAATAATTTTATTTAATTAATTTCATGCGTATTTTTAAAATTTATTTTTAAAGATCATCGCTTTAAAACAATCACATATACTTTAAGAATATTATTTTCAAAGATCATCGGTTCACCAATGATCAATACACTATAAAAGTATTATTCTTAGAAACAATCGCCTCACTTGATTTTCTATTTTTAGATTGTTATTGCATAACAAAAATTACATCCAAAGCAACTAGTGCTTAACTAATAATAGTTATAACAATTTCACATTCAATATAAAACTCAAAAAATTAAAACAACAAATGCCTTAAATATTTACAGTTAAAATACAACACATGCATTTAACATTTGTTGCTAAATTCATGCATATTAAACTTGCTTATCAAATATTTAATTTTGAACACTTACCTCACAATATGAAACCAAACACTTTACTCTTCCACTACTCTTTCACTAATTTAGTTCTTTCTTTAAAATTACCCCCTAAATAAAATTAACAATAATATTTACTAATCTAAATAAATAACTGAATCCTTTACTTATAACAATTTTACTTCTTAAAATAAAATTTAGGTATAATCCTAATGATATTAAAATAAATTCTCCAAAAATATTAATCAATAAATATGATCTTATAATTAGTAAAAATAATAATAATTACGAGATAAAATAAAATAAATGCTTCACTCATGAGGTAGATAATATCATTAAGATTTTTAAATTATTTTTATTTATAGAATGACCTAAATCTTTAATAAATTTAAAATATGACATAATATAATTCTAAATAACTATTTACCAAATGCAACAAATCAACCTTAACTAATTATAGATTTTTATAAATTTTTTTCTAATCTAACAAATAAGTCCCCAACTAATTTTTAACAAAATAATTACTTCCAATTTAACAAATTAAAACTAAAATACCTATATTTTTCATTAAACTTCAATATACACAATACATATACAAGTATATAGAAAACCATCTCCCACCAATTATTTACCAAAAAAAAAAAATTCTTTCTTATCTTAATTACTAAAATCAAATATATATACATCTATTAAAACTTGAATATACATCTATATATATCAAACATTTTTTTCCACAAACTATTCAAATGACAATTTATTAATATATAACTAAACCAAGATTAAAATAAATACTAATATACATAAAATAAATCAAATTCCAAATCTTTTCATACTTCTTTCTTCTTTCTTTTTTTCTTCTCTACTCACCTATGCTTTTTACTTTACTCTCTGCTCTGCCTCTCTACTCTTCTTATCTCTTAGTCCTTCAATCAAGTTTTTGACTTAAATAGTAAAATCCATAACTAAAAGATAAGCCAATGACCAATAGGGAAGGTTTCTTTTCACTTTGCCACCTGTCTTTCGCTTATTATGCAATGCTTCCTCCTTGCAATTTTAATTAATGCAAACTCCACCCAAAACCTAACATGATAATCATAAGCCATAAAATATAATTAAAATATCCCACTTCCTCTTCTAAAATTAATAATTGCAAGTTTAATTTTTTTTAAAGAGAAAATTTTAAGTGAAATAATTTTATTATATTAATATTATTAATTTGATAAATTATTTAATTAATAAAATGAGATAAATATATTTATTAATAAAAAATTTTAAAAATATTATATAAATTTTTTTTATCATATTAATTAAATAATAAAATTTTTTATTAATTTTTTTCATCCATCAATAATAAATATATTTTTCTCATTTTATTAATTAAATGATCTCACTACCTCAGCATATTTACTTGATAAAACCATCCAATCTAAAATTTTCTTACATTTCATGATAAACATATCATCAATACTTGTCAAATTTTCATTCCACCAAAATGCATCAATTTTCAGCTTTCAATTCCAATTCATAAAAAAATTCCACCAATTATCAACAATTTCCAAGGCTATATTATTATATTAATACCAATTAAGACAAACCAAGGTAGTAATCATTGTCTAATAAAAATGGATCTATCCGCTAAAAAAAAAAAAAAACATTTACATATAGTAATGAATCCAAATTGCTCAAGGAAATTAATAAAACAACAAAAGAAATCCGGACTATTACAGTAAGTTATCTTCTCAGTTGTTATTTGATTATATAAGAAGAACGGACAATATAAATAGATGTTTTGTAGGTCAAACACATGCAAGAATGAAGTACGACCATAAATTTAATTTCTGAAACATTTTGAGGACAGCGATGGATATCTTGCTTATTGTTTTTGAAACATTTTCTACTGTGCTCTCAAATGCTCAAATAAGAATTTCCAGGAGGAAAGATAATGGTCTTTATTCCGTTTGTTGTTTCTCTATGCATTGATGGCTGCTTGAATTTGTTCCAGGGTTCTCCCCTTCGTTTCAGGTACTACTATTACCACAAACAGTATGCCCAATGCGTTGATTGCAGCGTAAAGGATGAATGTACCTGAAAACCAAACTCAGGCACCCGCGTAAAAGAGTAAATTTGAAGCTCTTTTTGTGTGTTTGAGGTCATCATAACATGCAGTCTAGTGTCCTAGAACTAAACAAAGAATGTAATTTTCCACTGGTTAGCACTTACCATAGGAGCTCCAGGCCATGAGGAAGTTGAAAGTGTAGGACACTGCCCATGCACCAAACCAGTTCACTAATGTTGCTAAGCTTCCTGCTACTCCTTTGATATTTATAGGAAATATCTGCAACAGAGGAGTGTTTTCGGATTGGTGGAATCGATAGAGCATACAAAGGATGATAAAATGTTCGAAAATTAATTACCTCGGACATTACAACCCAAGGAACTGCACCCATTCCTGCCGAGAAGGACCCTATGTAGAGCTGGGGGATAACAAGGAAAAACAAGAAGAGGCAATTTTTTAGGTGAGCAAGTGAATTAACTGAGTGTATGATAGTAATTACAGAGTAGCGCATATTACCAGTATGCCAGTCACAGCAAGAGCGGGAACTGCCTTGAGTGCCAATTCATGAACCTGGTTCACAAAAGTTTAACCGAAATTTAATTTCTTTGAAGAATTAAAAAGAATGGTTGTTGTCCGGGCAATTTTTTTTACTGTTACCTTCAGATAGAATGAAACCCCAGTGAGTATACAGCCCAAGACTAGCCCTGTTGCAGAAACCTATAATGAAATTGAAAAAGGGAATTAACTTTTCAAATATGAAGAGGGTTTGTGAGAGAAAATTTATTGAGGTAAGGTAGATTTGGTTTTGTAATAAAATCTACCAATAATAAGGGCTTTCTTCCAGCTCTATCAATCGCAACTGTGTTAATGCCAGTAATGACAACCTGCAGAATAAAATTTGTTCAGGCCACTCTAATTATAATGAAATATCTACATTTCCAAGACATTACTAGAGTTGGTGAGAGATGGAAACCTGAAGACAGGCATAGATTATGGTACCAAGGCTTGAAGAAAATCCTGTGTTGTTTACAAATACAGCAGCCAATACGTTAATTGTAAAACTGAATTGTTAAAGAACATGTGAAGTAATCCTCATACAAATCTCTTTACCTGCTGAGGCAAAAATATTGCTGACATAAAAACAGATTCCATTGATTCCACCAAATTGTTGAAAGACCATCAATCCAACTCCAATCTTGTCAAAATGAATGTAATGTAAAGAAGAATTAAATGAACTGGTGAGAAGTTCAAGTGAAGTTATAATGAAGAGAATTATTTATGTTACAGGTTGAGAGAGAAGTCTTTACTATGACTGAGCGCAAGTATCTTCTTTGAAAAAAATCCAGCACTCCGGCTTTTGGGAGCCGTTCCAGAGTTTCTATGTAATCCTGTCAAGCAAATGTAATAATTCTTCAGATAAATTTTCTTCTTAATGCTCCAATAACACATTGTCAGCGTGGAATTGTACATATAAATCAGAAACAAGACCTGGATTTCAGCTGCCTCAAGCGATATGTCTGAGTCCTTGCCGCGAAGTTTCTGTAGCGCAGCTTCAAATTCTTTTTCCTTTCCTGTTTTTGCCTGTGTCAATGGTAAGGTTAATCTCATGTATAGATCTTTTTTCCAGGTTTCATTTATGGGAAGCTCTTTCTTACCAACCACCTGGGAGATTCCGGGATGAAGAAGAGACCCAAAAGCAAAATTCCGCAAGGAACGATACCTGCAGTAACTTTGCTGGTGAGCCTTCCATTACAGTTTGAATACATGGATAATAAAGACATTTTACCGGTTAGTGCTAAAGCCCTCCATGATATTACTGTCCCAATTATGAAGGCAACGGACACAGCAGTACAGATCATAAGCTATGGACAAATACGAGAAATTATTAGACTGCATAATCTGTCACCAAGTATTCAAAAAATATATCAAAATGATAATGAGTTTTTTCTTTGATTAAGTTGCAAGTTTGAATGTATGCCTTTACCTGATTTGCAGCTGTTAGTGCTCCTCGGAGATTCTTGGGCGCAATTTCAGCTATAAAAACAGGCACCACATATGAAAACACCCCCATTCCATAACCTGTTGCCAGTCTTCCAATATCTAGAGCCCAAGCCCCCTTTTGTTTTATTCAATCAAGACACAGAATGTAATAAATGGATCACATTTTTATCAAAATTTGTTATGGTTACTCTGTATCCTAAAAAATAGATGCATTCAGAGGTTAAGATTTTACAAACTTTGGCAAAGTATATAGCAAGCCACCCTGCTACACAAAAACCACTTGAAACTCTCATTGCCTGCATGGTTTGCACAAAGTAAACAATCTCACATGGTAAATATCCACCATAACATAATTACTGAAACTGAAATCCTAAACAGGCAGTGATCGATCAGAAAATATCTCAGCTTACCCCTTTCCGACCAACATTATCAGCAATTGGACCACATGTGATTGCACCAATCATTGCACCAAAAGTTAGTATGGAACCAAACACTGAAAACTGCATACATGTAAACAAGAGCCCAAGTGAACCAGAGTTGAAAGAGCTCTTTTAAATTTGCATTTATGAAGTGACTTTCCACCCAAATCAAAGCTAGTTCTGTCAATGGTCTCTCATTTTCTGGAATTTGAGGATTTTCAAAATCCAAATTCGGAGCATTTGCCTAGACCCCATGAAAATTAAGCTGACTAAATTTATTATATTAATTAAAAAAGAAAATTTTGGATGAGATAGTTTTATTACAAATCAAGATAATTGATATGATGTAATCATTTAATAATAAAATTAAAAAATTTATTTATTAGTGATTGAATAAAAAAAGTTAAAAAGAGAGTTTCATTATTAAATAAAAAAATTTATAAAATTTTTTTTTAACTTTCTTATCTACCGTCAATAAATAATTTTTTCTCACTACATCTTATCAACATATTTTTCTACAATGTCTTGTCTTAAATTAGTTATCTACATGTTATGTGATACTAAAATCCTAATTTTACTTTTCAAGAAATTAGCATGCATAAACAAGTGCTTTACTTTGTACTAGAGAATTCATGAATGTACCTCTGCAAGGGTCAGGGAGAGATCTTCCCTGAGGGCAGTCTGAATAGGAGATGAATATCCTGCCTGAAAAACAAATTAACAATTACAACAAAATTTTGTTTCAGAAGTTGGTTTTGAACTTCCAAGTTTCCAAGACCATAATCTTCTCGGCAGTAGAAAGATTTGGACTTACACAAGATCCAAAAGCATAAGAACCACACACAGCAATGAGAGAGCTGAAGTAAACCATCCATGGATGCCCTTTGCCGTTTGTTTTTTCACCAGCTCCACCATTTTCATCAGCTAAATTCTTGTTTTCCTGCATGAGTGGTTCTGTTATACTTTCGCGAATATCGTCTTTGATGGCCATGCTGATGCTGATTTTTTATCTTCCAAGGTGTTGTCTTAATTTAGCAAAGAGAAGAAATTCAAAGAAACTGTAAAGTAGATGTGTAGAAATGGAAGCAGGGGAATCTCTATTCTCTATCTACTATAAAGTTGGAAATTCTGGGCAAAAATACTCTTTTCGAACTTCTAAGTTTAGCCTGCGGCACTTCCCCTCAAAACTCCTTCATGATTTTATACAGAAAGCAATAACGAAGACAATAAACAATTGGTTTGTTTATTCAGTTGGATCTAAATCTACTTCAATCTTGATCTACAATCACGTGTTCTTGATACCATCTACTTAAAAAACGTGTAGTAATTGATTCAAGAAATGTAGTTTTGTCGTTTGCATGAAAACTGAAACGAGAAGAGATGACTTAGACATGAACACGGCAGAGTAGGAAGCTAAGAAATGAAATATATCATCATCAAAGTATTGTTGTCAACCCTTTTACAAGTTCACTTCAACAAGGACAAAATGGTGGGAAAATTTTCTTTTAGCAGTTTGTTTTGTGTGGGAGATTATAAACTATGAGCTGGAATGAGGGTAGGTCCTTCGTTCTCTCTTGTTTGCGTGCTTTCATTTGGTTTCCAACTCAATTATAGAATTGGAACTGTTTTATACATAACTGGTTCAGTCTCTTTTGGGATCCATTTTGGCTATATTGGCAGTTCACACTGATCAAATTGTGGACCTCTAAGACACATAAATGCAAGCACTTTTAATTGTTTCTTTCTTCGCTTATCTATGGCTGAAATCCTTTACAGGTTTGTTGTTACCATTTCTATTTATCTGAAGACCAGGAAATTGATTGTTTTCCATAAAATATCTGATTTTGAAGATTAAAGGCCTTCCTAGTCAGCTTACTGACCCATTAATATCCAGTATCTACCAAAAGAGAGTCATGATTCAGAGTAATAGTAACTTCCTCTTCCCTTCTATGAATGAATTGTGATGATTACTGGCAATAAGTTAAAGGAGATTGGATTTGGCCTAAGATTTTGACTGGCAAGAGATTCTCTTCTAAGGATAGTACTACCAATCATTCATACTAATTTCAAACGTGAATTTATGTTTTATCGCATGGTCTTTCACATAAAAAGCTTCTATTATTAAGTAAACAATCTGCAGAATACTTATTAATGGATATAGAAATGATAGTTCATAGCCAAGACAGAAACAAAATTAAAGTCCAGCTAAAGTCACATTGAGGTAATAAATTAATGGCAGAGGTAGGTTGGCATTGTTGTGATTGCTTGAGATTCGTTCCTGCTAAGCTTAATGTTGGATTTGTCAAGCAATTCTTACAACTTGACAGAAAAATGAGTTGGCTGTTTGTCTTAATCTCCACGCATGTAGAACTGATTCAAATTAAATACGTATCTTCTTCTGCATTCTCCAACAGCAATTCCAAATTCCAAACGACGACAGCGATGTTCCTTTTTTGTTTAATATATAAGCTAAAAGTAGGTCAGCAAGCCACCGAGATGTAATTTTGTATCATTCCAATAATGGGCTGTTGCCATTTCATAAAAATGATGGGTTAGGTTAGGGCTGCAAGACATTGAAAAGTAACTGGTTCATTTTCCCAATAATGGGCAGTTGCCACTTGCCATGGTTAATGATAATTTAAGGAGGTTGTTTGAGATTGTTTGAAGAAAGAAATGGAAGGTTGAAATTACCTATCGTTGAATAAAATGAAAAAGAAAAAGAAAGAAATCGCTGGTGAAAAAAATGCATGATATCTTGTCATATGAGTGATGGCAATTCTTTCAAGTTGATCTCGGAGGGTAATTTTCGAAAGAAGTGGGCTCGTAATTGTTAAAGTTTGACAGGGATGTGCACTGGTAGGATGCAATGGGTCATAGAGATTTAAGTTGAGCTAAACTATGTTGGATAACAATTAAGATGATAGGAATCTTTAAATGTTTAAACCATCTTAAACTGAAGGATCAATGAGCACGTTCTCCATTCTCGTACTGCAAACTAATAGTTGAAGCAGCTTGAAGGCAAATTGCAGATCTCTTTCCAGATATTTCAGAATCTCATCCGTTGTCTACTTAACATGAAATATTGCCTCAGAACAAGAAAACTGACAAGAACTTGAGCATAACATCTCATATTACTACATAGGAAAAACCAGAATTATTTTCTTCGTAAATCCTGACCAAAGAACAGGCTGAATCCATCAGTATAACTGTACAGCTCCAGTCAACTGCAATGAGTACATGACAGATATTGAAAAGGCAATAGAAGCTAAAGAAAGCTGAAACATCAGCAGCTGTTTCTTATAGTTAACCACAACAAACAAGGTGCAGAGAAAAATCTCCCACCGTCTACCTAAATGCGGTCTTACTTCTTCCAGCATAAATTTCACAAGCATATGAGACTTCACAAGCCTTCTAATCTGATAGTACTGAACCAACTTTACTCTTATGACAGCCAGTTAGCTCCCATGGTAGCAGATAAATCAATTTCTGCCTATCTTAACCGGTGTTGTCTCTATTAATCCAAAAAGATTGTCATTAAGGCTTCTGTTATTTTGCATAAGGTATCCTCCGTTGGCCTCTCCAAGCAGCCCCAAAGCAAGACCCTCAAGTAGCAACAAGAGTTGAATATCAGTCGCTCACAGTAACTTGTTAACCACAAACCTATGGATAAAATTTGCACGAGACCAGAACTCTTCAAGATCTTTGTAAATGAGAACACTCTTTACATGAGTACAGTTTCAGGTTTGTCATCATGAAGCGCCCAACTTGAACTGAACCAGTCAATGCACAAGAGTAAGATGATATGCAATATATACTAGTAATGTGTATGAGGTAATAGAGAGGACTTTGGATCGTAAGACTCTTTGTGATGGTATTTTATGATGGAAATGAAAGAATCAATTTCAGTTATGCATCTTCTTTATCTTTACAATGTGGAACATGAATCAAAATTCAGGAAACTTGAAGCTCAATCAAAATATACATCAAGGTGAGAATATCTATCCGTGTAAAGACCAGGTAATTTACAGCAATGATCCTATTCTGGAATCAGAATTATCCACTTCATGCTGATTGCTCGAAGAAGGGCGACCACTTTCAGTAAATAGCTGAGGGCCAGCAAAACCAGAGAGCTGACCAGAGCCACTATTACTGCTCATAGACTTCTCAATCTCAACCATCTCAGCCACAATAGAAATTGGTCGTTCTGGTATTGGGGGAACTGACAGTTCAGTTTCCAACATTTTCACAACTTGATCCATTGTTGGCCTAGCGTATAGCTGTGGATGAGAACAAAGAACAGCTATCATTACATACTTCTCTAGAACTTCTGGTGTCCCCAACTCTGGCATACCATCATCAATAACATCCAGAGCTCTCCCATTCCTCACCAATGACCAAGCCCAGTCCATTGCAAGAGAAGGTTGACCATCATCATTCATAACGAGTGCCTTCCTGCCACTCAAAAGCTCAAGAAGCACTGCACCAAAGCTGTAGACATCACTCCTATCTGTCAATTGCCCATACAAGGCATACTCAGGAGCAACATATCCCATTGTCCCAGCGACCCTAGTACTCAAATGAGTCAGCCCATCCGGCGTAAACTTTGCAAGCCCAAAATCCCCCACCTTTGGCTCATACATCTCATCCAATAGTATATTACTAGCTTTAATATCCCTATGAAAGATTGCCGGCTGTGCACCATAATGCAAATAGGCCAACCCCCTTGCAGTCCCTAGAGCAATCTTCTGCCTCATAGGCCAACTAAGCTTCCTCCCTTTGGTACCAAACAAATGATCATAAAGACTTCCATTCATCATCAAATCACATACGATAATCCTCTGGTGACCCTCTAACTGAGTTGTGGCAATACAATAACCTCGTAAAGCAACAAGGTTCACATGTCTAACGCTGGCAATAACCTCAACTTCATGCTTGAAATTTTCATCACCAGCTGCAGAACAATTCTTGAACCTCTTTAAAGCAACCTCAGAACCATCAGGCAAAACACCTTTATAAACATTGCCATACCCTCCGCTCCCGATAATATTGTCCCTAGAGAAATTCCTAGTTGCTTTCTTAACCTCATCAAATGTGAACCTAACCAAATTAGTGCTTTCACCAATAGACTCCAATCCCGTTTCAATTTTTCTAATTGCCTCTCTGCTCTTCCTTTTTCTATTAGAAATCACACGTTTACGCCTAAAAAACCAGACCCCGGCAACAATTAGAATCAGAACAAAAATACAGGCAATCACAACCCCCACAATTACACCCTTTTTATTTTTACTCTTCTTACTTGAATCAGAAAAAACAAGCGAAAATAAACACGAGGCAGTACCTTCATCAGTGGGTCCGAACTGATTGGCTATCGCAGCCGCATAAATCGACGGAAACGCCAAACAATTCGACACATTACCAACTGATTCCCCCGTCAAATACGACGCCTGCAATCTAGACAGGCTCGTGACACATGCAGCACAGGGGGAACCACTTCCTAACGACTGATTACAGTTTGAAACGACATCGTTTACTGCAGACTCGCGAATCAGGCTTTCGAACTGCGATTTGGTAGTGATGTTCATACACCCTTCAGAGATCCAACTCGTTTGAAACCCGCAACGGGAGCGTATATCGAAGTTGGGCAATAAACTATTGATTAGGGTTTGATAAGCTTGCCAGCATGACTCGGAGGAGTTGAGCGGAGGCAGGAAATTTCCGGTGCGTCGGAGGTAATCGGACTGAACGAGTCGAATGGCTTGCATTATGTACTGACACTGGGTTTGCAAGTTCACATCCGAAGTCTTCAGCACGGATCCCATATTTGGTAAAACATTGAAGTCAAGTGGGCATGATATGTTATCGCTTTGCTGAGCCGCCGTTGTGGCGGCCGAGTTCGTTAAGGTTACAACGAGAAAGAAAACGAGAAGGTACCGAAAGATTAACATCTGGGAAATGATGAAAAGAGAAACAACGAATAGGGTTTGTTAGAGATATCCCAGAGAAGCATAAGCATAAGCATAAGGATGCCGTAAAGTATTTGGAATAATTAATGGAGTTGACTGCGTAACACAAACAGAAGTGGACAAGTACAATTGAGCATAGTAGTCCAGTAATGGCGGCAAGGGCAGCCAGCGAGTTTGACAGTTGATTTGATTACTGAGAATCTGAAGGGAGGCTCTAAGACGGTAGTTATTGGAGACGTTTCCTTGCGATTTCCTTTATTCAATTAAAGATTTCGTTAAAAAGTTTCCCTTCATTGCCCACCTCTTATTCTAATCGTTGTTTAACACTTTTTTTTTGTCAAAATTAATTATTTGACTTTTCAGATAATTACCAGATAATATTTCAATAATTTCCATATCCGGCAAAGAAAAGAACTGAAGAAACTTGCAGGAAAGCATATCTTAATTATATTCTAATTAACACCAGTCTGTCAACGTACCAATATTAAACACGTGAAAAATTAAAGTTATTTGTGATAAGAATGGTTAAATATGGTGGCCAACCATTAGACCGCTCATTTTCTCAGCAGTTTCTGGAGAGTTGAAACCGTGACCATTTTATTGCCAAACACTAATGGTGGTAAATGGGCCGATCTTGCCCAGCCCAACCCACGAAAATGGAGTTCACCCGAGTTTGTTAGTCGAATTGGACTGAACTGAGCCAGCGCAAGAAGAAACAGTTTAGTACGAGCTACAAGGCTTAGTCTGCGCAGATTCTACCGGGTAGTGTTTACACAAAACATAAATGAGTTAAATAAATAAAATTATTTACTTAATTTATTTAATATTTATTTATAAAATATAAATTTATAATATATATATATAATAAAATAAATAAGTTAAAAAGATCTAAATTGAGCTTAGCTTGGGATGAGCCTCAGCTTAGCTTAAGTCTACCATGAACTTTTATCCCTTAACCCAATCCTTTTACCATTTCTAATAAAAGTTGTTGTTGTTGTTATTATTATTTATAATTTCTTAATTTATAAATAATATTAATTTAAAAAATATAACGCATTAGTGTAAGTTTTTAATTATGGATAAAAATTTTGAGATAATTTTAGAGGAAGATGTTTGTTTATTGATATTGTATTAATAACTATTTACATAATTATAATTTGTATATTTAAATATTTGTCTTTTTCATATTTTATTTTCAATTTTTGTAACATAAAGATGTTGCATAAACTTGTAAAATTTTTTAAAAAATATGTGCAATATGTGAATTGTAGTGAAGGAATAATTATTTAGTAATAATATATCATCGTACAGTACAAATTAATTTGGTATTATTGTTCGTGATAACTACATGATAGATATTAATTATTTTTATTAATTATATTAATATTGTATTTTAATACTAACATGTTAATTTATATTTAATAATTTCGTTAATTATGATCTTTTATTCATAATTATTTAGATCAAATTTATATTTGATTAGGGATTTAAAACAATTTAATACAATTTTAAATTAAAATGATATTATAAAATATTAATTTTTTTCTAATTTAATTAAATGGGCGTGTCTCTTTCTTCAAAATAATTATGTATATTTATAATATTTATTAACATATACAACAACCGATACTTTAATTTATATAAATAAAAAAAAAATATACATAAATAATACTAGTTGCAAAGTATACACTCAAATCATACTCAAAACCATGTGATATTCATCGCCAAGGGGCATGTAAAAATGAAGTTGAGACACCAACTAAAGGCATGAAGCAAATGCAAATCCAACCTCCAAATATAATATAATGTTTGCATTAATTGTTGTTACATATTAATTAGGCAATGCATCATTATCGACATTTTCGTGTGATTGGATTTGATTTTTGGTCACTACACAAATAAAATTGACTATAAGCCTGCCTCCAAATCATGTTAAAACTCAATGTACAAGTTCCAACGACTTAGAACCAATCAACAACCAAACCAAATCCATGATGATATTAGTGACCATTTGATAAGGAATATAAAGGTATGATATTCCAAGTTGTAAGTAGACGTTCCTCTTTTGAAATGGGTACTGTTTTAACGTGAATAACGATGGTAATCAGAAATACAAGTTAAGGGGTTAAACGCGAGATAGAAATTAAACATTACTAACCCACCGTAAATATTAAATAACCATGAAATTATAAAAGTAGCCTCAATAATTCAGCTGAACTGACCCACGGCAGGCCAAAATCATTTGATTTCATAATGTATGAATAATAATAATAATAATAATAATAATTTATTTTTATTTAATATATTTATTTATTTTTTATAAGTAATACGAGATTTAATTTTTATTTTTTTTGGTTGACGGTAAATAAAACCCAATTGCGGAAACAAATAATAAAAAAAGGTCACGTGATTAAATGATCGCGCACGCTATCTTAAAGCAGAAAGAATCGTCTCTGACCATCGAAGCTTACAAAGGCTGCTTTGCCCCTCGGCTATGGATGAGGAAGATGGTCCAAAGTCAACAGCATCCACTATTTTATTTTGTTTTTGCATTTTATTTTATTACAATGCACTAAATAGTAGAATATCAGACAAGTAGTACGGCATAAATTGAGAACCTGTAATAGTTTAAGCGGCTGAGTAAATGCGAATTGATTTCCACGGTCTCTTTTGCTCTCTGTTTTTTCTGTCAGCTCTCTCTTTCTCTCTCTCTCTGGGTTTATCTACCCGAAAATATTAGTTTCTTCTTCTTGGTATGTTCATCAGCAAATTTATCGGTTAGATGTTTAACTTTTCTGTAATTTGCAGCAATTCAATATCTTTGCACGCACAATAGTTGTTCTCCATTTTCACTTTGTTTTTCCTCTATGAATTTCGTTGCAGAGAAAACAGTGCAAGTTAGGGAAGCAGAATGCTCTGTTCTCTTCCTCTGTTTCTGGTCGAGGTAAAATTCTAAACCTCTCAATTATCTTGAGATATTCTCTGGTCTGCATTGGAATTTCAAATAAATATTTCATCTTGTTAGGCTTTGTGACCTTTGGCTATGGAGAAGGAGGAGGATTCCAGCTCACCAGCTTGTGTTCTGGAGGATTACTTTCGGAGAGAAGACTCAGAAACATTTTTTTCTAAGGAACCCACCACAGACTCTGAAACTAAATCAGATTCCAAACCCAGTTCTCGTCGGCATTTATTTTTTGACTTATTCAGAAGTAAATCAAAAAAGCCATTCGTCAAATTGTATTCTCTTAGTGTTCTGAAGTTCCCCAGGAAGAGAAGTATGAGTGAGGACATTAATATGCCAGGGGATATTTTCCTAAATTCGTGTGGTTCAGAGTCTCCGCATAAGATTTTCTCCCTCTATGAGCTGCAAAAAGCCACCGACAATTTCAGCTTTGGTATGAATTTTTATTGTGATTTAGGCATCGAGTATCTGTAATTTGACCATGGCCTAAAGTAATGTTTATTTTCAACTTTGCTTGTGTAGAAAATCTGATTGGAAAGGGTGGTTATGCTGAAATTTACAAGGGGCGTCTGCGAGATGAACAACTCGTGGCAATCAAACGGCTAACTCGAGGTACGGCAGATGAAATTATAGCAGACTTTCTGGCAGAGCTTGGGATTATGGCTCATGTCAACCATCCTAATACTGCTAAGTTAATTGGATATGGGATTGAAGGAGGAATGCATATTGTTCTTGAATTGTCTCCAAATGGGAGCTTGGCTTCTCTGCTTTATGGTTAGTCTTAACATTTCTGGCTGCTTGATAACAAATTGTTGCTTCTGATAATTTCAAGTATTTCATATCAATTAAAAAATCACTCTTGTTGCAGGTATGAAAGAGAAACTGAAATGGGATATCAGGTATAAAATTGCATTAGGTACAGCTGAAGGTTTACTTTATCTTCATGAGGGTTGTCACAGGAGAATCATCCACAGAGATATCAAGGCTGCCAATATTTTGCTTACCGAGGACTTTGAGCCACAGGTATTCTTCAAACAACTTTGCTTTGAACTTATATTTAGTACCAAAATTTCCAAATTATACAGTGTCTTTCTGCTACAAATCTTTTACATCAGCTAGAAAGCACATCAATATTACAGTTGATGAGACTTTAATACATGTTCCTTAAATGTTTAATACTGGTGATTCAGATTTGTGATTTTGGTCTGGCAAAATGGCTACCGGAGCAGTGGACTCACCACACAGTATCCCTAGTTGAAGGCACATTTGGGTTGGTAGAGCCAACACTTTCGCCGTCTGTTTCTCATTCATAGATATTACTTATAAACAAATTCATTGGCTTCTCATCATTGCAGATATCTTGCTCCTGAGTTCTTAATGCATGGGATAGTAGACGAAAAGACTGATGTCTTTGCCTTCGGTGTATTGCTACTGGAATTAGTCACAGGACGCCGAGCTCTCGATCACTCGCGGCAAAGCCTTGTCTTGTGGGTATGTTTTTCTTTTCCGATTTTGTGCATGGACATTCAAGCAGACACATTAAAGACACGGGGTTCATTTATTATATGTTTAATTCTAGGCAAAACCCTTGATCAAGAATAATGCGATTAGGGAGTTGATTGACCCTTCTCTAGCTGATGACTACGATGCCCGGCAGATGAATCTTGTGCTGTTAGCAGCTTCTTTATGCATACAACAGTCTTCAATTCGACGGCCACAAATGAGTCAGGTAACAACAATAATCAAATTAAGTCAGCTAGAGGAGGGATTAGACAATAATCCATTTCATTGCATTGACATTGGAAGTACATGACTTGCAGGTAGTACAACTGCTCGGCGGCAATCTTTGTTGCTTGAAGTACACAAGAAAATGTCGATCACTCCCCCTACGAAGAACTCTCCGCCAAGAGCTCCAGACTACAGAACACCATAACTCCAACTAAAATGAACATGCTGCAGTGCAGTCCAGAAAGCAAGAAGCTTCGATGAACTGTAACATGCCGGGCTCCAAACTTGGTTTCCGTTCGACCATCCACCAAAGGCGCGGGGAACAACAACATAGAAGAACAAAGACAGGGAAGACTAAAGATTTATCAGCCTGTCTTCTGTACATACACAAGAGAATTACAAAGAAGAAAGAGAAAAAAGAGTAATAGGACTCATTGTGACGAAACTGCAGTCTGCAAATAGTAGGCAAGCCTATTCTCGGCCCATCTCCAATAACACCATCCATTGCAGGCCCGTCGGTGAAATTTTTAATTAATTGATTAATCAAACTATCACTATCTGACGGTCACTGTGTATTACAAATTAAAAGATATTTTATTTATATCCTTGCGTGTTGCAATCCACACCCACAAACAATCAACCCCCGTCTCCCTCAATCCTCGCCATTTCTTTCAATTTATATTTCTCTATGATAATAACATTTGAGTCCCTAATTTCTAATAAAATTGTAAATAAGAACATAAATAATAATTTCATTTACAAAATTTGATGAATGTAGTAGCATTCATTGCAAGGACTTATACGAACAACAGTACGAATTATACTTTTATTTATAGTTTCACTAAACGTTAGGAACATAAATGTCAATAAGCCAATCGTTTCCCGAAAAGGATAACGCGGTAAATCTGCGACAGTAAAATTTTCTTGCAGGTTACAGTTACACCGCCCGAAGTACAGGCGGAGTCTTCTGCGGTCTAACTCGACAATAGAGATTACTGAGAGAGTAGAGAGAGAAAGCGAGAGAGAGCCGAAAAAAAAAAAAAGAAGCGGAGAGAAAGAACTGAGAAAGGCTTTTGTGTTAGGCTTCAAAGTCAAAGCTACTCGAAGAAGTTTACAAGAGAAGCAGTTACTGTCGTATATAGTTGTCTGTGTGTGTTGATTTTGATCGGAGAGAATTCGAATGATATTTCCGATCGTGAGGGATCGGAGATGCTCATCTCTGTCGTGGGTGGAGGTGGCGGTGGAGGACGGAGGTGGTGGTGGTGAAGAGTTGTTAGGTGGAGGATGAAGAAAGGAAAGGGAAGGAACAATGGCTTGTTGCCAAATTCGTTGAAGATTATTTCATCTTGTTTGAAGACTGTATCTACGAATGCTAGCACTGTTGCTTCTACTGTACGCTCTGCCGGTGCCTCGGTTGCTGCTTCTATTTCAAATGCTTCCGAAGATCACAAAGATCAGGTTACTTTTTCTATTTTTTTAAAAAAATTGTCCATCTTCTTGTGTTTAAATAAAGCTCTCGGTCTTAGTTGGAAATTTTAAGGAAAGGAATTGACCCGTCTATTCCGACCGTGGGAACAGGCCATTAGACATGATGATTTTGTGGACTTGATTGATGTAGTCAATTTAGTTCTATAACTCAATTCTCAGTTTTGTATACAGTTATTGTTGGCTACTGGCAGGACAGGCCTTTGTGAAATTGCTTTGTTCTGTTTACTTTTAGTGAAGGAAATATGAGAATGAAAGATTAGTGATCAGACTGATGAGTATAACATCTGTGCGGTTGATATGGTTAAAGATTAATTTTTGCAATTTTGGATTGAGCAGGAGTGTCTATCTTATAATGATATAGTGCACACATTACCAAAGCAGAATTCGTACCTTAACTAGTCTTATCGTTTGTAGCTTTTGATTTTGGCGAATTTGTATGATATTCGTATGGCTCCAATATTTCCAGGGAACTACAAACACTTTGTTCACTTTTTGTTCTAGGAAAACATATTTGTAGCAGAATCATTTTTTTGCAAAGGTGTTTTGTTTTGATGTGCTTTAACATTCATATGTCAACTCGTGATCTTCACTGTTTGATTTCTATGTTATTTATTGATTTAATTTTTGAGAAATGTTGATGATGTTGGTGCTGTTACAAATGTATGGAAAAAGAGAAGCAAATCTAACGGAAATCCACAGTTACATGAAAGAAAAGAGTTTTTTTTTTCAACAAAAAAAATTCTTATGTGAATCTTATCTTCAAATTGAAAGGTAAAAGAAACCAAAAGATGTTCCAAGTACATGAGCTAAATTCCTAAATTGTGAAAGCAACGCTCTTACACCTGCATTTTTTATCCTAATCTTTTGTGGTTAGTCTTCAAGCTATGTTGACTCGATTTTATTTTTGCTCCACTTATTTATTTATATATTTGTTTTTCATAGGAAACCTTTCCCCATTTTTGTGTACTTGGCCAATCTTTATTCAAAGTTTTGTTTCTGTTAAGATTTCTATTTCACAGGAACATGTGAGGTTAGATTTTTAATCTTTGTTTCATGCATCTGCTACCATTATTTTTATTTTTCATTTTTGAAATATCAAGT
Source organism: Khaya senegalensis (assembly GCA_032402905.1). Taxonomy (NCBI): domain Eukaryota; kingdom Viridiplantae; phylum Streptophyta; class Magnoliopsida; order Sapindales; family Meliaceae; genus Khaya; species Khaya senegalensis. The sequence goes on along the minus strand of CP135542.1, from coordinate 595,858 downwards.
TTACTTGATTGCACTTAGGAACTTGCATTGATAAACAGGTGACATGGGCTGGCTTTGACCGGCTGGAACTTGGTCAATCGGTCTTCAAACAAGTTCTTTTGCTTGGTTATCAGAATGGCTTTCAAGTCCTTGATGTGGAGGATGCCTCTAACTTCAGTGAACTTGTTTCGAAGCGTGATGGTCCAGTTTCATTCTTACAGATGCAACCCATCCCTATGAAGTCTGATGGAGACAAAGGATTCAGAGAATTACATCCTTTCCTGCTCGTTGTTGCAGGAGAAGAAGCCAACAGTTCGATGGGTGGAGTGAGAGATGGTAACTTGGAGTCTCACTCAGGATATTGTGTCAACTCTCCTACAGCTGTTCGGTTTTATTCATTTCAGTCTAACTGTTATGAGCATGTCCTTAGATTCCGCTCATCTGTATGCATGGTCAGATGCAGCCCTCGGATTGTAGCTGTGGGTCTTGCCACACAGGTCAGTGTTGATTGGCACCATTTTTAGGATGTTATAATGCTTAAAATTTTGACACAATATTGTCAACTGTTTCCATCTATCTAAAAAACGTTGACACACATTTGCACGAGTAGGGATAGAAAGTAGAGATTAACACTTTGATATTAAATTACCCTGACATGGGCTTATCTAATGGTTTTAACTATCCTTTAGATTTTAGATTTTATTTCATCTCTTCCTTTGGAAGTTAAGCTTTGATGTGGATGATTCCCATTGCTCAGAGTTTTTTTCTATTTCAATTGTCTTGATTTGCTTAGATGAATAGTGAGGAAGTAATTGTTTCTAGTTCTAATTATCATATGACATTATTGATTTTTCATTGACTTAAGTTAGCCATTGGTTCTGTAATATTTGTGACTGACCTGCTTCATATATGGTGGCAGATTTACTGTTTTGATGCACTCACTCTCAAGAATAAATTCAGTGTCCTCACCTATCCTGTTCCTCAGTTGGTAGGGCAAGGGGCAGTGGGGATTAACGTTGGTTATGGTCCAATGGCTGTAGGTCCAAGGTGGTTAGCCTATGCTTCCAACACTCCACAATTATCAAACTCGGGACGTTTAAGCCCACAAAACCTTACATCTCCAGGTGTTAGTCCATCAACATCGCCAGGTGGCAGTAGTATGGTGGCTAGGTATGCAATGGAGCATGGTAAACAGTTTGCTGCTGGCCTAATCAACAGTTTACTTCCTGATGGGTCTAGTTCTCCAATATCAGCAAATTCAGTCTGGAAAGTTGGGAAACATGCTGGAACTGATATGGACAATGCAGGAATGGTTAGATTTGCACTTAATCCGAAAAATATTAGTACTCTTTAGCTTTTGTGCTATGTGAGTGAGATTTAAGAGTATTGATTTATTAATTTCATGTCAGTTAAAATTTATTGATTGTAGGTTGTTGTCAAAGATTTTGTTTCCAGAGCTGTTATATCACAGTTTAAAGCCCATACCAGCCCGATATCTGCTTTGTGTTTTGACCCTAGTGGGACACTTCTGGTTACTGCCTCGGTATATGGGAACAATATTAACATCTTCCGGATTATGCAATCATGCATGCGAAGTGGATCAGGCACTCATAACTGTGACTGGAATTCCTCTCATGTGCATCTTTACAAGCTGCATCGTGGAATAACATCAGCTGTTAGTATATTACTACGTAGAAACTGTTTTCCCTTTGATTTTCTTGTGTCATCCATATATGATATTCACTCATTTTTTGTATGTGATTTACCTGACAGATGATCCAGGATATTTGCTTTAGTCATTATAGTCAGTGGATTGCAATTGTCTCATCTAAGGGGACTTGCCATGTTTTTATGTTTTCCCCTTTTGGTGGTGATACTGGGTTTCAAACTCTTAGTTCTCAGGGAGGAGAGCCACTCCTTTTTCCAGTTCTGTCTCTGCCTTGGTGGTGTACCTCATCTGGCATCACTGATCAACAATATTTGTCACCCCCACCTCCTGTTACCCTCTCTGTAGTGAGCAGGATAAAATATAGTAGTTTTGGATGGCTTAATACAGTTAGCAATGCTGCTGCATCTTCAACGGGGAAAGTCTTTGTGCCATCCGGTGCTGTTGCTGCTGTTTTCCATAATTCTATATCTTACAGTCCTCAGCATGTTAACTCTAGAACCAATTCCTTGGAGCATCTGTTGGTTTATACTCCATCAGGTCACGTAGTTCAGCATGAACTTCTGCCATCAATTGCTGTGGGACCAAGTGACAGTGGTTCAAGAATGCAGGCAGCTTCTTCAGTGCACATACAAGAGGATGACTTACAGGTGAGAGTAGAGCCTGTACAGTGGTGGGACGTATGTAGGCGATCAGATTGGCTAGAAAGAGAAGCAACTATTTCTGAGGCTACTTGTGATGGACAAGATGCCGTTGAAGTAGTTCAAAACAGATCTGATTGTGAGGATAATTATGGAATAGATTTTCTGGACATTAATGATTTTATTGGTGGAAAAAAGACTATAAAAACTTGCTCTGTAAAGTACCATGAGAGATCCCACTGGTACTTATCCAATGCAGAGGTGCAGGTTAGCGCTGGGAGGTTACCAATATGGCAAAGTTCTAAGGTATTTCTTGTGCAAAGTTGTAATGTTTACTATTCCCTGCTATATCTTTGTTTGATTTATTTCTCGCATTTCTCTAGATTTATTTCTTCATGATGGATTCTCCAAGACTTAATAGTGATGCTAGTGGAGAGTTTGAACTTGAAAAGGTGTCTGTCCATGAAGTTGAAATCAGACGGAAGGAATTGTTGCCAGTTTTTAATTATTTCCATAGCATCAAATCAAGCTGGAATCATAGGTGATGATCTATTTATTTATGGTTCTTGCAGGTTTTTGTGTGTGTATATCAACTGTTATCATGACATGTTAGTATCTGTTCCTGCTTGTATATTAACTGTTGTCATGACATGTCAGTATCTGTTTGTGAGAATTCAGGGGATTATTTGGTTAAGATTGTTTTTGATCTTGTAATGTTCCTTAAGGATATTGGTTGCTAAAATTTTACTTGAAATAAGTTGACATCTCTGGGCTTGACAAAATAACCATTCGAATAAATTTTCTTAACCTTGATGCGTTTTTAGTATTCATTTTGGCACAAAAAAATAGGTTTGGAGTAATGTTTGTTGCACAAACAATTAGCATAGGAGATTGTTGTTTTTGCTGTATTTTTTGAGTTGAGATTTTGTGTTGTTACTCGGAATGTTTTAGGCAAGCTGAATTTCGTGGTTCTTACAACATATGTTGGGTAAAGAGGGATATATAGTACCTGTACAATATGGTTTTGTTTAATTTAGTATCTACAATCACTCTTCTTTGTGGTCGATCTTTTATCAATTTGGGTTCATTTGATATTAAAACATCTAGGCACTTTGGTGTGGGATATAGTTTGCAGATCTATTTATTCGATATTTTACTTGCATTCTCATGGCTGCAAGAGTCATGCCATCTAGGCACTTTGGTGTGGGATATAGTTTGCAGATCTATTTATTCGATATTTTACTTGCAATCCCATGGCTGCAAGAGTTGTACCATCTATTTGTTTTTCAGTTATGATAATGTTAAATCAACTTACCACTGGTTCAAAGCAGCTCATCATTTCTATGCATCAAATGATTATTGAACATGTCAATCATGCATAATCATGAGCGTTTTTTCTTCTTCTTTTTGGGGTGTGTCATGTTTATGCATGGGATGCACATGCATCTTTTTTGACTTTACATTCCTAATTTATTAAGTGCCTGATTGGTTGTTTCATACAGAGGCCCTGTTGGGGAAAAGTGTCCTCAGTCACCATCTCTGGAGCCTTATCAAGCTGAAGACAAGATCACACAACAGACTATCATTTGTCACTCAAACCCAGCATCACTTAGCTCTACTGAAAGTTCTGAGGGGGGTAAGTTATTGCTTCTATTAATTTTTAATCCGTCTTCCCTTTTGAAAAGAATATATTCTGGAGTCTGCGATTTGGAAGAAGAGAATTTGGAACATGATATGAAAAACCTTCCATCACTGTTGTCCCTTCAGCGGAAAGGTTTGGCACTGACTGATGATATAATCTTTTGAAGTAAATGCTGAGGAATGCTTATGCATTTGTTATCTGTCTTTCTGAAGGAAATATTGTAAATATATTAATCAGGTTTAGTTATTTTGTTACTATGATCCCTATTTCAATCTGGTTTTGCATTGTGAGTTGTGACAATTTGAGCCCATATATTTCCAGCATTCAATGTGGCAGTGTTTTTTCTTGGTGATTATGATCATAGTGAAATATTTAATCATGGTACTCATTTTATGCTTTCAACTTTCATCAGGTTCCTCAAGGAGAATTGAGAATCTGCTTGACTTGGATCATGTGAATAATGAGAAGTTTTATATATCCACTGGCCAGGATCTAAATGAGATTTACCGTGGAAGACAAGAGAGTGCCATGTTTGAAGTATCCACTCTGAATGAAAAATCCTTAGTCATTGCATCTTCTTCTCCCGAGCATTCAGAAAATGTTAGTCCTCATGTTAACAATCATATTCCAAATAGTCTGGTCCCAGTAGGGAGTAACTTGCCTTCTGTAGGAAGGAATCCTGATGGAATTGGTCTTAACTCAATGTTGGGCGCTGACTGTTATGATTCACATATGGGTCTTATTGTGGAGGGTCCAACACTCCCTCCGGTAAATAGT
>CP135542.1:535950-578662 GCA_032402905.1 Khaya senegalensis | reverse complement strand
GAAAATTCCTATTTAACTAAACAAGAAAGACTAATAAAGGAATTGCTTGCAGATGCCTAATTAATGTCAAACTTCCTTATTAGCAAAGTTTCCTGTTGTTGTTGACATTTTTATTTGATGCGGATTCCTTATGCCTTTGCGGATAAGGCCAAGTTCTGTGTGGGCTTCCTCGTGGACTGGATCGTGGGCCTGTGTGGTGCCTTGTGTGCCCATTTCCTCGCACATGCTAGCTTCCGTGGCTACACGTGTTGCTTTTCGCTGCTCTCGATATTTCCGTTGACTCTCGCGCTCTTTTTGCCTTCTCAGGTTCTCAACAATTCCCCTTTCTTGAAGAGTAACATTGTCCTCAAGGTAATGCATCGAATAACAATGTGCATTTTTGTCGGAAAATTTCTCGATGGTATTGTCCATGCAAGGGTGTTTTGTTTCTGGAGCCATTGCCTTCCACGTGTGCTGTTTGCTATTCCAATTGAAATGCATGGTCATTGCGCTATAATCGTGTGTGATTCTTCCCACGGATTTGAGCCAAGCATTGCCTAACACAATGTCAAGCCCTGCCAAGGCTAGAACATGTAGTTCCGCTTTGATGTCGATACCTTGAATTTTCAATTTTGCTGCTTTGATCACTTGGGAACATAAAAGTTTCTGCCCATTGGCGACTTTAACCTCGAATGGCGTAATGCTCTTGGGTATCAACTTAAATTTTTTGACAAGCTTGTTGTTGATGTAGTTGTGGGTTGCTCCATTGTCTATCAACACAAGTGCTTCTTTTCCACCAATGGTTGCCATGAGTCACATGGTTGTGGGCTTAATTGCTGCACGTTCTATATTGAAAGTGATTGCTCCTTCTGTCACATGTTCCAGTGAGTATACTCCCTCGCTGTCTGTAGATGTTGCTTGATCTTCTTCGCTGCCAGCATCATGCTCTTCATCACTTTCAAGTTCTATGAGATTGATTTGTCCCTTTTTGCACTTGTGGCCTGGTTGGCACCGTTCGTTGCATCTAAGGCAAAGGCCTTTTTCGATTCTTTTTCTTACCTCTTCGGTGCATAATTTGACGGATTCGCTTGATCTTGGTGTTGCAGCCTCACTGCTCGATGATGGTTTCGAGTATTCCTCGATATGCTTTTCTGATTTTGGAGCAACTTTATTAAGGTTTCTCCCATCGTTGATGAGTCTTGCTAGTCGGATGCATTGTGCTAACGAAGTTGGGTCTCTCATCTTCACTTCTCGACTTAACCAAGGTACAAGTCCATTCAGAAAAGTGCCTATCAATGCGCTATCTGACCAATTTCCTACTATCTCCGCTAGACGCTCAAATTCTTCAAGGTAGTTCTCCAGCGTTCCGTCTTGCCTAATTTTGGCCAATTGTCCCTCAAAATTCGTCATGCTAGATGGGCCAAAACGATTGATCAATTCTTGAATGAATTTCGTCCAGTCAATTCTCTTTCCCTCGCGGGCATAGGTGGACCTAAGCCAACGCCACTATTGGTTGGCTCGTCCGCACAGATGATAGGAGGCAAACTCGACGCGTTCCTCCCTTTCTACTCTATGTTTCTCGAAATAAAACTTAGTTTTAGAGATCCATTCGGTTGGATCTCCCTTCTTAAATGTGGGAAACTCAATTTTTACCTTCGGCTTGATGTAGTTTCCTTGACCAAAATTCTACTACCTCATGTCCCTTCTCGGTGGCTGTCAATGCGCTGCCTCAAGGTAACCTCGCGGCCTCCTTAGCTGCCAGGATGATGGCCCCTCATCCATAATGTCTTCATCACTATTCTGCTCATAGCGATCGGGTGGTGGGTTAAAGATGGGCGATGCCTCTCTTCTGCTTCCTAAACTTGTCCTTCGTTTCCCCCTTTCTTGCGACAAAAGGTGATCGTGGTCAGTTTCTTCTCCGCGCTTATAGAGCCTCACAATTTCGGACTGCAGCCTTCTGTGTGGTTGGGGTAGTGCGACATTCCTTGCTACATCATCTGGGTTTTGCCTGCTATTTCCTCTAGGCATGTCCCTTCTTATTTGCTCCAAAGAATGCATAACGGAGGCCAGTTGATGTCCCAAGTTGCCTAATTGCTCATTGATGGCGCGTTGGTCTTTTTCGAAGGCCATTATTCTGCCACGATTGGTTACAGAAAAGTCCTCGCCAGGGGATTCTTGCTGCGATGGTGGTTGATGTGGTTGTTGCTGTTGGGAAGTCATGATGATCACGTCAAGTCTCTCAACGAATAATAACAGCACCAGTTGTTGGAGCTTGCTGTCTAACGAAACTTCTCAATGATTCTGTCAATGACAACCTCTCAACGAAAGCACCAGTTGTTGGGGTCCGGGTTTGCGGCCCTCAAATATTCCGCGGTCTAGGGGTGTCGAAAGTTACTGTTCACGTGCGTCTTTGCTGCCCTTATTGCCCTTTTGCTTCAAACTTGAGTCACTTGATGTTTCGCCCCTAAACTCTTGTTTCGCGCTCAGTCGCTCGATGGTATATGCGATGGACGGATATGTTGGAAAGGGAAGACAACTCTTAACCCTTCCGCAACTCGCCTTGGCTGAGAAAGACAACTCTTAATCTCTGCTGCAGCTCCTAGGCAAGGAAGACAACTCTTGACCTTAACCTAAGCCCAAGTTAATCCTAAGAAAACTCTTGAAGGATAACCGAAGATAAAGAATGACAGCAATTGTGCTGATCAATCTATTATTTTATTGATAATCAAATAATATCTGAAAGCCTAAACTAAATTACATGATGAATGGCTGTATTTATAATGATAGCAGCCTTTTTTGACTATAAAATAAATTCCTAATTCGTCTATGAAAAGGATACCTAAATAAGATAGATATATAAAGAAAATTCCTATTTAACTAAACAAGAAAGACTAATAAAGGAATTGCTTGCAGATGCCTAATTAATGTCAAACTTCCTTATTAGCAAAGTTTCCTGTTGTTGTTGACATTCTTATTTGATGCGGATTCCTTATGCCTTTGCGGATAAGGCCAAGTTCTGTGTGGGCTTCCTCGTGGACTAGATCGTGGGCCTGTGTGGTGCCTTGTGTGCCCATTTCCTCGCACATGCTAGCCTCCGTGGCTACACGTGTTACTTTTCGCTGCTCTCGATATTTCCGTTGACTCTCGCGCTCTTTTTGCCTTATCAGGTTCTCAACAATTGTCAGGAATAGAAAGCATATGAGGTGGCAATGAGTTGGTATTTGAGAATGGCAAGTCCCATCCCTTGGACACAATTATTTTCTGTACTGGCTTCAAGAGGTCGACAAATATGTGGCTCAAGGTAATATGATCACACTTGCCTCCGCCAACGTTGTAGAGTATTTTAGCCGTAACTGCTAATGGTTTTACTCCTGAAATATGAGCAGGACAGGGGACCGATTACCTACTGGACGATGATGGAATTTCAGAAACCCAACCCCACCATTGGAAAGGAAAGAATGACTTGTACAGCGTTGGATTGTCAATGACAGGACCGCGTAGAGCTGCTGCAGATGCCCAAAACGTTGCTAATGATGTCAAGTTACTTGTTCGATTCATGCAAACGAGACACCCTGCATTGTTTCTCATTACTTACCCTCTCTGAATCTTATTGTTTGATTAAAAACAAGGCTGAAAACAGGTTCACATGATAGAGACCGGACAGGATAAGCTGTATAATGCCATGGGAGGTCCAATTTCAATATATAATACAGACTGAACTCCATTGAAATAAAAATATTCTCTGTAACCATCTCACTGTTTCATAGATGATAAGAGAGAGAAATTATTTTACAACACAGTTCACGTTATTATTGAGAATACCAATTAAATTTATTGTAATTTTATTTATAATTTTGTGATTTTTATTGGACGTGTCAAATATTCTCTTACATGTGACAACTCTCTTCTCTGGATACTAGAGATTGTGGGCTGGTAGGTTTAGCTTACCGTCTTTCAGCCATCCTCTTCTTTGCAACAATCCATCAACTTAAACCTGCTGAAGAAAAATGGAAGTGCAAGAGCAACTAGTTGTAATAGTAGGGTCTGGGCCCTCCGGTCTGGCGACGGCGGCGTGCCTTAAGGTGCATTCAGTACCTCACATAATTCTGGAAAGAGAAGATTGTTATGCTTCTCTTTGGAAGAAATATTCCTACGATCGTCTCCATCTTCAATTGTTTAAACAACTCTGCGTGCTTCCTCACATGTCATTTCCTGCTTCTTACCCCAATGTTATCTCCAAAAACCAATTCGTACAATATTTTGATGACTATGTTTTTCGTTTCCACATCAGTCCTCTGTACAGAAGATCCGTTGAGTTGGCAAGCTACGATGAAGCAGGCGAAAAATGGATCGTCAAGGCTAGGAACTTGAGTTCTGGTGAGATCGAGGAATATTCCGGGAAGTTTTTGGTGGTGGCAACTGGAGAGACAAGCAACCCTTTTACACCAGAGATTGAAGGATTGAGTAGTTTCAATGGGGAGGTTTTTCACTCAACTCAGTTTAAAAACGGCAGGGCCTACAGTGACAAGAATGTTTTGGTTGTTGGGTCTGGTAATTCTGGGATGGAAATTGCTGTAGACCTTGCAAACCATGGTGCTAAAGCCTCCATAGTTGTTCGTAGCCCGGTAAATCTCTTCTATTTTTCACACAACTATATACATCTACTCGTATGTATACCGATACGTAAATTTGAATGATTCAGGTTCATGTATTATCAAAGGAGATAGCAAGCTTGGGGCTAACTTTGCTGAAGTATAACATACCCACAGGCATGGTGGACTGGTTGATGGTAATGCTTAGCAAGATTGATTATGGAGATCTGAGCAAGTATGGGATAACCAGGCCGAAGGAGGGTCCATTTTCCATGAAACTTGCATACGGAAAGTACCCAGTTTTGGATATGGGTATCTGTAAGAAGATCAAATCCGGGGAGATTCAGGTACTGGAGAGTGTGGTGAGATTAAATACATTGCTGTTAGCTTAATTTCGGTTGTGTTTTTTCAATACGCATGCACAGGTGTTGCCAGGAATAGAACGCATAGCAGGCCGAGAGGTGCTATTTCAGAATGGCAAGTCTCATACCTTTGACACAATTATTTTCTGTACTGGCTTCAGGAGGTCGACAAATATGTGGCTTAAGGTAATATAATCCCAAATTTTGTTCCTCTGCATACGGCTCATGATCTTACTACTGAAATGTGAGCAGGGGGATGATTACCTTCTGAACGATGATGGAATGACAAAACAGAGTTTCCCAAACCATTGGAAAGGAAAGAATGGCTTATACTGCGTTGGACTGTCAAGGAGAGGACTTTCTGGAGCTGCAGCAGATGCCCAAAACGTTGCTAATAATATCAAGTTTACTTCTTTGATTCATGTTCCTGCAGAAACGAAACAAAGTAAAACATTGTGATGCACCTAGAGAGTTGGCTTTCTGCCACATTATTTATTGTTAGAGGTGTTCCAGTCAAGCTCAAATATGTGTCCGAATCAATTGTACAGTTGTCAGCAGGATTATTTTTCATTTCAAATCGAAGATCAAAAGTTTTGTTAATGGCATTACATTAGGATTGAACCACTATTATTGTAGGTTGTTGCATCCAATATTTTCATGGCTAATGGCTACAATTATACTCTCACTGCTAAAAGAATTGAAGTGGAAAAATTTGTTACAATAGAACCTAAAACGAAGGGGACTACCAGAAGATTTGAAAAAATAAAGGGCATAGTAAAAGAACCCATTTCTGGCCTCAAACAAGCAGAAGGCAGGAGCCTCGGCGTTTCTCTTTGGTGGTTTGCCGGTTGCACTGCTTTATCCATACTTCCAACGTAGGACCGAAGAGAGCACCTTGGATTGATCTCTCAACAATGGATAATCACGCCCAAAGGATTCCGTCAAAACCAATTTCCAAATTTGAAACTGGGCTGTCGGCTAAGTCCTGCTCTGTTGCTTGGTTGTCCCCCAATGAATCAACATACGGCTCCAACAGGTCTGAAGATCTCTCAGAAGGAATTCCGTAATCCCTGAGAATGCATGATGAAGCAGCTACAGCTGCTTCCCTCTCCAAAACAGCAAGGTAATTGTCTTCAAACTCGAAAACTAGATATTTGTCCCTGCATGCTGCTCAAGAACACACATAACCATCAGAACAGAGGGAAACGAGCAAAAGCCAGCTAAAAGATGTTGCTACTTACAATCGACAAGGTGTGCTAGATGATGGATGTTCTTTATTCTAGTTCCATTGAACTTCAAAACCTACAATTTTATTGCCAAAAATAAGTTAATTAATAAAATCAAGATTATATGTAATAAAATGGGCAGTTTTGAGCCAGTGAATTGAAGTGGTAATAGATGACTCACCTGCTGATTGCCCATGTCCTCGTATCCAATGTTTGCTTCGTTTGCTAAGACCTATAAACGGAAAACATAAAAGGAAGGCAAAACGTTTGACACATATACCAACCAAAGTTACAGAATTCCAAAGCAAACAATTTGTTAATCCATTGGGACATTAATCATACGGAAAGCACTGCCACTATTTCAGAGATACTGGCATTAATTGGAATGAAATATTTGAGCTAAAGAACAACCATAATATCAATATTCCATGAATAATGTTTGATGGAAAATCATTTAGCTTACCTGTGATAAAATTACAATTTGTTCCCCTTTGAACCTTGCCAAAGAGTATCTTGCCTTTGCTAGCAGCTTCAACTGATCAGAAGAATGAGCCATGAAACAAAATTTCAGACCAAGAATCATCCTATTTGGTCACAAAATATAGATTTTAAATGAACCCTGTATGTAAAGGTATCTTCTGTAACAACTTACCCCTATGGTGTCTTCACATTCTTCCCTGTGAGTAAAGGGAAAAAACTAGTAAAGACAAATGGCTAACATAAAAGTTCCCTTAAGTGAAAAACATTCCATGAGGAGGACAAGATGTAGCATACTCTATCAGTGGTTCTGAGAGTGGAGTAAACACCAACCCAGCGATTATTAGATAAGAAGGTTGACCTCCATCAACATGATAAGGAACCTTGAAGTACATGAGGAATTCAACATAATTAGCATTTAAACATAAAAGCTAATAGAGCAAACAAAATTCTCCATATAATTTTGTACAAAACCACATTAATGCTATACCAAATGCACACGTGGATTTAAGACTACTTTAACTTTACTGAATGCCCCTTCTCTGATAATACCGATCTCTGCAACATCACCTGCAAATCTGCATAGGAGTGTCATACAAGATTAAGCCCAAACATTGCCGAATTATGAACAAATGTGAAAATACCAGTGGAAAATATATATATACCTGCAATGAGTATGAAGAAGAACAACCAAAGAATTGCTATGGAATATAACCCTTTAATTCAATATTGTCTAAGAAACAAAATTCTATGTACATGTCTGGTAAGTATTCACAAACAGGATCACAAGTCAAAGCAAAAGCCAACTACACAAAATGTATTATATAAACATCCGCATCCTATTAAATAATCAACCTTGCAGACATTCGTTTATGGCAAAATGGTGGGGCGGGTATATGTAAAGAAAAATAATGATCCCCACATCCAGTTGGAATAGTCTAGCTAGATCAACTGCCTGTGCTGCCTCTATACATGCTAAATTGAATGAAAAATGATTATAAAAATAAGATGCAGTTTTTTTATTTCTTTTTTTGGAAGGTTAAGGGCCTTTACTTTTGACTAATGAGGTAGCGGAATGCAATGCGCTCATTTGAACGGAATGGCACTGTTCCTTCACTTCCTACATGGACATCATCAAAGCTTACAATCACGTCCCCCTGGAAAAGCACAGGTAATAATGAAGTTCTTAAGATATAAATCACTAAAATTGCAGGGTAGAAGCTAGAAGCAGAACTTAGTGGTATTAGCTTTCGTTCTTATTGGGTAAAATTGTTCTCAGTACAAAAAAACTCCCATTATCAATAACAACCCCCCATCCCCTTCCTCTCCTCCACAAAAATAAAAATAAAAATAAACAGTAAAATTACAGAACATTCAAATGATTAAGATTTTTTGAAGTAAAAATAAACATTATGTGTTCAACACGGACCAAAAAGGGAATTTAGATTTCCCTACTGAAGACTTGCTTTTTTCAAAATACTTACCTTCTCAATATGACATCTTACTTCTTAGCACTATTCCCTAATTTAATCACATCTCTCAAACTATCTGAGAAATTATAGTAAGAAATTACACATATACTAATTAAGCAACTGAGACACAATTTTAACATTTAAGACCAACATTTTTGTGATTGTTCAGAAGAATGAATAAAACTAAATACAGCAAGCTCCAGAGGCTATGAACACCAGCATACCTTCTTCAAGACATTACTTGCATCAGACGTGGGTTCAACTCTCCTTACTAGCACACCCTGCATAAGATAGATTAACTCACTGATAAAATCAAGTTTTGGGATGATATTTGAGGCAAAATAAAATGCTACAGAGTAAAAATAGGCATTCATATGATGATCATTTATGTACCACCCCATTGTTTTTTTCAGTTCACACAGGCATTAAAAACCTGTTAATTTTTATACTTGAGAAAAAAACTTTTCCACTAGCATAAAGTCTACCACATTATATGTTTAAACCTTGGTTTCAATTCCATTAGAAATGTCATCAAAATTGATATCTGGTTTGCTTCTCATTGGAAACTGCAGAATAATCTAATCAATCTGTCACTTGAGAGAACTTAATTTTCTGAACCTTTTTTTTTTTCCTCCGGTTGTGGCATCCTTGTCAACCAAATCCCATATCCAACACTCCTCCTTCGTCCTTTTGTGCTCCTTTCCCTATCTTCAACAATTACATCCCACTGTCACAGATTTTAGCCCCTTTGAACATGTACTTTCCATACCCTCTACATCCAACCTTACCATAGCACCAAATTTATTCTATCCCACACTCGTTGGAATTAAGACGACTCACAGGCAACGCCTTCCAAAAAATGCACAAGCACATGCTTCACAGAATGCAGTCAACACCAAGAATAACACATTAAAAGGGGGAGGAGAAGGGTGAAACTGCTAAAGAAGTTATATCAAAATTTCCAGCATATGAAATTCCTGCAGTGTGTAATGAATATTTGTACTCATACAGTATCATAAAAGAACATCTTGAAAAAGAGGCATACCTCATTAGATGGCACTTTTAAGCATGCACGTAGTGCTGGATTCTCCAGCTTCTGCAACAATACACCAAGGGATGGGAAACCTGGAAATCAAGATATGAAAGACTTTTTGAGATTTCCTATAACTTACCATGATTTAACTCAAGAACGTGATAGAAAGTGGTAACTTTATGCAGACAGATTCTGCAAGTTCCATATACTGAAATGTACAAATACCAAAAAATGCAAGCAATGATATGTGCCAACGAAAAGATACCAGAAAATGTCATTTCTTAATAAAGATGAAAAAATAGTCTAAGAGGCTGGTCAAATGATGCAGATAAGAGAAACAAAATAGTTTCATGCCCAGAAAAGACCAGAACCACCATGAAAAGTTTCAAGAGTTTGGAAATTAAATTTTAATCCTAACATGAAAGTTATACGACCTGAAATTATATCCCCATCACATACTGAAAAATGAAACAAGATCCTAATGCACAACACATTGCAAGCAATATCATCACTTAACAAAAGTCCAACATATACAAAATACATACATAGTTCACTCAAAAAGTTATTTCCAAGATGCTATGCATTATAACATTGAAGGCATGAAGAGACTCTCACCAGTGTACTTCTGATTCCTCTCATAGTCATCCAAAAAATGAGATACAACAGTAGTTGGAATCACATATCCAATATTTTCAACCTCTTCAGATCTGTAAACCTAGAGGAAGAATCTCATAAAAACATTGTAAACAAACAATTTGCAACAGAGACTGCATGTAAGAATAAGTGGTCTTTGCACAAGTAAGAGCAAAAGAAAGAGAATTGTCAGTGGTGAAGAAGACAGGATTTAGAAATAGTAGCTAAAAGAAACAATGCAAGAAATACCAGGAAGCAAATTTAAGAAATAAACAAGGAAGAAAGAACTAGATGATAAAAAAATAAACCAGGAAGCCAGTTTAAGAAATGCCGTGCTGTAATCTCAACAAGGTAACCAGTTTAAGAAATAATAACTAATAGAAACAAAGTTTAAAAAAAAAAATGGATTTCATATTACATAACCGCCTAGATACAAGGAAAATTTCTTAGCAAGTAAACATCAATACACTAAAAGGGGACTGAATTAAATCAGCAGTACATAGATCCAATACAATAGATAGTATGGTAGAAAGAACTAAATGCACATTTCTTTAACAATAGGCCTGAAAATCTACCTGAAAGGCCACCCCAATGCACTCGCCCTGGTCATTGAATGCAGGACCACCACTATTACCTAAAATCTAGCAAGTATAAGCAGTGGCTATCACAATGATATAGAATACTGCCTTAACAAAAAGATGGGGAAAACAGAGATAGAGAAATTTGTTATATTAAAGAGGATGAATTCTAGCAACTTCCAAAAGAAAAGCTCTTAAAAAAAATTCAAAGATATAAATTTCTACTGACCAGGATTTATTGCTGCATCAATTTGAATGCCCAACAAATCAGATGACCCATGAGCATATGATGTGACCTGACAAAATAACATTGGTGAAACTTGATACTTTATAATGGTTCAATAACATGCAGGCACAGAGACATAGCATAGACAACTTGATAATTGGCACAAAGCTTCACTCTGATGGGCTCAGTTAATCAATACCTCTATACGTGATACAACTCCTTTTGTTACTGAAATGGTGTCTCCTCCAAGTGGATATCCTACAACAGTTACTGCATCCTGGCCATCAAGAAAGAATTATAAAATGACTTCAAAATATAAGAATGGAGAATTTCCAAATTCCAACTAGTAAAATGCAACAGATTCTACAACTACAGTTGATTTATTGATTTGCAAATGCTGTAATTGCATAATTTATTAAAGTTATGAACCTATGTACAATAACAAGTCCACATACATGATCAAACACAGAAATGGACAACTACACCAGAGAGAAGTGATAATTTAAACCTGAAGATGTGGTAATTGTCCAAACTGCAGTGGCTCAGCACCCCTCCAAAATTCTTCACTTTCAACTGAAAGCAAAGCTATATCACAATCAACACCTCTGGCTAAAACCTGTACATTCAATTAAGAAGAGGAACATAAGTGGCAACATCTATTTGCTGTTGAATATAATAAAATCCCTCATTGAACAGCTGGAGCAATGCATACTTAAACACAAGCAATGAGGTTCCAAGCACGGTCAAGAACATCAGATTATCGTATAGGGAAGGAACCAAGAAAATCTTCCACTGATCTTTAAAATCTAGAAAGAAAACCTAGATGAAGTCAAACCCTAAAACCAGACTATTTGTTACAAAATGTAAAACCATAGCATAGAGAATAAAAATTTTGAACATTCTTCTGTTGCATGCTATATGCACTATGGACTATTTCATGTTTCCACCAAACAATCTATGTGTTTCAATTGATTCATTAATTTGCTGGTAGACACAGAAATACTCATTCTTAAGTTTCTTTTCAAGTTTGGTCAAAGAAACTATTTAAAAGTAGCAACATTAAGATTATGAGGTATGCTATTTATTAGAGATGAACTGAAGGATAAGCATTAGAGACACGCACAAAATTTCATCTGCAAACCAAGAAGAGCAGTTGGCAATCATGGCACCACTAAGACTCTCTACACCCACTTAAATTCAAAGCAAAACAGCAAAAAGTCCTAACATACTCATTGCACATACAATACACCACTTTATAGCAAGTCCTTCTATTATGCACTTTGTGGATTTGCACCTGTTGTATAAAAAACATCCATCCTCACCATCTTAGAAAGGATGTTTGCCTACATCTAAATATGCCAAGCAAATTTCACGATGAAGCCAAATCTTGCAGATTTAGGAAACATACTGAGAAAGATGTTTGTCTTTCTATTGGAGTAATACCTTGGCCACGTATTTGGTATCATCTCCCCTTCTTTTCACTTTAACCTGCAATCACAAAGAATGATAACAATTACAATCACAACTACAATCATAATCTTAATGTTCCATTTGTTTTGAGTTAGGAAATTTTAAAACCAGAAGATTTATCATACTTGGCTAGCATAGGAAAGGGAACAAAATAGAACAAACTCTCTAAGTTGCTGCTCCTCCAAAAAGACCCAGAACTACCAGTTAATCCACTTCAAGCAATCTAATAGTCATCTCCATTTAACCATGAGACCTGGAAGGAAACATATCTATAACTGGTGGACTGCAGTGTTCACATTTTTTCACTGTACTAATACAGAACCTCCATTCTGGTCGAGGTAACAAGCAGTGCAAAGCACCATCGAAGAATAGGAACTTTTACAGAAATTTAACAACTTAAGAAAGTTAAAACCAAGATAGCCAAAACCCTAAAAGGCATTACTGATTAATGGTATGCAAAGTGAGCAATAGAATCCTAGCACCATTACAAGTTCCTTAAAATGTGCTTTCTGCATATAGAACAAGCCTCCATGTTAATACATCCTACCCAAAAAATAGCAGATCTTGATGGAACCATATAACTGACACATACAACAGTAATTTCACTTGAGAATAACCACCAGCAAATTCCAAAGCTTTTTCTGTTAGTTAATGGTGATTTAAATCCTTGGCATCCGCATGCAGTTAGAGAAGTTCAGACTTCAAACGTTATCTTCTAGATATAACAAAGTTTAGTACATATTATTCTATACATGGAAAGTTAAGTAGATATTAAATATCCATTACAAGGTGGGCAATTGAGTAGATAACCTGTGTATCATGTTCGACACAATGAGCATTTGTCAAAAGTTTCCCATTCCCAATCATAAAGGCACTGTACAACCAAACAAATTGAAAATGTAAACTCAGCTTTTATGAGCAACTGAGACAGAATGAGTATATAATAAACCACTAGAGTTAACTGGAAAGAACAAACTGAAATCCATCATTCTTCTTTTTCTTTTTAAATTTTACTTCAACAAATAATCTTTTGCATCTTCAAAAAGATTTGAAAACTTGCCTTCCGGTACTTGTATATTGCCTTTGCTTTTGCCAAGGAAGGGAATAATCAGGAGCAGTATGGGTGCAGTAAACCTTGATAAATATTAAAAGAAGCAGACATCATATTGACAACTAAAGCTAAGAATAAATAATGAACAATAAAATAACGATAGAGAAAATTTTACCTTCACAACAGCATTAAGAAAGGCTGCATTCTGAAGATTCCCGGTTTCAACCTAATATAATATCAAACGGAAACACTTCAAGATAACAAAAATAAATAAATAAATAAAATAAAAACTTCTCCCTCATAATTCATCATCCGCCAAATGTCAGGAATGTACCAGTTGCTCCCTCGAAACAAACTGAAGCTCCTTCTTGTCTTTTCTTTGGGCGCCAAAAGATTTAAAAGCTGTTGACTGAGGACGTTCAATTTCTCCTCCACCATCTTTCGATCTTCCCGGAAACTTCCTCTGCATAAATTTTACAACGCAAAACAAAATTAAACGGCGATGAAAATAGATTTAAAAAATAAAATTTAAGCAGAAAAAGATCAACATTAGAGTTTACATCAGCGGAGCAGGGCTCAGCGGTAGACGGAGGATTTTGAAAATTATTCTTCTTAATATTTACGGCAGCCAAGGAGGTGTGAGACGTAACACTACGACGCTGGGAGGAAATGGAGCAGCGGAATTTAGCGGTGGTGGTTAGCGTAGAGAAGCAGCAGTTGGCAACTGCTACGGCCATAAGATTAAGCTTTTCTTAGCAGCGCAGCAACCGGAGAAGAAGAGAGACCAAAGGTGAGATACTCAAGTGTAGTAGCAGGAAGCAACACCTCCCTTATCCGTCCGCTTCTTTCTCCCTTTCTTTTGAGAAATTGGATTAGGTTACTGATTTTGGCGCCTCCCTGATTTTAACTAACCAATTGGGCGGGGTGTCCTTCGTAATTGCAGTTTAAAAATCCATTAGCTACTCCAACTGGCATGGCCCATTTATTTTTGAACATTGGGCCAAGGGATGGGCCAGCATACAATGTAATGGTTCGTTGAGTGGGCCGCATTATCTGGGCCCAATTTGATCTCTTTGATTACTTGAAAAATGTATTATGATAAATGATAAAGGGTTTATTTAGTACAATATTTTAAATAGAATTTTTGTGTAGACATTTTTTTGTAAGTAGAGTTTTTATAAATAGAGTTTTAACAGAAAAAAAAATATTAGTTATTTAATTATCACAAATAATTTTAAAAATTTTGTTAAAATAAAATATAGATATTTCAAACAGTTTTATTTTTTTATGAGTTTTCGTCAAAAAAAATAATTTTTAATTTTATAAAAATTATTCTTCAATAAAAATTAAACAATAAAAATTTTTTAAAAATTAGTTGATATTAAAAATGTTAATTTGATCAATAACCAAACTCATCGGTACTAAAAACTAATTAAATATTTTAAAAAATAAGATGCATTGCCTTTCTCCTTAAATTAAAAGTATATTTCTTTTAGGGTATCGCCAAAATTATTTTTGAAATTTGTTAAATATTGTAAATAAAAAAATCATTTGGATCTACCTAAAAAAAATTACAACTTTGCGACTTCTTTAGATATATTTATTATTATTATATAAACTGAGATTACAAAATAATTAAAAGCATGTTTAAAATTATTGTATTTATACTTAATTTAAAATTTTTAATTATTAAAATATTTATTAAATAATAATAATAATAATAATTTAATAAAATT
Organism: Khaya senegalensis; assembly: GCA_032402905.1. NCBI lineage: Eukaryota > Viridiplantae > Streptophyta > Magnoliopsida > Sapindales > Meliaceae > Khaya > Khaya senegalensis. The sequence goes on along the minus strand of CP135542.1, from coordinate 563,827 downwards.
ATTAATTTTTTACTAATATTTAATATTTAACAATATCGTATTATTATTACCTATCTTTAACACCCCTTGATGACATGTGTTGGCGGGGCTGTGTACTGTTTTGTCTGGACGTGTTTGTGAGAGAAGGGGGTCGGGACACGGGCGGCCGGTGCAGAGTGACGGCGTCAAATATTGACGGAATATTTTGAGTGCATGGATTTAACGGCGAGGTTAATAGTAGTGCGTACTTACAGAGTAGTGACGGAGCGGCCTTTTCCATTGATTGGCCCCCGCATGTTTGAAGAATGTGCCTTTTTCAAAGCTGCAGTTGCTCTTGGCTTTTCTGTTTGAACCAATCACTTCGGCGCGGTCAGCTCTATTCATTTGGTCTTTGTAATTCTGGTTCGCTGGCAAAGGACAATGAATTGGCACAGATGTTGGGGCTCCTCTTCTGCTTACGTAATAAAACTGAGCCGGCTGTGGTTATACCCTCTAATCACCTGTCTTAGAGACTGATTATGAGGACAAAGCCACCATGCGAGCAAACTTAAACTTACCAATATGAATGAAAGGGCAGTTTCTTCATTTGTTTTGGTTAATTTTGTGTGACTAACAATAAGACAGGTTGATTAACCCGAGCTCTTGATATAATAAACAGTGTGAAAGATCAACGATGGGTAGAGGAGCTGTGACAGATTGACAGTGACTGTATTCCACTCCAAATAGAATTAGAAAGAAGCAAAATTTGGCGGAGAAGGCCATAGGGGCGACGAGAGAAAGAGAAAGAAAAGGCTAGGGTGATGCATGTGCATGAAGGCAATGAAGTGCATAGAACGTATCGGTGCCAAGTAGCAAACATCGCCAGCCCGCCAGCAGAGACAGAGAAAGAGAGTGACAAGTACAAAGAAAAGAAACAGAGAGCAGAATTCAACTAGAGCTGCCGGAAGAAACAGATCATAATGCAGCGCAGTGTAGGTACTGCAGCGCAGTGTAGGTATTAAATAATTAAACGTTACGGTTTAAATGTCCCTCATGCGAGTCCGAGCCTGGTGGTGGAGGGTGGTAAAGGCACAGGCTGCATTTGCGTTGAGGGCTTTTGAGTGACACAGGACGCCTGATTCTCAAGGACTCTTACAGTCTCTTTTTGTTTTCTTGCACATATACATCCACTCCCCCTCTCTCTATTTCTCTCTCTTTAATTTCTTATTTTCTAAGTTTTTATTTGCTTTCGTGGGTCTTCTTTGTTTTCTCTTCCTGTATTCTTCTTCTTCTTCTTCTTCTGTCATTTTCATCACTTTGTTTTGAGAGACAAGGAGAGAGATGGGTGGTGTGGGTGGAGAAGGGACAGGATCAAGTACTGATCGGATGCAGGAGTCTCAGAGAAGAAAACGCATGGACGATGCTTTGCCTATCAGCCATAACCAAGGTAACGTTTGGGCTATCTGGATTTTTTTTTTTCGATATTACCGTATTGGTTTTATTTTTCATTTTCATGTCTTAAGTAGTTGGTGTGTCCGAGTTATGAGCATGAAATCAGTACCAATGGCTACAGAGACTTCATTTTTGATTAATAAACTGTGCCATTTTTTTTTAATTTGTTTGGAGCTTCAGCTTAGTTGTTTGTTTTATCTTCGTATTTCATTCGAGACTCATGCAGATTACAAACGAGTCACAACTTCCATCTGCAATTAATTAATCATTCTACATCTCACCCCCTTAATCATCAATGAAGTAAATTTCCGTTGTTTGATCATCAAAATGAGTCCTTTCCTTTTATTTTGTCTTTATCAAAATAAATTTTCTTTCTAAATTTAAATCTTGAATTCTTACTGGGATAGCTCTCCATGGTTGTTCATATATTGTTATGATTTCAGGTGGGAAAGATGACCTATATACAGAGCTATGGCGGGCGTGTGTGGGTCCACTTGTTTCTGTTCCACGTGCTGGGGACATTGTTTACTACTTTCTTCAAGGTCACATGGAACAGGTTCTATGCTTTCCTGTTTCTCGTACCGTTGCCTTGATTTTTATTTTCTTTTATAACAATAATTGAATTTGTATGAAATCTAATGGGTTGGTTTGCGTAATATTCAAAGTTGAAATGATTCCATTCTTTTTTTTTTTCAATTTTTTTTTTTATTTTCTCTGTTATAGAAAAGATTGATGTTAAATTATGGACTCAGGATTTGAAAATGGATATAAAATATGATAGATTTTCATAGTTAATTATTTAATTCAGAATTGCTATCTAAAGCTTTATGCAATGGTTTCAATTGAAGTGCCTATTTTCACAAACATATGTGCCCTAAGCATGTTCTTGTTTGATGGATTTTAAAAACTTTTTTTTGGGGTATAGAAGATATATTTTTTCTCTTTTGCTTGTGGCATTTAGTTTTATGGTTGTTTTTTCCTTTAAAAAATCTGGCACAGGTTGAGGCATACGCGAGCCAGGATGGTCAAATGGAAATGCCCATTTACAATTTACCTCCTAAGATCCTCTGTGAGGTTGTCTATGTTCAACTGAAGGTATTTTTGCACCTTCTCAAAATTGAACTGGAGATGATGTATCACTTGAATGTTATGAACTGCTGTTCTGTAAGTTATGTTGCAACATCATGTTTTGATGTTTTGTTTCTCTTTTGCAGGCAGAAGCTGACACAGATGAGGTGTTTGCAGAGATTACTTTGCTTCCGAAGCCAAAGGTTAGCTACCGTTATCAGATTGTATCTTGCAATTTATTTGCTGGAATTGTGCATTTGAATGTTATAGGGATTTAACTCAAATAATTCCTTTTTCTTTGATATTCAAATGCTCCAGTAATTTGTGTGGGATTTCAATGCATGCATGTTTGATGCTTGTGTTTCTTCAGCAAGATGAGCCATGTTTGGAAGATGGAAATTCTCTACCTTTGCCCCCAAAAGTTAACGTGTGTTCCTTTAGCAAGAAACTCACTCCATCTGACACCAGCACACATGGTGGATTTTCTCTTCCAAAGCGACATGCTGATGAGTGCCTACCACCACTGGTTAGTATGCTTGCAGCGAATTCTTTTCTTCCTAAAATCTTATGACAAAAAGCTTGTTATTGTATCAAAAAGCTCCACTTAGCTCAATTAGGCATCTTTTCTTTATAGGATCACTTGTCCTACAACTGTGTTTAAAATGATTCAGATAAGTCATTTCATTTATCTGTTAACAATATCATGGATGTTGCAGGACATGTCTAAGGAGCTCCCTCTACAGGAACTGGTTGCAAAGGATTTGCATGGGGTGGAAAGGCGCTTTCGGCATATCTATCGTGGTACTTTTTTTACATTTGTTATGAAATACAAAATTACGAAATAAATAAGGATAAAAACACCAAATATACATGGAAAACCTTTGCAAATTTCAAAACACAATGTTTGTCCTAACACGCATATATACAGTGAAAATGGGCTTGGGGTTGGGGTCAACCCAACATCTATGCATTAACCATAAAATACTGGAGACATGTCAGGGGCATTCCCTCAAGCCCCCAGCAGGACATGCCGCAATCTACGCCCCCAACAAGTTTAGCGGGAAGCTTTGTCCACTTCGACCCCCAAATGTGTAATTTGATATACCGTCCTGGTTACCAAATATGATCCACAACTCAACAACTTTCAATAGACTTGAAATATCTTGCCTTGTCATAATTTAACCATAACTATTGGCTGTTGATTGCATTGCAGAAACCATGAACATGTTCCCTTCAAAATGGACTAGTTTAGTGCACTTTGACATCGCTTTTATTTGTAAAATTTAGCAGAGTATTTAGAAGCATTCCTGTTGTTACTTCTGCACCAATGCTCAAATATTTCATTATTGCAGTTGTCACATTTTATCATTGTATTTCCACTATACTATTGACAGCATGGAAAATACTTCTGATCCATTATCTTTCTTGACCATCTGTAAAATTTCCCTTTTGAAGCACATCTTAGTTTAACTGCTGCTTGTGTTTCCCCCATAAATGTAGGTCAGCCAAAGCGACATTTGCTTACTAGTGGTTGGAGTGTATTTGTGACTTCAAAGAAGCTTGTTGCTGGTGATGCATGTATCTTCCTCAGGTTGTTCTCCCTATCTGTTACCACTCCGTAAACACATGCAGACAAGTGGGCATGCATTCTCTTTTATGTAATTTCAGAAACAAAAGAAAAAACTGAAGTCTTGTAGTTTAATCTTTGTGTGCGTGTATGCAACAACTATTTTCTTTTCTATTTCACAAACTTCATTTATTAATAGTGCATATATAACTATATAAATTGTGTGCATATATATGATGTTGGTTCTATAATTAGTTCAGTTGAGCTTTTGTTCCATTCGTTTGGGAAAATATATGTTGATATGCAGTAGGATAATAGTGATGATTGTAATCAGAGGAGAAAATGGAGAACTTCGTGTTGGGGTTCGTCGTGCAATGAAAATGCAGAACAATGGATTGACATCAGTCATATCTGGTCATAGCATGCAACCCGGAATACTTGCAAGTGCTCTTCATGCTATTTGCACTGGGACCAAGTTTACTGTCTACTACCGTACATGGTAAGTTATGATGGTTTAGGTGTCGGTGAATTAATGTAGTTAAATTTAAGAAGGCAAGTTGGATGGTAACTTTAGCCAATTCAATGTGGTACACTGATACTACAGAATTTAATTAAGACTGGTTATACATTTTTTCAGGACAAGTCCTGCAGAATTTATCATTCCTTTAAGTCAATACATGAGGTCAGCTGAAATTGACTATTCTGTTGGTACAAGATTCAAAATGGCATTTGAAGGTGAAGAGTGTGCGGAACAGAGGTGAAGGCCAAGCCCTTTCTACCCTCTGGCTGTTACTTTCTGAATTGCGTTTATTTTATTTCTTTCAATTGCCAAAATGGAATGAAATAACCCCATTATCTGTATTGAACTATGCAGTAATTTAGAAAACAACCCTTAATAGCTTCTTACTTAACGTGGCAACATTATAACCAGAATTGCTGGCACTGTTGTTGGTATTGAAGCTGTTGATCACATTCGGTGGCCTGCTTCAGAATGGAGGTGTCTGAAGGTAAGTAGCTCCTTCTATGCCATTCAAGGTATTCATATGGGCATTTCTGTTGCTTTGATATTCTTTAGGTAATTATTTTCTTGGCTGTTTAGGTGAGATGGAATGCTACATCAGATAACTTAATTCGCCCAACAAGAATTTCTCCTTGGAACATTGAACCAATAGAAATTGTAGAATGTACCAACAAGAAGCCTGCATTTATACAACACCGACAAAAGAGGTTGCGTACAATTGATTCCTTGCTCAGCAATGGTCAGTAATCCTTTTTTATTTATTTATTTGTCTCTTTTGTAACAGACATGTTGCAGAATTCATTCCAGTAAATAGTGAAAAACCATTCAGGGGTCTTGCAAGGTCAAGAAGATCGAGAACAGAGGGCCATGGGTGTCAAGGAATTGGGTGTGCCTAAACCACCATTATTTCCATATTTGCTTCCCCAAGTAAATCCTGATCGGGCCCGCTTGCAAATAGGTTTGGAGAATAAGTTGCACTTTCCAATGCATGACCAATTTTATCTGTGTCCCAATAGCCCAGTGTCCGTTCCCGGGGGCTGCAAAGTGAAATCAAGTCTTCCTAATCACTGCCTTGCACCATTTTCACCGTATGGAGTTCATAACAATGCTGTATTAAGCAGAAAATTTTCAGTTCCCATTGCCAGCTCTCCCAATTCAGGGTCTAAGGAGTGGAGGGCCTTGGAGCTGAAGGATGAAAATGGAAGTCCAATAGTCGAACCAAATGGTGGCAGCAGATACATGCTTTTTGGAGTCAATTTAGTCAATAGTTCTCCTGAGCTCCTTTCACCACAAGTTGCCTCTTCCAATGAGCTTGAGAGTCTTTGTTCTGTCCCTCCAACATCTCAGTCAAGCGTTTCTGAAGCTATCCAAGTTTCTGAGTTATCTAAGAGTGTATCTGGCATCCCTTCAGAAAAGCAATGCAAGAATTGCTATGTTTCCAGGAACTGCACCAAGGTAGTATACCTTCTAGATATCTGAGCCTTGTGTTTGGAAGCAACCTGAAGGAAGAAGTGCTGCTAGTTGAACTACTAACATTGTGTTCATAATTGTTTCCATCAACGACCTTGGTGTAACCAAGTTAAGTGTTTTCATACAGTAATTTGGGAATTCTGTCTGTTTCTATTTCAGGTGCTCAAGTTTGGAACTGCTCTGGGAAAGTCAGTTGATCTCACTCAATTTGATGGGTATAATGAACTTATTAGTGAGCTTGACCAGATGTTTGACTTCAAAGGAAGTTTGGTTGATGGGGTTAGCGGATGGCACATAGCCTACACAGATGATGAAGGTGACATGATGCTAATTGGAGACTACCACTGGCAGTTAAGTAGCAAAAGCTGCTATTATCGTTGTTGCATATGCTAATGACTTGCCTTACTGGCGCATTCATTTGGTGATTACATTTATTAATACAGGGAATTTCAGTGTGCGGTGCAAAGTATGTTCATCTGCCCAAAGGAAGATGTTGACAAGCTGAATCAGAGCTCACCGGATCCAACACCTCAAAAATAGGTTCTTGCCAAGGTCACTTGTGCTGTCTGTCTCAATGGTTCATATTCTTGCATGCTTCATGTGAGAGACAGATAGATCCCAGATCGTTTCAAGTGAAAGTAGTTATTGTGCCTAAAACCATACGATGCTGAAGTTGCCGAGTGTTGTTATTAGGATCACATCCTATCCCCAATTTAAAGTCAAAAACATGTTGATACAGCTAAGCCCTGTGTTGTTTCTTGAAGAAGAAGTTATGCACATTATATATGAACAGGTAGATCAATATAAGGCAGAAATTATATTAAAAGTGCATAGTTTGTTTGGATTAAATAAAATTAGGGAGCCATGGCGTCATTGTAAATCTGCAGAGGCGAAAGTCTGACAGTTCAGTAGCAAACGACAGCATTTTGATGTCGTCACATTCAAACCCTAACGCTGGTTACGCTCCTCTATCCAGAACCATAGCTGATTCCACCGATAATTCCCGTCATTGACGAAGTTCCCTTCTAGCATTCTCTTGACGGGTTAATAAAAACTATAAGCAGAAAAAAGAAATTCAAAAACTTCAAACTATCGGGTCCCTGTCTGCTTCCAGGGGATGCACTACAACCATGCCAAACTTAAACTCGATCACCCATAACCCTTCCCTTCATTTCCCCTTCCCGTCTCTTCCAATTTCGCCCTAAAACGATCTTTACACTTACCCACGACTACGAGGTCCCATTTTTCTTCGAATTTACGAAGGAATGAAGAATAACGACTACCAAAATCACAGGTTGAAGAACTTAGCGTCCCCGAAAATTGGCTGCACCGTTCCAAAGCCTTGGAGGTATATATATTATTTACTCTCGTTATTTGAATTAATTTACTCTTAATTAGCATAGCAAGAAGTTTCATTTTCTTCTTCTGAATTGGTGCCTTTCAGAGTTAGCTATTAGATTTTTATTTCTTTTTTGGAATTATTGCTGGTTCTATTGGACTCTATGATCACTGTTGAATAAATGCACTTTGTGTAGATTAGCTGTGTTTTATCTCTTGAACACAGTTTTTAAGCCAACGGTGTATCTTTCAATATGGTTTCATCTAAGTTTTAATTGGAAGGATTATGAAATGTGATTAGATGCCATTGGCACATCCTTATTCCCTGTGAGTGGAATGCTAATTGTCCTAATTTTTGCCTCTATTTATTGGTGCTTGTCGGCAATTCAAATGCATGTCTTCAAAGTGTATGAATAGTCATTTTTGTGACTGTAGTATATCACTCTTACTAGGACCTGTGCAGGAATCAGAGTGGCTCAGGGTTACACTGCACAAATGGTTGGATGATGAGTACTGCCCAGAGCCAATCAATGTGGAAATCAGCAAGGTTGCTGCCCATTCATACTATGAATCTTTGCTAAAGAAACAAACAGATCCAGAGAGATTTTACTCAAGATGGCTCGGGAATTGGATTCTCTTTCCTACCAGGAAAGTTTTCATGGGGCATTCTCATCAGCAAATGTGGCAGTGAACTTGATTGCCCAACTCGTAGGGCAGTCATAGTTGTTTGACCGGGTTAAAATAACTACCAATTGCTATAACATCTAGTTTTGTAAATGTCATACACGGTTCAACTATATCATCTAGTTTTTTAGTTAATGTCACACACAGTTCATGTGATATTGGGGATTATTTATGGCTACCACTGATATGCTGGTGGCCCTGATTGCATGTTAAAGGTAGGCAGGCTTCAGGAAAAAACATCAATTCCTCATTGTGGTGGTGTCCTGAGCAGTGTTATAACCCTGTTCTCTCAATCAGTGAGTGCATGTAGACATAAAACCTTTATGCTTAGGGAAAAAAAAATGTCACCTGTTTTTTAATCCCATTGTTACTTTCATCAGTCGTGAATGGAAATTTCTGCAAGGTTTGGGTGGTGATACCCTTCCCTGTTTCAATCATTTCATAGTTTGACAGGGAAATGTTATTGCTGTGACCACCGGCCCCTTTCTCCACATGGGCTTTGTATAATGGAGGAAATGTGGGTACCGCCTAATATGACCCACACTAATTCATCACGTTCAAGTTTTAATGATGGAAAAAATGAGTTGCGATCCCTCTCTTGACATTTTTAATGGTAGGACTAGGACAATTCCTCGTTTATTATTAAGACAGAGATGGCTGGTACGCAAGCACATCGATGATAATCGCCTTTCTCTGGTTATATGTGTAATTGAAAAACATCATCTCTCTCTGTATGAAATTACTACTGGAAGGACCATCACTGCAACAAGTGTCTTACCATTGTTGGTTGAGGGACCAAGTATATCTATTTGTTGATGGCTGAGAGATTCACTACTGAATTAGACTGTCAGAAAGTTACTATGAAGCTTTTATTTATATGAATGCCATTTTCATATCTGGTTCAAAGGTCTCTGATTATTACATATAATGTGTTTTGGTTTCAAATATAATACTGGATGAAACTTTATGGAGCATTATTTATTATTGTCATTATAATTCCAAACACAAATCTATTGTGTTATAAACTTCACTTTTCTACACCATATATTATTATGTTTCACAGTTGCTGAGAGTGCAGATCCCAAAAATGTTGATTTGTTCATGTTTGTATGCAATACTCAAAAGTTATATGGAAAGAATTGTGATATATTTGTACTAAATACAATCACTGTATACATCTATTTATTATATGGTATTGTTTTGTGGTCCCATGAATCTTATCATATTGAAATTGTGTTGAATTTTTGCTTATGGTACGTGTCCCAGGAATCTTATGATGTTTGATTGTATTAGACAATTTGTAATGCATGATTTGTTGGACATGACCACAATTACTGTTATGTTTGGAATTGGAGTGTTATGGCATGAAAAATTTTGCACGTGACACAGTTACCACATTGAATGCAGCAAGCTGTAAAGATCACACCTTCAATCATAGCATTTTCTGTGGTTCATGCGTTTCTTTCGGTACAGGTGATGACACTGCAAGTGCAACCCCTTGTCATGAAGCTCTGCTCTTTTTGATGGCTTTTCTTGGACCATTTTTGGAGCACGGTATAGAAGCACTAAACCTCTATCATGTGCTCTTCACTTTTTATGACTTGCCATGATATTATGCAGCTACCATGCCATTGTTTTTCCTCTGATATATTATGTTGATTGAAATTCCACTTGCGGTATCAGTTATATCTGTGTCCATTAAGAAACTCCTAGAAGCTTGCAATACCTTATCACTTTGAAATATGAGCAGCCAGTTAATACTTGCCCCATATGCATGTATAATTTAAGTCCCTGATACTGACCGATGTCCATAAAATACAAGTAAAGAAGAGTTAAAGAGGAGGGAAGGCAGAAAGCACATTAATGCTACAGTCTTCTTTCTGTTTTTGTGTTCTGCTCCCCGTCGGTATGAAATGTGAACTCTCCTATGAATCAGGACGATATGATAAATTATGGTCATCTTTGCAATCAACAAGTCATTTCGGACAATTAATTATGTATTATCAAAGTGGGTTTGCGATATAAATATCGGTCCCGCTTCTCAACTACCAACTCCATTTTAGTGGTCTCTGCGTGCGTGCGTGTTGTGTTGTGATTTCTGGATAAAACTGAACCATGTATTGTAAATTGCCAACCATCCGTGAGGGAATGGCTTTCAGCTCTCGTACTCAGAATATAAATAACTCAGAGAGATCATATAAATTGAGAACAATTGCTGCAAATAATCGAAGTGTCTGGAGAGTAGAAAAAAACCTTTTCACATGCAGTGTTGCTGAAAAGGAACATTGAAAAGCTATTTGATATCTTATCTTATGATTCCCTAAGTGGGTGGAATAATTGAAGAGTCACAAACTGTTGGGCAAGAGAGACATGTAATTTAGCAACAATTGAGTTATCTTCTTCCCAATATCCCACAGTTTTCTAGGTGTAAATTTGACAATGGGAAATGGGGGTGTCTTTTCTTTTCTACCATTTACGATTATCCGGTTAAAATGTTACAACTGAAGTGAATCCAGAAAGTAAGTTGTAGCCCTGTGGCTTCTCTGTGTCTTACATGCACTTCTCTCTATGCTTACGCTTAACGATGCAAATTTCAAGTGTGGTAATGCACGAAGGGGTTTGAAATGAAGTGTCAACTTTTATATATGGTGAGTATGGGTGGGGTGCAAAGAACTGCCTGAATTGGGCACTCAATATATATTTAAATTTTGTAATCGCTCATTAATTCGATTTAAGCTCCCAAAGAATATTAATACAGGTGAAACCTCTCTGTTATGTGGTCATAATGGTAGGATTAAATTATTTTTATTACCATTAAAAAATTATAATTTAATAAAAGAGTAATTACAAAAATTATTATTTTAATTAGTTATCTTAAGTTTAAATGACATAAAAATTATATTTTAAAACTAACAAATATAATTATTTTTAATAAAATTTTAAATACAATTTTTATATGTGCAATTAATGTAAAGTCTTGATTTATTTAAGCACTGTAAAATTAGGACTCTTAATATCGATGAATTGTAAATTATAAATAAAGTAGAAAAATATAATTAAAGAATTATTGTAGAATTAAGTAAATAAATTTAACAATTTTATTATACTAATTGAATAGATATTAATGTATTCTTTAATCATTTAAATAAGTAACAAGTTATTTATACATTAATTAAATAAGAAATCTTTATTGCAATTAAATAAGAAAAAGAAAGAGATTATCTTAAAGGTAATAGTACAAAAATACAAGAAGTTTTAAGTCAAAAAACTCTAAATATGCATAAAAAATTAGAAATATTTTGGTTCCAACAAAAACTCTCGATGCTGAAGAATATTATACGAGTAAGTTTAAAAATATAATAATAATTTTAAAAAATAAATTATTATTTCAAACAATTTTTTTAAAAAAAATTTTTCTTAATGTAATATAATATAAATTTTTTATAATATAGACAAGTTTTTTAAAATGTGATTGAATATATTTATAATTTATTATAATATAAATTTTATTTTTATTTATAATTTATTTAAATTAAAATTAAAATTTTTTATGATTACAGATAAGTTATTGTGATACATAGTATCACATAAATTTTATTGTAAAATTATTCTGAACAATTTTAATTCAATTTATTTATGTGTAAATCATCATTTTAGTTGAGAGAGAATGCAGCAGAAAGCATTGAAGTCTAGTAGTTAATCATCCATTACATTTAAAACAGGATTCGTGGCTGTTTCTCATTAGCAGAATAAGTCATCGGAAAATTGTACCCATCCTTATCAGTGTATTAATGAATGCAACAGTGACATACTAATTCTGTTATAAAGAGCTCAAAGCATAACCATTTCTTACCATAACCATTTCTTCTACATTCTCATCTCTGTCTCTTTCTTTCTTTCTTTCATGGCAGTGAACAGCAATCTCCTAGTCTGCACACAGCTAGAATGTGAAACCATGGAAGAAATGAAAGCTTCCATGGAGCAAGCAAAAGCAGAAGGTGCAGATCTTGTAGAGCTTTGCATTGATTCCATGAGATTATTAACTCACATTTCTCAAGTTGAAAAACTTATTAAGCAAAGAACTCTGCCTGCCATTGTCTCCTACCGGTATGTATCCTCTACTACTTCATTTTTGTAGAAGATCATTCCATCTTGCCAGAACTCAGACAACTCATTTTCAATTCAATGGCTTAGTGCTAACAGTCATAGATGTCAGTCTTGAATGCACTTTCATGAATGTACACTTTCAGCTAAGAGCAAGGACCATGCTTATTTATGAGAGAGTTGAGTGCTCCCGTGTTCCCACTTGGGGGATGACCGATCCCTAAAATTTAAGAGCGTGGCAAACTGTGTCACCTGTCAAAACCTCCTTGAATCTTTCTATTAGAAATGGACGCCATTTCTCTTTCAGTACTGCCCTTTGATAAGACCCGCTGCTTATATACGTATCATAATTTTCTTCCACTGTAAGCCTTTATTTCCTCATAAATTTTCACATTAATGAGCAACTTTGGACCACAATTTGTGTGATGATCAGAAAACTAAAATGATGCAATAGCATGTATATACAAATGAACATGTGGTGCAGGAGAGAATAGTTTGATAATAAGATCACCAAATGTATGTTCGTTCGTGGTGGTGATCTTATCAGAGAGTTTTAAGTGAAATAGGTTTATTATATTAGAATTATTGATATAGTATGATTATTTAATTAATAAGAGAGGAGAAATATATTTATTAGTGATGAATGAAAAAAAATCAATAGAAAGTCTCATTATTCAATTAATATAGTGAGAGAAATTTATAAAATTTTCTATTATCTTTTTTTATCCACCATCAATGAATATATTTTTCTCCTCTTATTAAATAATCTTATCACGTAATTTAATTGATTATAAGTATATGCAGTTATCATACATGCATGAGTACATCACTATCATGCAATATTCCAATATATATATACGAGTTTGGTTACAATACATTTTATATATTTTATTTCTAATTTTTTAAATTTTTATATTAATTATTTCAAATTTTATATTCATATTTTAAATATTTTATATTATGTGTTTTAAATTTTATATTATATTAATTATTTTAATTTTTATATTATTTATTTTAAACTTTTTATTAAACACTGCAAGATGAGATGTATATTATGGAAGAGTACTTGTGTTTGATCCGTATCATGAAAATCACCAAAAAAAGACCATGCAATGCAGTGGATTGGACCCTGAAATATGCTAAATTTTGTGATATGACAGGGTCAAATCATCAAGAAACTGGAGCAGGGGAGGCTGCAAGAATACATGCCTGAAAGTTTTCAGACGGGCTCTGGAATTAGATGTCGAATTTGTAGAAATGGACTATGAGGTAAATCATCCAATACATCTCATGATACTGCCACTAAGGATTATTTTTAAATTATTTTTTAATATTAAATTCTGTAAACTCTGCAGGTGGCTTCTAATGTGAGCATGAGTGAATATATGTACAGTCGATCCAACACCAAAGTAATTGTATCAAGCTATTTGAATGGAGGTGGGAAACCTACAACAGAGAAACTTGGTGATCTGATTGCATGCATGCAGGCAACTGGAGCAGATGTTCTGAAACTTGAAATTGCAGTGGATTCTATCACAGATTTGGCCCCCATTTTTGACATGCTTATTCATTGCCATGTAAGACTATCTGTTATCGGTTAATTCCTCGAACTGCTTATGATTTTTAACCGTAAAATCTTTGGTAATGTTTGGCATTACACCTGCATTGTCAAAACTCAGGTGCCATTAATAGCAGTGGCAGTGGGCAGTCGAGGTCTTATAAGCCAGCTACTAGGACCAAAATTTGGTGGATTTTTGGTGTATGGGTCTCTAGGAGGCAAATCAGTACCTGGGTTGCCTACTCTCGTCAGCCTCAGACAAGTTTATAAGCTTGAATATCTTAATGCAGACACTAAAGTTTTTGGGCTGGTTTCAAATCCAGTAGATCATAGTAAAGGGCCAATTCTGCATAATCCGGCCTTCAGACATACGACATACAATGGAATTTATGTTCCCATGCTCGTAGATGATGTCAAGGAGTTCTTCAAAACCTATACAGGCACTGACTTTGCGGGTTTCAGGTATACTACACAACCATTTTTTCAAAAAGAGAGGAGAAATTTCCAATTGTTTTCTTTTTAAGTAATTAATTTTTACCTGATTTATGGCGCTGTCTTGATTTGCAGTGTTGGAATCCCCCACAAAGAAGCGGCAGTGGCGTGCTGTGATGAAGTACATCCGCTGGCTAAGGTCAGTTAACCTTAGATGTTTGCCTTTCATTGCTTGGTAAAAGAATCAAATCCGTCTTCATTCAATGCCGACATTGACACTGATGGAACAGTAAATAAGAATTTCAGTTTCAAGTTAATTGAAAATGATGTTATGATTAAACTAAGGACATATATATATATGAGCTTCTGAATGGTGCAATGCTTTGGAATCAGTCCATAGGAGCTGTAAATACGGTAATAAGGAGGCCTGTGGACGGTAAGCTGGTTGGTTACAACACAGATTGTGAATCTGCAATATCTGCAATAGAGGATGCGCTTAGAGGTATTTTTCTTAATTTAGTTGATATAGTCAGGAATTTAAGGATAATGATAGATAGCATAATGCATTTGCATGAGATATTCGAACAGAAAGACAAGGTATCAACGGGGTGGCATCACACGCTTCTCCTATGTATGGGAAAACTTTTGTGTTGGTTGGAGCAGGAGGAGCAGGAAGAGCATTGGCTTTTGGTGCCAAAAGTAGAGGTGCTCGGGTTATCATTTTCAATCGCAATTATGGTAAGGCAACCTACAATTACAAAGTGCCTTCATGGGGTTTTTTTTACAAGCAGCTTTCTTCTCTAACTGTGAACGTTTTCTGGGGTTGTTTTTTTTCCAAAAAGAGAGAGCAAAGGCTCTTGCACATGCAATTTCAGGGGAAGCTCTGCCATATGAATGTTTACATGAATTCTGTCCAGAGAAAGGCATGATTCTGGCAAATGCTACCGCCATTGGAATGGAACCAAATTCAGATCAAAGTCCTGTTCCAAAGGTTGTTTTCATCTCTCTCTTGGAGCATATATAGAAGTAGTTGTATTGATTGCTAAATCCATCACTTTTCATGCTTGTTTAGGAGGCCTTGAGAGCATATGAGCTGGTATTTGATGCAGTCTATACACCTAGAAACACAAGGCTCTTGTGTGAGGCTGCGGAGGTTGGAGCCAGTGTGGTAAGCGGAGTTGAGATGTTCATCAGGCAGGCCCTAGGTCAATTTAGACTGTTCACTGATGGCTTAGGTATCAATCTCACAATTCTTCTTGTTCCATATCTGAATTGCAAACTTTAGGACATCTAGTGATGTTTCCTCTCGCAGAAATAATATCTCCTCTTTAGCATTCTGCTTCTACTGCTTTGCAGCTCCAGAAGACTTCATGCGCAAGCTTGTTTTAGAACAGTTCTGATTGTCGCGCTTCTGCCAAGACTGCCATGGAAGATCTCTACAAGCAAAAATTCCTTTCACAGTGTACTCTGAGCCAGTGAATTATCAAGTATTTAAATCCATGAACATGGTAGCTAGCTTAATCCTTACAGTTAGTTAACGAGGCACCACCTAAGAGCAGGAGCTCCTATGCATACTTGCCCGTTCATGTTTGAGCTAGTTCAAATCCTCCTAATCAGGTTGGTCAAAATATTTCTAGTTTTATATCAGGAAAATGAAAACATGAAAGGTAGCCAAGCATGTGTCCTGATAATTCTCAAATGTACAAGGATTGGCATTTTAGCCCTTGCACTGTATGATAAATAAATGAACAATAACAACTATCATAAGTTGTAGATTTCTCCTTTGATCAAGTGGCTGACAAAATCACTTGAATACCCAAGACTTGTTATCGCAAGGACTGATTGTATATAATATTTACTTTTTAAAATTTTTCATGTTTAAAAGACCACCTGCCACATTGGATTGGAAGTTGCAACAGCAGGTTAATGGATCTGCCCCATCGACATTATAGTAGCAAGAGGTGCAGGAATCAGTCAGTAGATGGGTTGTCCTGCTACTTGCTGTAAGAAATAATGAGTAATTAATTCTATCTTTACAAGTAGGGAAGATGGCATTTTAATATATGTCATAGTATTCCTCAAAAAGCAATTGGCATTGAACTTTTACTACATCTGATCAGGTGCAGATAATTGCAGATTCTTACATGATGTAAAACCTCCATCTACCACCAAATTATGCCCACTAACATACTTGGCATCATCAGATGCAAGATACAGTGCAGCATTTGCGATATCAATAGGTTCACAATTTGCTCCGTCTAACACGCCAGCACAGTGTACCATATCCACAAGCTTTTGAGCGTCGACACCAGGGAAATTCTGACTCATTTCTTCCATCGCAAATGGAGTTGGAATAGCAAACGGTGATATGCAATTGATCCGAATTCCATGCTTACATAGCTCAGCTGCCATAGACTTGACAATGCCTAAAATGGCCGACTTTGAAATGGTATATGTATGTTGTGCAAGCCCCCCCACTAACGCTGTGACACTAGCTGTACACAGAATGCAGCCACTCCTGTTCGGAATCATGACACGAGATGAATGCTTGATCCCAGCTACAACTCCTCGTACATTGATTCTCATGACTCGATCAAAAACTTCAAGGTCAAGGTCCACAATACTTCTGGGAGTTTTGCAGGCTACCCCTGCATTATTGTACATGATGTCTAGTTTCTTGTGTTTGGAGACGGTGAAATCAACAGCACCCGATATGTCTGATTCTTTGGTGACATCACAGGCAATGAAGGTGGCGTTGGGTCCAAGTTCTTTTGCAGTTTCTTCCCCAAGTTGGTGTTGGATATCAGCAATAACAACTTTGGCACCATTACTGATGAATTTTGCAGCAGTTGCTCTTCCAATGCCACTTGCTGCTCCCGTTATCAATGCTACCTTTCCCTCTAGCTTTCTTTCTCACAGCATATAACAAAAGACTTCAATTACCATATGCAAGCTAAATTTCAATCGTAAGTGCAATGAGAAGGAAAAATTTAAAGCATGTTATGCCCAAAAGCACTAATATTTGCCCATTACATATTACATGGAGGCAATGAGTAAGTTCTGCATGATTATGTTGTGGTTTGAGACCTTTGGATTTCAGTATTAACAAGACTAAATCTGGGTAACTAATGTACAATGACAATTGTGACGAGATTATTATCTGCCGTGTACAGTAGTGTGCTGATGGTGACCTCTTATAGTATCACTTTATCAGAATTACACAGTTACAGGTCTCTTTCTATAAAGATTTGCGGGCGACCGCCGACCACTAACACCTCATCTAAAAGAAAAGGGCAAGCATAGACTGCCAAGCAACAAACAAATAATTGTTTAACTATTTCCTAGAACAAACTTCTCATGCAAGAATTATTACCTAATTCTTCATCTTTAACTGCTCACCAATGACTAAATGCCAATAAAATAAAAGAGGCCGGCTTTCCTGTAACACTTTAAAGATATATTATAATCATTCAAATAAAAATCTCTGAAGAATCTAGAAGTACAGCAAATATAGACAGTGACTAACATTTAGAATAGAATACAAGGTTCGGTTTCTAATGACAACAAACATGATCACCTTTCTTACACCTCTGTGGGTTTACTCATATTCTGAAGATCAAATAATTGGGGTTGAATCAAGTCGAAAATACTTAACAAGTCTATTGATTTAAAAAATAACCATAAACGAAATAGAAGTATAGAGATTGTAATATGTGCTGCTTCAATGGCATACCTTCCAGTCTCTGTGGATAATCTTCTGTTGAAGTTACCAGCAAGTAAAGCTCTTGAAATGGAGACATTTTTACTGTTTTCAGAATAACAACGGAGATAAATAAGGTTATTCAACTATTTATATATATACAATGTCGAGAGGCAGGAGAGTTGAGACCGAGACAGAGTAGGCAAAATAAAGGCTATTTAATATAATTGATATGCACATGGCCAGCAATAATTGCAACATAGACCCGCGCCTTATCCGTAAAAGATTGAAAGAAACAAGAAGAGAAGAAACAAAATGAAGAAAAGAGCACTGAAAGCTGTAAATGATTGGTTTAGAATGGAAACCCAGGTGCCTCATCTCTGAAAACGAAGATAGAAGAACAAGAGAAACAGCAGCACCCTTAAATTTTACGAATTCTTTCAAAGATAGAGAAAAAGGAAGATGTACAGATGAAGATGGAGAAACAAACCTGAATGCCCTCCTGAACATACTTTCTAGCAGATTTACAGTCTGAAGCAGCGAGAGAGAGATAGAGACAGAGGAGTCGGCTGCCACTTTGAGCTTTTGGACTGGGGCGGGGAAATGCAACGCAATATTATTGAAATGTAATGGACAGAATATGCCCTTTCAAGTTGCAATTTTTAAGAGAACTGTTTGACCATGACATTAGAATTAAATACTTTCAGGTCAAGGTTAATAAGGACCACATATCGGTTCCATTTCTCTGGTGGTATAATATTGCTGTTGCATGTTATTCTGTAGGTATGGAATCAGTGGTCTTAGACTTAATAGCTACTATATTATGTCAATTTTACTGTGCGAATATTTAAACTCCAAAGCTGGAATCCTCGCCAGAGCGGAATCTACTCCTGGCAAGTGCAACGATTGTAACAACGATGGCAAAAAAAGAAATTCTCATCGACACAAAGTTCACCAGTGCATAGCTTATTTGATCAAATCACCGGCGGCTCGAATTCGAATATTCATTCCAGTGGAAAAAGATAGATGGGGGCCCTCAAAGGGACACCTCTGTTTTGAAAGATCTGAAATTGGGTACGAATTCCCATGAACTTTTGACAAGCTTTCGTCTTCCACGGAGAAATCCACCGCCCTACTTTGGAGTAACCTCCATTTGTCATGGTGGGCAATGGCAGACAAGATTGAGTCCATATTCTCCTTGGGTTGAAGCTCAATCATATCAACAACTGTTTAACAAGTTGAAATCCTAATCATTATGTTAAGAACAAAAGCCTATTTGATATTCCACCAAACTAACGATCTATTATGGTGCAAAGATATAAAGGGATGCTAACTGGAAAGTTACCCAGTTGGCAAATAAATTATCTAAGCAACAGAGTCTCCAGTCACTCGTATGCAAAAATAAATAAAAACTAACTGTAAAACAAAGGAAAGATCATGGAAGTCATTCTTCTAAGTACTAAGAATCCACTTATTCATTCTAAGAATTAAGGTCTCTATAAGCATAGCTACCAAGTCGTTTCTGGAGGAATTTGATAGAACCGAGGATTGATCCATACTCCTTTGAGCTGCTGCCGACCTTGGCTTTGGCTTTCCCCACCTTCAGATTGTTGAGAGATGCTCTCATTGAAGAAGATTTTGTCAAGAAGATCCCATGCTACAACTGTCCCGCAAGTACAAAGCGATACATTCTCTGCCAAACCCAACCTTTTGTTCATGCTATAACGTTCAAAACTGTTCCTACTCAGATAAAACGGCAGCACATCATAATTCGGATACTCCTCTTTGGAGCAAGTAACTATTCTATTCGGTTTGAACTTCTCTTCTAGAGATGAAGATGGAGAAAAGGTGATGAATTTGTTGCTATCATCATAAAAATGGAATGTTTTGTTAACATAACCAGCACCTTTAATCGTTTTCATGTACTCCTCATTGAATTCGTGCAAAGTCCATGCATTTGAGCCACGATAAAGCAGATGTAGTTCAAATTTTAGTGAATTCTGGCAAGCCACAGAAACAATGCAATCCTGGGATGTGGGTGGAGATGAAAATGCAGCAACAAGATCACGTTGTTCTGATTTAGGAAATTGTGGAAGTTCAATTTTAGAACCTGAAAAGGGGCAAAAGAAGAACATTGAACCTTCTCGGTAAAGAAGAAGCCAGCCATCCTTTGAAGCAATGCACGTTGCTCCATTCATCTCTGGGATATTGATTTTGTACTTGTCGCCAGTTTCGCTTACCAAAAAGCAGTCAGAATTTTCACCATAGAGTAGAAACCATGGCTTCAGCTTTGGTGAGGATTCAATCTGAGCTGTACTTGTGGATGAAGCAGAATTCCAACCTTTACACACACTGCGGAAACTCAAGAGACCTATTATGCCTAAACGATCCGCTATTAGCGAAAGTAATTCAGGAGGGAGATGAGCCCACGGTCTTGTTGCCATCCTGCTATATTCAGTCCTCGAAAACTATAACATTAAGAGTAATCATCGAGTAAAAACCTGTTTGTGTCTTACTACTACATTGCTGACTCCAACAAGAAATAGCGAATAACATAAGCAATGTCATTAACCTTAATAGCTTATGAGAGACAAACAGAAATACTGAAAGCCAATCCAGGGTAAATTTATGACTAAAACTACAAATGCCGTATTCCAGCAGGCGCAGCGATTCATGATATTCTCAGTAATCAACAATAATTCAATCAGGTTTGATCATAACACTTAATAACAGCAATTTACAGTAAAAGTAAACCATACCCAAATTGGAAAAACTTCTAACGCATACATAAACACAGATCTTATTAGAGTTAAAAGATTTTCAGATCAAATCTACTAAGAAACGATCTACTAATGTTGCTGACAGATTTCTGTGTGCATGACAAGAAAGTGCAACGTTATGGCAATGTAATAGCGAACGATGAAAGCAGTAAAATCTGATAGTACCTTAGTTGCTGCCCTAGGAGAAGACTGACCACCAAAATAACAAACAAGAAACGACCGTCACAATTTGGAAGGGCTTAAGAGAGAGAGATTGCGATGTGATCGTGGATGGTAAATATAGAGACACTAAGCCACTGAGTAGGAGAGTTTAACTAGGAACCCAGCTTAAAGCGGAGTTACCACTGTTAGTAGGACTCTCGATGTACTACTACTATTAGTAAGTATCAAATGCCCAAAATGCCATAAGGGCATTTGGTCTAGTGGTATGATTCTCGCTTAGGGTGCGAGAGGTCCCGAGTTCAATTCTCGGAATGCCCCGGCTTAATTTTTAAATTTAATGATGAAATGGGTATTTTCGTCTTTCTATGATTACAGGTTATATCTGTCTTTTCCAGGTGCCATAAAGTCTAAAGAGGCAAGTACGTTATAAAATTCTTGGAATGTCCCCATAGAATCATTTTGAAACCGAAGATAAACAAGGGTATGCTCGTCATTCTAGCTAAGGAAGGATATTTTACGCAACGTACATGCAGGGTATATTTGTCTTTTCGAAGGTGCAAGAGAGGGGCATTTGAGTCATAAAAAGAATAAAAACGTACTGTACTGACGGGGCATTCCGAGAATTGAACTCGGGACCTCTCGCACCCTAAGCGAGAATCATACCACTAGACCAAATGCCCGCTTGATGCCGTAACATTATTGCAAATGTATATTGAACTCTAAATTTGAAATACTTTCCCACCCGATCATTTTCATTTCGCGCCCAAACCTTAACCCTCTATTTGGTTCGTTTTGTCATCGATCACTACTATTCCTACATTACATTTGGGGTTTCTCTTGAATCTGCGTCTAACGAAAGATTATCTACAACCAGTCTTGTCTCAATAATCTGAGGAACTGGTAAAAATTATCAGTTAAGAGGAAAATTCAAATTTGTTCTATGGCTGATCGTATTGACACCCAGGTCTTTGATTCCCAGTCTCAGGTTTCAACACCAGCACTTGGTAATTTTTCATCGCCTTTAATTTGTTATTTCTTAAATATGTTTCTCTTTTATTCCTTTTACTTTTTGTAGAGAAGAAGTATTCGACACTTCACGTTGGAATGATTTATTGATGCTTGAATTTGTAATTCTCATTTGCAAGTTTGGAAAACTTGAGGATTTTTCAATTTTCATATGTAGACGAACTCATGTCTTATGTAGTTATTGTTTTCTTTAGGAGTTGAACTTTCTGCTGAAAACGGAAATGAGTGTCATCTGCTTCAAAATAGTGTGCCGTTTGATGATGTTGTGGTGGTTGATAGTCCCTTAGTTGAAACCCAGTTGGAGAAGCTAGATTTTGACACCCAAATGATAAATGATTCTGATTATTTTGAAGATGGGGGACTCCAAATAATTTCTGGCTGTGAGAAGGAAGTTGTGCCTGATAGTGAAGATGAAGGTGTTAGTGAGACTAAAATAGTGGGGGCTGCCAATGTGTCATTGTGTGGTAATGCTTCCGTTGGTGAACAATGCAGTGTAGGTCAGTGTTCATTTGTGCATTCTGAAATGGGAATTTATTTCAGCTTTGGCCTTTTCTTCTTTATGTATATTATTAAATTTTGTCTCTTGTGGTACTAGATTGGTACTTTCCTAAATTAATATGAATTTGTTGAAACTTACTGCTATTGTGTATTCACTTGAAGGGAACAAAGGATGTAGAGCCAATGTTGCAAGGACCGGTGAGCAAAAAGGTCTTTACGTGATCTCTCAGGAACCTGGGGAGTCATCCCAAGCCAATGCACTTGAATTTGTGGATCAGTTTCTGTCATTAAACAAGATGGACCTGACTCCAGAAATTGGCCTCAGGAAGACTGTCTGGGAGAAATCTCTTCCTGTCTCAATCAGAAAAGGACCTCAAAGCTTAGCAAAGAGAATGAAATTTAGAAAAATCCCTATTACAAAAGGTGAAACCTTTGATTGGGCCCATAGTGATCATCATGGAAAGGATGACGTCTTGAGCAAAAGGACAAAGGCCCCTTTTGAATTTGTAGCTCTCGGGCAGATACCTGTGATGAGAGATCATAAGGCCAAGCATCTTAATAGTAAAGGTAGCAGAAGCTCTGGCAATGAGCATGAAGAGAAGAAAGAACTTGTAAACCACCAAAAGGAAATAGCAGTTTCAACACAATCAGATTCAGTGTTTTTGGTGCATGGTCCAACAGAGACTTGCAGGATGGAGCAAGCATCTAAAATGAATCTTAAAACTAGTTCTGTTAAGGAATTTAACGAGGACTTGCATACAGAATCACCAGACCACCAGTTCGAAGGTACAGGCACAGAAACAGATACACCAGACATGATTGATATAGGATTTAACACTCAAATAGCTGCAGAAGCCATGGAAGCCTTATCATATGCACCATTTGATGGTTGCACAACCTTAGAAGCTGATCAAGGTCCATCAAACAATACTGATGATTGTCTAAAAGGTGTAATAATGGGAAAAGCACAGTCAGAACATGCTTCAATACAAATGAATATTTTCTCTGGTTTAGGAGGCTTCACAATGAAGTCAAAGCGAAAAAAGCGTACTGCTAGAAGATCTGGCAAGAACAGTAACAATGAGGAGCCAGACCCTGAGTTGGCAAAGTTGACAAAAGTTTGGAGGGGAAACTCTTTGATTGGTGAGCAGTTTGATTGTATGAATTTGGCTTACACTAATGAAAGTTCAGGCAGAAGATCTCCTAGGCTAATCGTCCAAGGACAAGCAGATGGAACTGTTAGCAGGAACAAGCAGAAATGTGAAAATAATAGGAGTTCATCAATTTCAGTTGAACAGGACGAAGGGGAGCTTGAGAAAACTTCCACTATTGCCCAAGAAAGTAGGCAGTCCTTAGCAGGAGATACATTGAAAAGGACCAATAATCAATCAGATAATCCAAGAGACAGGGTGGAGGACAGCATCACTAAATTCAGAAGAAAGAGGAGTAGATTAGTTGGGGACTCTACTAAAGTTTTGAGTGCCAGAGGAAGATGGTCTGAATTGCATTTAAATTCATCTGATGAAGCTAGAAACAACATATGGAATCAAAAAGGGCAAACTTACCGAATGGAAACTGCCACAACTAGTTGTTTAAAATTAGATACATGGAGCCATCCCAAGGGAAAAAGAACACTAGGTAAAGTGCAAAGCCATTCAAATGGAGCCATTAACAAGCGTGCACCTTTAGCAACAGTCAATGGGAAGGAACACAACCGTTGTTGCGTGAAGAGTCAAACGAGAGCAGAAGACAGTGGCAATGCCTCTTGTTATAATAAAGATATGAAGGGGAAACCACAGTCAGTATCTAGTAGTTCACCTTTGCATCCTTTAAAGAAGGATCTAAGGATGAATATTGATAAACCAGGTTCAGCAGTTGACATTGCTAACAGTGAATCAAGTTGCATAGTATGGGGAATTTCCCCTGCAGAGGTGGACTACATCAATTTCCCACTGTTCAGCAATGCTGCTGAAAAGAACCAAAAGTTTGGAGTGTCATCTAGCAAGAACCTTGAGGCTCCTCATTCAGGATATGCTAGTATTGTTAGCTTTAACCAAGGTATAAATGTGGCATCTTCGAGACATATGCCTTCCCAATTTCACAAACAGCCTTTCAACAAAAACCTACCCAAATCCTCCCTCTTGAAAGAGCTTATTAGATTAGGTGCCTCTGAGTCCATACCTGATTTCACGTGGAAAGATTTGAGAAGACGGAGAGATATGGCTCATGTTCGAGTTTTGTTTAGCCAGCATTTGGATGATGATGTAATCAAGCAGCAGAAAAAGGTTTCTATTTTTCCGTCTGTCTTCTCAATCGGCTTCTTGATCACCTATAGTTTATATAAATTTCCTTGTTTTTTATTTATTCCAGCAGATCTCGGCACGGTTGGGCATTTCCATTGCAACAACTCCCGTGGATGCCACACATTTCATAGCAGATAGATTTGTGCGTACAAGGAATATGTTGGAAACCATCGCTCTTGGCAAACCAGTGGTGACACATTTGTGGCTTGAGAGCTGCGGACAAGCAAGCTGTTTAATAGATGAGAAAAACTACATCCTCAGGGATGCCAAAAAGGAAAAAGAAATTGGCTTTAGCATGCATGTTACATTTGCTCGTGCCAAGCAGCATCCACTTCTAAAGGTGATTGCCTTGGGCCGGTGCTAATACATGCCCACACCAGATGCTATTTTGCATGCTTCTAAAATCGATGTCAACTTTAATGTCTGCGTTGGGTTCTTTTATGCGTTTGATATATGTCTTGTCTTCAGCAGGGTCAGAGAGTTTTCATCACACCAAGCATAAGTCCTAGTCGAGAAATGATCATCAGCTTGGTCAAGGCAGTTCAAGGCCAGGTTTGTGAATTAGTCATATTTGTGATTCCACTGGCATTTGTGTCTATTTGGGGTAAGCATCTAAGTGTGTCAGATATTGTTTAACAGTCAATAGTCTTTTTCCCAACTGAATGCAGTACTGAGTTTCTGATGAATTACTACTTTAGGTAGTAGAAATAGGTCAGATATCTTCAGTAAAGGACCACAACATCCAGGATAATCTATTCATTCTGGCTTGTGAAGAAGATCATTCCATCTGTGTGCCTTTCCTTGATAAAGGTATAGAACTGACTTCATTTTGCTTTCGTAAGATGCTAACGTTGTACTAACCATGTTGGCCTACCCTATTCTACAGGAGTGGCAGCCTATAGTTCAGAGCTTCTACTGAATGGCATAGTAATTCAGAAAATGGAATTTGAGAGGTCAGGACTAGCATAGCAAGAACAATGGATTACATAACATTCATGTGTTTGTGTCTGTGTGTAAAAGAAATTAAAAACTATATTGACTGCTATTATCTTATTGACAGACACGAGCTCTTCAAGGATCGGGTCAAGAGGAATCAACGCAGCAAAAAGAATCAGGGGAATATTACATCTGCTTGAAGGGCAGCCTGAAATAAACACTTGCAAAATACTTTGCGGAAACTATTCCGTTCCGTTCCCACATTTTGTTTATACAAAGCGAATCCGTTTATATGCACGCTTCTTTTCAAACACCGTTCTTTTTCTTTTTCAAATGCCATTCTCCCAGACATTACCGCTGTATAAAAACCTCAGGTCCTATGATTTTTGCCGTGGCCAAATCGGTTCCTTGGAATTGTCTTATGTAAAATCTTATCATTATTTATTTATATATATATATTTAAAATGAAATCTAATATAATGAACAAATTTTTGACATTCCTTTATCAGCTAAGACTTTATGTTTTGGTGGATGAAAAGAAAAAATTTTGGAACAGCAGAAATGGTTCAACCTCGGATGGAAAAGAATTGGGACTTCGTACAAGGCTAAATCCGTGCTAGGGCTGCTTTATCTTGCAAATGGTCTGGATATTGGTACCATTAAGTCCATTACTTTAACCGAAAGACAACCAAAGCACCAGTTCAGCCTAGATAGTTTACAAAAAATTTTTAAAAAAAAATTACTTGATTGATCCTTACCCAAGCAAAATCAAGCCAAGCTTCACTAGTTCAACACTTGCCTTGCATTAATCTTCAATACAAATTCAGCCATAATGTAAGCAAATCATCTTCGATATAATTTCAGGTAACCTCTCAGCTGAACTAATAGGGTTGCATTATATTTGCTTAGTGTTTACAAAAATGATAAATGGTACATCACCCTTCTGCGTTCAACACTTCACACCGAGCTCTCACAAAAGGTATTACATATTAAATCTGGAGATCATGGATGGCAAATGCAAAAAAGGTGACATTTGTATAGCCGGACATGGTTTCTCCTCTGCTACAACTCCCTGTAACAAGAATAATGTCGTTGAAGCAGGGAGAACAAAAGAAAAAATTATCAAATACCAATATGCATCAAAAAACATATATGAAACACCAACGTGGCATTCTTGTCCATGTAATTATGGAACTTCTTTTTCACTGAATCCTTTATATTCCTTCTGGATCCTAATGCAATTCTAAATGCCTCTTTGTGGCTGATAGAAAAAAAAAATTCTATAAAGCCCCTCAAAATAATATCCATCCTTTTTTCTAGTTCGGTTGGAGAACAAAGATAGAAAAGTAGCAATATTATCAGCAAGAGTACATGCTGCCTCAAGACCGCTTTTAACATATTTTTTGCTTTCTTTATTGCTCTTTTTTTCCTTCTTCTTCTTTATGTAACACTCTTGCCTTGGTCTTACACTAACTAGAACAGAAATCTAAGATGCTAGAATAAACATCCAATAAAATAAAAATTAACTTACAATCCTTTCAATATTTCCATTAAACAGTGAAGAATATAGGCAGCATAAAATACTGTCTCATGGGCAGTACTTATCCAACTAAAATTATTCCATTGCAACTGCATACAATTCTTTGTAAAAATAAAATGTAAAAAAATACAAACAAACAAAAGAATGCTTTTACTTAAAGCCCGTATTTCTAATCATATTGCTTCATGTCCCCATACACATTTCAGGAGCACTACAATAGCTCATCTGTCGATATTTGATTGTACTAAGGGTAGTAACATACATCATTAATCGCAAGATTCCAACAAAAGTATAGAAGCACAACATACCAACTCAATCACCCTAGTGATTAGCCTCAGGAGCTTGGGCATTAACATTTCCACTTGTTGGCACTGTTGGATTGGCTTGATACATTGAAGGTGTAACCATATTAGGAGCTCCACCAGATGAAGCAGTTGATGCTGTACTACCAGGAACCCCTGTTGGGTTAATCACAGGAGGTCTTGGGAGACCATTTACTTGACCAGGTACAGGAGGAGCACCTGGAGGCGCCATCATTGGTGGCATGCCTGGAGCAGACACATAACCTGCCATCAACATGAGAAAAGATTCAATTCTATCAATTGTCACTGCCAAAGGATTACACCAGGTGCACAATACATGATATGTACACAGTCACTGCTCACTGGAAAACACGAGCATTCAAAAAATGGAAAACAGTCGACACTAACTTTTGGCAAGGGTGTGACCATTGAACCTAGGATGATAATGCAAGTAAATGATGGAATAGATAAAGTGGCAG
>CP135542.1:483620-525016 GCA_032402905.1 Khaya senegalensis | reverse complement strand
CCCCCCTAAACTCGATTGATTCTCTCTTTTAGAACTCTCACTAAACAATTTTAAACCAGATTCTTTCTTATCAACATGTCTCTTCTCATTTTCATCAGGCTTGACCCCAAACTTCTCCTGGAACTTGTTCCTACCATCCCTGGGTTTTACTTCACAGGAAGGCACATGATCTTGTGCTTCATTGACAGCATCAGATTTAGAAGTCCGGCTCTTATCCTTGGACCGCGAAGAGGTCCCCTTTGCAGACTTCCGTGGGCGAGGACCATTGGCACGATATCGGCTGTCAATTCGTCTATCCTCATCATGACATTCATCCACAGTCAGTGGTTTCCAAGGACGTGCATCTTGGCATAAATAATCTGCACTACAATTTGTAAGATGGCGATTTGTTATATCAGAAGAAGGCACAATTGCTTTGGCTTTACCACCAGGTAAGTGACTAAAATCCTTATCCTGAATATCATGCACAGAATCGAGTGACCCATGCTGAGCCACAGTGGATTTTTCCTTCCTCACTGTCCCAGATCTATCACTCCCGCCATTGTCTTCATCATATGAGTATCTTCTTGGGCTAGCTATGCTAAAAAATTCAGTATCATGAGATTCACTTTTCCCATTGAGGTTCCTTCTAGAAGATGTACCTTTATCTGGATTAGAAATCCTCATAGGAGATGAAGAAACTGACTCCACTGGTGAGTCTTTTGCTTCATGGAAGCTGGCTTTATTTTTATGGGAACCAGAAACCTTGGACGAGCTCGAAGTGGCTGCCACAGAAGGCTGTACAGGTCCTGAATCCCTTTTATTATCCATATCATCCAGGATTCGTTGAGAAAATGCGCTCCCCACATCTTGTCCTAGTTGCTGCTTTTTTGTATGACTGCCTTTTTTGTCTGCTTTACCACTGCCTCTACTTACACTAGACTCCTTTCCCTCAGACTTGGATGCCCTGGCCTTCTTTTCCTTCCTGTAGTCATTCTCACTGAACTCTTCTACAAAATTTTTGCTGCCCTGATTATCATTTCCTGCGCTTGGGAGGGACCCCAAATAAATTTGATCTTCATGACCGTCCATCATTTTCCTCTTTCTTATAGTAGCATCATCCAATGAATCATTGACTTTATCTTTCAGTTTTTTAGCAGAAAGCTGTGGCCTGCCCTTTGTATCAGACTTTGAGTCCTTAGAAGAATAGTCATTATGCCTAGACCGTTCCTTCCCCGCTGAGGAAGTTATCAAACCATTACTCAAGCTGGAACACCCCTTCCCCTGCACCCCTCCTTGGTCAGGCATCCAATCTCCATCCATACCATTAAAACCTTCAGTCTTGATTTTCTTGGAGGCTCTAGAACTATCTTGATTAATATCTCTTTTGCTTTTCATCTTTAAACTCTTGGTATCACCTAAAGCATATGTTTCATAAAAGGATACCATTACACAATAAAACACAAGGGAAGCTTACAAGAACACAATAAATATCTGTCTATATGTTCAAAAGCAATACCTCCATCAGAATTATGATCCAGTACTTTATGCTTCTCTTTCTGCTTATGTTTGTGTTTTTCTGCAGATATATCACTAGACTTGCTCCGCTGCCGAACATCAGGTTCACTTACCACTGGTGAATGACACATATCATTTAAGCTTTCACTTCTCACTGATGCTCGGATGTTTTTCTTCATACAGTTTGACAAGGGTGGGGTACCATCCTTAGTGGCACTGGATATTTCTTTAATACTGTGTTTCTTCCTTCCACCATGAGGTAGGGCATGTGAACCAAAATTTCGGTAGTTCTGATCAGGGTGTGGAACATCAGTCAAGGCACTTGACATAACACCACCAGGATTGATCTGCGGATTATGCAGACTCTCTGGACCAGAGACTTGATACGCTGCAATAAGAGCTTTAGTTGTTTCCTCTTCACTGAAACTACATCGGTTCATTCCAGACCTAGAAACATATAGAGATAGAAAAGTCAACCTTTAGCAAGAGGAAGAAAGAGATATTGGTATTAATTTATCTCTGTTTACCATCAACTACAATATGAAGCAAAATGTCTGGTTTCATAAATCTGTAAATCAGGGCATCACAATTTTAGAAACAAAATCATCTATCAATTTGTCCAAGTTCCTGAATTGCCATATCTTGTATGTTACATATATAAAATGTTACGGTGCTACTGAAACAGAACTTACAACCAGTCAAGCATGCTGCATAACCACTTCTCAGGTAGATTGTCAGGATTTCTACCAAGTGGAAGAAGCCGCCATTTCTGACACTTGTCACAACATACCCAATTTTCTTCTATCAGCACTGGAGCTGTGGTTGCTTGAGCTGCATCAGTAAGGGGGCCATGTCCAGGAGGAGGGGCACAGCTTGGCACCAATTTTGGATATGTTCCTGGCATCAAAAGCTTGTCAGTTTTCTTACCACTTGATCTCTCCTTTAGTGCAGTATTCATTGTAGATGCACTTTTCTCGACCACTTCACAATCCTTCACCCTATCATAGGTATGCATATCTAACAAATTCATTTTGTTCTCTTCTTGCTTGGATTCCATATCCCCAAAAAATTCTCTATACGTATCTTCAGCTTTTTCAATATCCTTTTGTAATTTGTTTTCAGTTTCCCTTTTGGTCATGTAATTCTCTGCATGAGCACTCTTTTTATTTTTTGACACTGAAGAAGAACTAACCTTCAAATTTTCTTTTGGGAGCTCCACAGCCATACTAACATGACTTTGGCTTCCCTTTGATTTCTTTTTTATGCCACAAGACTGAAGCTCCTTCCCAGGAGGTAACTTCATAACATCTAGTTCCTGGGATGTCACTCTCCGGTTGGCCTTTTGCTTGGGGGAATCTATGAGTTCAGCATCTAGAGCTTTCCTTGTCACGAACACATTTGAATCAGCTTTAACTGAGTCAAAGGTTTTCTCTTTTTTGCAATAACCATCCTTCCTAGCATCATCCACAGAACTTGCCTTTCTATCCTCCCAAACCTTTCCAACCAAAACAGCCTTTGGTTTCTCATCCCAGTCAGTCTCTTCAGAATATATTGGCTCTGGTAGTTCCTCTTTCACGAAAGAGGAGACTGCATTCCTCATTGCTCTCTTAGAGGGTTCCCTAGATGTATCAGATGCCCTACCTGTACCTTTTGTCGTGTCAGCAACTGTAGAATATGAATTAGATAAAAGTGGAAGCTTTAAGGTTTCAGCAACAAGCTCTTCACAAGCCAATGTGTCAATGTCGGCCTCCTTTTTTGGTACAGCAGCAAAACCATTGTGAGCA
Organism: Khaya senegalensis; assembly: GCA_032402905.1. Classification (NCBI taxonomy): domain Eukaryota; kingdom Viridiplantae; phylum Streptophyta; class Magnoliopsida; order Sapindales; family Meliaceae; genus Khaya; species Khaya senegalensis. The sequence continues at coordinate 521,735 of CP135542.1, read as the reverse complement.
TCCCTGTTATTAACACTCTTAAATTCAACAGAAAATTCATTCTTCTCCACCGGTTTTCTCTTCTTTTCACTTACTACTTTCCCGTCACCCTTTCCAGAATCAGATCCATTCAGGGAACTACGAGCACTTTCTGAGCCATATTTAGGGAAAGCCATGGATCTACTATCTTTTGGAAGTTTTTCCTTTTCAGTCAAGTGAACTAGGTAATCAGGAAGAGGAGATAACAGTAGACCTTCATGCACTGGAAAGGAAGTCATGACCTGCAGTGGCACAGCAATAAAACAACCATATTTGATAATTTCAGACACATTCAGAAAAAGAAGATAAAACATAGAGAAAACTGCAGAGAGATAATTCACCCTAATTATATTGGTGGGAGATCCAAAGGGAACTTCTTGAGGTTCACGATCCATCCCTTCACTTTCAGAAGGGCTATCATCCAACGATGATGATGGTGAGACATCAAGGCCAAGACCACTGTAGATTGCAGCATTTTTTTGAGTTGACAAGTTGTCAGAACCAACTTTGATTCGAACCTTCAGAGTCTTCTGGTCCGGTAAATTTCTCTTGTTTACAGATTCACATCTCACAGCATATTCCTCAGCATGGGAGGATGTGATGGATATCTCTTCTTTTAGTGAATCATTAATAGCTGGTGCCTTCAACAAAGGCAGTGATGTGGAACTGGAAGCAGGTCGAGGTCTCCATTGTGGAGGTGCAACTGATGAAACTGCAGTATCGCAACGGCCATTCTGTGTAACAACAACATTGAGGTGATCAAGTATACAAGAAATTTCAAACAAACCAAGTTCCAGCCCAGGATGAGATGATAAGAACAGTTGAGAATATATTAAGATAAAGCCTACCTCCAATTGCAAATTATTTGGAGATTTAGGACAATTATGGTTCTGAACCTTTGGCGGGGTCCTCGGATGTGAGCAAACAGGAGACCGTTGATAGGTAGGTAAAAATGAACCATATCCACCAAATTTTGCTCCTGTAGGTATGTAAAAATCACCAAACTCAAATCAGTTTGAAGGCTAACAAAGTTTAGTAAGGCTTTTTGAGCTTGCAAGATACCACAATTCCAAGGTGCCTTGGCTTACCCAAATTCTCTGCCGAAACTCCACCTTCAAAATCTTTCTGAAAGTGTCCCAAAACATGTTGAAGTTTTTCGTCCTTCAAGAATATTAAACAGTTAGGCATGAGAAGGAGAAAATACAGAACATAGCAAAAGAGATATGAAGTGATAGTAGAACAAAAAAGTAAAGCAGTAAACCAGTGCATAACAAATCAGGAGAGTTTCAAGATGTTACTATGCTACAATTACAGCCACAGTTTAAAAGGTATTCTCTTCTTACAATTCCAGGATTTCAAATTCAAAATGTTACCATAATAGGCTTAAAACTCATACTAAAAAACTTTATACTTTTAAATTAAAAAGCATGGCTTCCACAACGCAATTTATCCATTGTTTTTTGTACATGCAAAATTATTCCTGACGGCCAGAAACTCTAAAGTCACTACAGCAATCTCCACAAAACCTTCATCCTAGAACCATAACTAAGGGATTCAAAAGCTCAACCTTATCATTCATCACCACTGTATATTTGGCAGAGAATACAGTTCTTCAACATTAATTTTAACATTTCTAAAAACTATTTCCAGCTCCCTAATCTGCTAATAGAATTTGTCTCTCCCCACATATTTTTTACCAAACCGAAATCAGAAAGCAATCCTTATACTTTGGATGCCAACAAAATAAAATACCTCCTAATATTGAATTTTATTCCGTTCAATGAACTATAAGTTTAGATATTTAGACACATTCAAAACCGATAGCATACAATTCAATTACAACTCACTACACTTAACATTGCAAAACAATTAAAATAAACTCACAACCAAACGGGCTTGGATCTGAATACACAACAAACAAGTCAACCGGAAAACAATTCACACTTACAAGACAAAATTTCACAAGCAAAACAGCACCAAACAATATATAAGATAGGAGGAGAAAGCTCTTACAAGATAAGAGAGAGCAATATCAGGGTCGATACTTGCATCATAATCTTCATCGTTGTTATTGTTGTTATTATTATAAGAGCAAGCCTCTCCTTCTTCAAGCTCTGTCTCTTCCATCTCTCTCCCTCCACCACCACCAGCAAACCCTAACCCTAACCCTAGCCCCTTATTAGCATCCCTATTACCTATACTAATCATCTAAAGAAAACACCACCAAATCACCCCCCAAACCCCATCGATACATCTCCCACCTGAAACTCGCTCCGACCCATTTCTCGGCTCTCAAATCCCAAATAAGATTCGCCCTTTTTCAATCGGATTCAAATCCGATCACGAATCTGAAACTTCAACAGGAAAAATGAAGCGCAAATTGTATAATTTTTGAAAAGCGAACTATTTTTCCACCAAGATCTTTGGCGAGAATTGATTAAAATATTTAATTCGAGGTATTTAGGATTGTTGAGGCGCGATCTCTTTAGCTGGAATCAATTAGCAGAGAGAGAGAGAGAGAGAGAAAGAGTCTCTTCTCTGGTTTTGGTGTATACAGCAGCCGCGTTTTTTATTTTATTTTATTTTTTTCTTTTCGTTTTCTTTCGTTTCTCTTTGATGGAAAAAAAAATATATATAAATTCTTTTATCTAAGTGACCAGTGAAAAACAGAGAAAAATATTATGACACCAATTTACTTCAGTTGTGATAACTTTTTGTTTTTACATTTTGGCCCCTGGATATTTCGTTTTTATCATGAAACCCTTGTCGGAACGATAAGTTCATTGTTTGTCGCACCACGCGTATTTATGACTCGTGCAAGTCACGCGCACGATCCTATCCTTCTTCTAATTCCACAATTAATTATTCAGTTATATGACACAACTAAATTGTTTAAAAACCCCACGTGAGCAATTTCAACGTCAAGTTCAAACGGTTTGTATGAGCGCGTGGACTAGGAAGCTAAGCTAAGCTAGCACTTGAGGCTTGAGCCGCTTTTAGTTGGAGTGCGAGGAGAGAAGGGTGCATCCAAAATCTGTTCTTATCCCAACAGTTTGGTAAATTGAAGCTGAAACAAAACTCTCGTCTTCAAACATCAGTTGGTTGACCAAAATACCGCCATTCGGACAAAATTGACCCTGCGTTTGCGTGGCTCTGGGGGAACCGGGAATGGGTTTACGGCCCCTCGTTTGGAATTTCACTTTTTTTGCTTTTCGTCAACTTCAAAGGCTGGGATTGGTAAATTTAATTGTATGTATATCATGTGTACAAAAGACCGGTGTTAATAATTTAATACATAATTTGAAAGACCCTCTCATTGTTCTAACATTTGAACCGACCCATTTGCTGGTCCAAACGTGCATGATTTGGGTATGTTTAAAAGGACATACATGTCAATGAATTCACTATATGTGTTACTTCATAAAATGTAGTTGCCATTTCTTTGGAGAGTGTCTCGGGTACAACAGACACACCACGATTAATATTAATGCGTAATAGGATTGTTTAATTAAAGATAAAAATAAAAAATATATATATTATTAAAAATAAAAAATATTTAATGACAAGAATAAATAAGTAAGATCAAAATAAATGAAATAAAAAAATTTATTTTTTATTAATTTTTATATATATTCATCTATAATTAAATGATCTAATTATGTTATTGATGAGAATGACAATTTGATTAGATATTATAGATATTTAATGATAGTCAATTAAAAAAATATTCGATATTAAAAATTTAATAAATATTAAATAGTTTATAGATACTAAAATAGACATTCGAAATTAATTTCAATCGATTATCAGATATATTATATCCATTCAAAAATAAATAATATTTATTAAATTATAACAAACTCACCTGCGCTTAATTTTGATCATATATTATAATACACACGTATATAAAAATCTTAATATTTTGTTTCATCATAAATTATTATTTTGTTATTTGATACATTTTTTCTTATTTCAATTCCTTACTAATAAATAATAAATTTACTAAACTTTGGTACTTTTAAATTGAGTATTATATTATAGTTTAATTTATTTTTAAATCTAATTTTTTTTTACAAATAATAATAGATATCATTTGTGATGTGAATGATTTAGAAATTAAAATATTAATTTTATTAGTTAAATATTAATATAGTGTTTAACTTGAAATCAACTATAAATAAAATTTAAATCAAATAAGTCACAACTTAACTTAACAAAAGTATCAAAATTCAATTTTACATTCAAACTTTGACCTAAAAATTGATATTTGTAATATATTTAACTAATTTTTAATTATTTCAAATAAATATGGTATTCAATTCTTTAAACGAATATATATATAAATATTAAATATATAATTTTTAACGATTATGAATAGAATATAAATATTAAGTATTTCAATTAAATATGATTATAAATATTTTAAAATTTTCAGATATCTTATATGTTGTTATCACTAATTAGCGATGTAGTGAAATTTTATTGTCTAAAACTTTCTTTCTCTTAAAATTCCAATAGCTTATATTGTATTTATTTTCACTTTTACCATTCCTCAATTGAAATAGCATGATTCTTAATTTCTTGTGTGTCGTGGGTTCTCGAGTATTTAATATATAATTATTAAATATTATATTTTTAAAATTAATTTTATGCATCATTTATGGGATATAGATAATAATTTTAATTTGATTGAATATATGAAAAATTAAGTCAGTTTAATTTTGTTTAAAAAAAAAAATACTCTATCAAGTTAATATTATTTTTCTAAAACATAATTTACAAAATAATAAAAAAAGGAAATAGAATTTTGTGCTTGTTAACTATAATATTAACCACGCAAGGAAATGTTACCAACAACATGTCTCTACGAATATAAAATTATAATATATTAATTTGATTTTTTTAAAATAATAATAATTAAAAGACAATAATGCCCAAACCAATCTAATTGTTTGTTATTGAAAAATCTAGTTTCTCCCAATGTAATTAACATTTGTACGACAAAACACAGGGAATAAAAGCATGATGATCATGAAATACAACGAGGAGAAGGTTTCTTTAGGGCCCACTGTGAACTACGGGGCTTGCTCGCATGCGTATGATCGATCTTCAATCCAACTGGGCCCCAATGTCAAATAAAAAACGGAGGGGCAGATTTCGTTCCAATAGTACGGTGAAGATCAACGGCTGTTAACCGTCCGCGAAGGAACTTATCCATTTACGGATGAGGATTCGCCACGTGTTTAACGCGCCAAGTTTAGGAGATTCCGAGACCGAGGGACCCGCAAGAGAAGGTCATTGGAACCTATGTCATAATTGGACTTGCTACACAGAGCAGAGAACATGCCGACTCTTTTATGCTCCCTTGGCTTCCATTTTATTATTCAGCTTTCATTTCACGTCACACATGTAAATTTTCGCCATCAACTGTCGGGAAAATTGGAATATTCTCGACGAGAAAAGTGAACAGAATATGCCAGGGAGTTATGCCCTACTATCATTATAGCGTTTGACGCAATTGTAGTATTATGCTTTTTATTCTATAGTAATAGGATGGCAACCAAGCACAACTACCCTTGGAATGGAGTGGAATGGGCTGGGATGGATGGGTCAGCAGGAAATGCATCTTCTGACCACGTAGCCTAGCCTTGCAACTGAAATACAGAGAACATGTAGGAATCTTAGATTCTCAAACTGAACCATCAGCTGGCTACAGTAGTCACCTGAGTTTGCTTCCTGCATCTCTCATTTGTACTTTGTTACCAAGGCAATTCATATGAATTCCATTTCTTCTTTCAATTGGATTACACAACTTATTCTCTTGTGTACAGTTTTTGCTTTATATGTGTAAAAAAGAAAATGATTTAAACCTCGAAAATTTTTGCAGATTCAAGGCATATAAATAAGAGAAACTTGACAGAGACCTTCAGAAGGGACTCGAGCTTCCAATGTGCACTTGCTGAAAAAGACAGCACCACAGACCCACCGTTTTTGAAACTCCAAGGCTTCTCTAACTTCTTTATCAATGATGCAATATAAAATTTTACAAAACTTGATTGTATATTCAGTTTGAAGCTCCTTCAAATTGATCTCGGAGCAACTCGTACTTCTTCAACTCTGCCATGGAAAGGGAGGGTGACAGCTCTCTTAAGACCTGTCAAAAGTTCGGGCATTATAAAATATGAGATTTATTTAATCCCATAAATACTAGCAGAGTTTAATGCAGGTGATGCAATCAGCAAATCTGACTCTAGATAGCATTCTAAATATATCCACCACATGCAAAAGGAAGGATTTGCGCTGGAAAATTCACTTTGCTTGTAGTCGTTGGATTGTTCTACGATATCAAACTACCAAATATTTGAATGGAAAATCATGTACTAAAGACTAGAAACAATAGAATTAAAAACAATGATAACCTAAAGATAAATATTTCTTCTTCATTATTGTCATTTAATAAAATATATAGACGTAGCATTTCCTCAAGCATCATTTAACTAAGAGAACAACTGTGTCATACCTTCACAAAATCGCCATATTCGACAACAACAGAGTCAACTTGATCTGTGTTAGAAGAATCCGAATCCGAATCCAAATTTGAACTCAAAACCTACAACGAAAGAACCAGTTGAAGAACCGGCTCAATGCATTACAGAAACTATGAATCCTTCCAAGAGCAGTTGAATGAATGTTTCCAATATGTGATTCAATCATAAGCTCAAAATGCTAGACAAGTCTTCATTACATGTAAGATTTATTTATCTATTTAAACAACAAACCAGAAAAAAATGCCCCTGGAGAGAGTTTACTTCAGGCAATTGAGCAAAGTTGACTCACCTTGCGTTTTGCAGCATGGAACCAAGCATCTGCACATAAAGCATACATGTCTGCACCAGTGAAGTTTGGAGGGCATTTCTTTGCTATTGAATAAAGAGATATATCCTTGTGCAGTTTAAACTTTCTGGTAAGTGCCTTAAGGACCCTAGGCAATGAGAAATTGATGATGCACAAGAATAAAATCCTGAACTGAGACCATATATAACATATAAAAAAAAAAGAAAGAGAAATTGGATTAAAAGAATTACTAACCGCTCCCTGTAAGACGCATCAGAGTTAACACCAACATAGAGAAGTTTGTCAAATCGACCAGGCCGCAAAAGAGCTGGATCAATAAGATCTGGTCTGTTGCTTGCCCCTATAATAAATAGGTCCTAAAGAACAAACAGAGATACGGTGTCTTTTTGCATCAGAAACAAAAGGACTAAAAATAAATAAATCTATCTGGTGAATAGAATTTTGAATATGGTAGGTAAATAACCTGTGAAGAATCATTTAGACCATCAATCTCTGCAAGCATCTAGTAACAAGAGAAAGTAAACATGTTAATTAACTATCAATGAATTTAAAGATATCAATTAGCCAAAAACATAGCAAATGTGTCTTTACTTGAGAGACCACTCTATCCATAACACCTCCAGAATCCCCAGAGGCACCCCTAGCTGGAGCTAGAGAATCAAGTTCATCAAAGAAGATAACACATGGTCGCGCTGATCTGGCCTGAAAAACAGTAAATATTATGAATAAAAATAAATTACTAATAGTGTTAAAATATGCTGCAGAAAATTTGTTGAGTCATGAAGAAAATTTTAACCTTCTGGAAAATGTCTCGAACATTTTTCTCTGACTCTCCTATGTACATGTTAATAAGTTCAGGTCCTTTTACACTAAGAAAATTTAGGGAACACTCTGTCGCCACAGCTTTTGCCAATAAAGTCTGGGGATTTGACACAAGAACAATAACAAAGGCTGTGAAGTAGATTTTTAACTGATAACTCATTGTAATTTAATAGTACATATAACTTACTTTCCCTGTTCCAGGAGGACCATATAGAAGAACACCAGAGCGCTTACGCAACCCAGAAGAAAACAAATCCTTATGCAAGAGAGGTAACTGTAAAATTTGACAAATAAGATTAAGTAATTCAGAACCAGTGCAAACTGACACTGAGCTTTCAATTTACAGGATATGAAAAAAAGGACATAAAATAAGTGTAAACTGAATAACAAAGGGACAGAAACAACATAATGCGCAAATAATGCTGAATACTTAATAATATTTCGTGTACAAGGTGCAAATAATGCGCAAACTAACATACTTGATAATCAAATTTCCCTCCATTTACATTTACCTTAATTCTTGGATGTTTTTCAAACTCAAGAAAATAGAAAATTGCTGTTAGATTGATGCATAGGTCCGGAGATGGTAGATATAAAGAAGAGTCATACCTGAACAGTATCTAAAATTGATTTCTTTACATCCTCAAGACCACCAACATCTTCCCATTTCACATTAGGAACCTGGAGCAGATAAATTCAAACTCAAATTTCCACTCTATGTCCAGAAATAATTTAATTAAAGAGGAAAACAATTTCCTTCCTTGCTGACCGATAATTTGAAGTATGGGCAAAAAGAAAGGCGCATTTGTCTCAGTTTGCAATATGCCATTGCTTAATGTAGAAGATCACACAATAGTATCATGATGTAAATTTCTTTCTGCTGCTAATTACCTTGGGAGCACCTAAAGCTGATGCATTCCTTTTCTTTGATCGCTCTAATGCTTTGATCAAGTCTTCTTTTTTCATAATCTGAGGAGCAGCATTAGATGACTTATCATCCTGCACGGACTTGACTTTAAGAGAACTATCTGATTCTGCAGACTCGGCTTTCTCAATTTTAAAATTGCCCTTACTTATTAAGTTTGCACCAGCATCAGCAACCAAAGCATTCAAATCTTTGGGCATGAATCCAGATGTCTGTCCAACTATATCCTTTACAAATTCCTCTGAGCCAGTCTACAAAGAGTAACAATCGGATCATTAAATTCCTGGATGTGCCTCAGGCATGCATGCATGCCAAATATAAAGATAATGCAGTCAAGACATCAGCTTCACCACACTGAAAGACTCATTATATCCATCATTAATACCTAAAATTGTTTACCCCAAAAATGCACAGAAAAGAAAGGAGGCACATTCTCTTAACATACATTAGAGACAAGTTCAGAAACTCCTTGAAGTAACTGGGACAGCATTTCAACTCTTTGTTGTTCAGATAAAGGACCCATACTTATTTCGTGGCTGAAGCATCTCCTAATAGTTGGTGGCAGACCCTCAGAATTGTCAGCAGCTGCAACTAATAGCACCTGTTGTCGATGTATAGTTCCAATGTCTTTTACTGGCTGCATCAACATGGTCTAAGAATAAGTATCTGACAGGTCCAAATGCACTTTAAGTATTAATTTTGAAAATAAATAGCAAGCGAAATCATCCAAATCAATTTCTCCGTTCCTTGACTTGCATTTGTTCTCTCCCAGTCATCCAGGTAAATAATATAGACAGGTGCTTGCACTCTCTAGGTCCTTCAAATTAGCTATAAATGCAAGCCTATCAAGAGAGAAAGATGGCACAGATTATACTCTCTTATTTTATTCTTTTGAAAGGGAAAGCTCTGAGAGATGAGATATTTTTTTTTCTGGTTTGTAGATGGACTAGAATAGGAAATTTTTGAATGTATTAGTGCAAAGGCATTGCTCTGCCAACTTCAAATTACAAAACCAATGGAATGAGAGAAACAAAGAAAAACTCAAAATCTATTGTGAAGATTAATAAGGCAGAGTAAAATAGATGCATCTTACAAAATCACTATGCGATTCTTCTTCCACAGAGTTGTCATCATCTTCAGCAACTGGCTCAGTGAATTCCCTAATAACAGATGCAACTTCAGAGGAGAGGCCAACATGATCATTTTGTAAACCCTCATTAGAGCCCAAATTGCGGAAAACGTCAAAATCACGAAGAAGAAGTATCGTTGGAAAGTATCTGTCCGAAAATTAGTAACATAAGGCGTCACTGACACTAATAAAAAACCAAATGAAGTTCAGTTCTACTGTCAAACCTCATTCTAAATCTCATGTTATCATTGACAATGGAACATGAGAAAAATCCCCATCAATCTTAAGGCATAGATGAAACAATGCCACTTATGATGGACTCTACTGTCTAGAGTACTAAGATAAGTATAAAAATGATCGAGGTAAAAAAAAAAAAAAAGAAAAGTAAAAAAAAGAGAGAGAGATGTGAGATTACTCATCTCAAATTACAGAGCATTTGCTAAAAGAACAACGAATTGGAAGTTTCAAACTATAACCATGAACCATACGTGTCACATATCCCAGAGCACCTTTATATGCTATTAAGCAAAACACAGTATGACATAGCTCACAAGTTACAAAACGACTTGCATATATCCTACTCAACATGTTACCGGCTCACCTTTGTGCTGTGTTGAAAGCTTGAGCAAGTGCATCAGATGTCTTTCTTTCAGAGGATGCCATCAAATTATGACAGCTATATTCCACTACATGCAGTCCCAACCTACGGGCAACATATCTAACAACAGTTCTCTTACCACACCCTGATAAACAGATTTGATCAGCATCAGGCAGCACTCCATTAAAACGTGAATAGACATACAAAAACAACAATGAAATCCTGTTTTAAAAATCAGCAAATCAAATAGCATCATCTATCAAAAATTTCACAACTTCATTGGAAAGATATGTCAATTAATGGAACTTATGTATTTTAGATGTCAACAACAAAACACAGAGTGTAAAACAGACCTGGCAAGCCATGTAATAAAACAGCAACTCTGAATTTTGAAGAAAGCACTGAGGGGCACAGAGGTGGGGCAAGTATTGAAGCCAAAATCTTCACTGCATCTCCTTGCAAAGGCACAGCATCATTTAATCCGGAAATCAATAAACCTGGGGGAATAGCAGATGGAGTACTCCCTCCAAGAACAAGAGCAGTTCTGGTGCAATTAACTCGAAGAAATGTTTCCTCTGATGGTTCCATGGAAACAACCTGAGAATATGAACTGCCTTTTGATGAGAGCCCTTGAGCTTATTATGCCACTAAGGATATATATTGGAAGCTTACCTTGAAGTAGATAGTGTTATCACTTCTGTTTTGCAATCTTTGTCTGCAAGGAATGCAAGTGATTGAACGACAATTCCAATTTATGCAGACACTGAAAACATCATCTCTTGCTAGATATCTATCCACTTCAAAGTAGTTTTGTAAAGCCAAATCAATCTTTTCTTGACGATCTTCAGCTTCAATAGCTGAATTACCTCTCAAAGACTCAAGGGTACCACATTCTGGAATCTTGACAAAAGAAATCCGCAAGTGTGAGGCATACCTCGGTGGTAGACCTGCACTTTCCACTCCTATGTTGATCAATGAATCTTTATCGCCTTCACCACAAGTCTCGTCATCAACTTTAGCTTTGAAAAGAGATTCTAAAACCCCTTGGTGGACCAGAAATTTCAAGCATGATGTGTGCAAGTCCAGGTTAAAAGCTAAGAGTGGAGACAAATAGGCAACTTCTTGATCCAACAATATGGGCTCATTTTTAGGCAAATGATATGAAGGAAAAGTTATCATTATGCGGGAAGAGTGTTTAGATGGTGTTTCATCATCAGATATTTGTTCACAGGGGTTTGGAGGATCTAAAACAACAACCTGTGCAATTCTCTGTTTGTGTGTCTGGACATTCTTCACAAGCACCTAGAGTGTTGATAAACCAAAGTAATTTTTAATAAACACAAGTAATGTATATTAAAAAATGTAATTAACTTCAAAAGAAACCGTATCCAATTAAGCAAATAAAGTTTTCTGGGCAGTTGAGACCATCAAATCTACATATAGTTATTAAAAATTAATATTTATGCTTAAAAGTAAAACTCCATTTTGTTAACAGTTTCATTTAGCAGCTTATGAAGACAAACAGTACCAATTGCAGAGTGATTATACCTAAAAGACAAACAGTACCAATTACAGAGTAATTATACCTAACCACAAGTATTTCAATAAAGACGTTTCTTGAATTCAATGCTTCATTCATTTTCTCAAAAACGCAAAACACAAAGAACTTACAAGGGAGCCTGAAGTGACAGATAGTCGTTTCAATACAGAAGTTGAGAGACCGAGCAAAGTAGAATCATCAAGAGAAGTTAATTTGGTATCCGAAACGTCAATCTTATCCTTTGAGATCCGTAGAATTCCCGCCGGCAATAGTAAACTCGGCGACACGTTATCCGCAACGTCTTTCTCCCCATTGACTCCGCGCGACGAACTCAGTACGGAATTGATGAGAATTTTAGTTGAAGACAGCACCAAAGGCTTTCTTCTCTCAACCATTGATAACAGACCCAAAAACCCTAATGCCTTGAGAGTGCCTTGAAGACTCGAACAGTCTTGCTACAGCTTCTGCTACTGCTAATCTGTCTGGATGATGAAAGGCTGAATATTTCGCGCAAATCGACGTTGCCAAATCTGGTATTGTTTGACGGTAAAATATAACCGTTTCAACGACAGCGATAAACAATTACATAAAATAATTGTTAAATTTAAATTGATATGCAAGAAACTGGGCAAGTAACTTCCATTACTTTTAATAGCTTAATATACAGTATTTAAGCTTTAATGATTGGTTTAAGATGTTAATTAACAGATAAAGAATTAGGGTTAATGCATTGACACAAAATAAGTATTCATGCAAATTTGTAATTTTAGTACTGATATGACCCAATTTATGCAATTAAAATTATGGGGTTAAAAAACGAATGAACTGCAGGAATTCCAGATATAGGATAAGATAATCACTACGAAAAGCAACACCACTGTCAATCTCTTTCATCGATTTTGAAATCCCACAACAGAACAAATACAACCGCAAGGAAGGAGTTAGTAGATACTCCAGGACCTGGAGATAAAGACATTTCATATAGCACAGATTCAGGGGGTAATTTGCTACTCTCAAATAGCTTTTGGTCAACAGTTGTAACCCTCCCCATCTACTCATGGTCACTGAATATATCTGCAAGCCTGAAATATACCAGGGTCTTTGAAATCATGCAATCATACAACTCAATCCAACAGCAGCAGGCAGCTGTGAAATTAGCCAGATCCCTGCTTCTGGCAATGAATAAACACTATGGAAGTGCTCTAGATCTGTTTGTATAATTTTATACAACAATGATGGAGGTTGTGACTCATTATCTTCCAAAAGGAACTTAATTACGACCCCCATATAAGTTAAAATGAGCTATCCTGCAATGGTAATTATCAAATTGATGGCTCATAACACTTATAATTACAGGGAGAACACATAAACCGAGCTAAAAGATTTCAGATACAAAATGCCACAACATCTATATTACCCCTAAAGAATATTGTCCAAGTCAGGTAATAGTACGCCTATTAATCTCTTCAACCAACTTCTGAGCGTCAGTCAGACATTGTCTGCAAGGAAAGGCTTATTAGATATTCCACAGACCCAGAGCAATGACATACTAAATAACAGAGATTTGTGTATGCATCTACTAATCATACAACTAACTAGGCTAATAGTTTATCACCTACTCATCTCTTCAGAGCCACTGAATATATAAAAGCGAGCTTAACGCATATGGTGTTATTGAAAAATGGAAGGTCAAAAAATGGAAAAAAGCAGATAATGTTGCTTTGTTAAACTAAATTTAAGTAATTCCAAATCAACATGCTTAAGTTCAACAGAATACATCGTTTATACCATCAAACAGAGATCTAGGAATCATTTAGATTTTAGAAGTTAACTAATTATAGTTGCTGGTACAAACATAGCTGTTCAAATCCAGAGACTAGAGGTCTTCCTTCCTCCGATAGATATTCACCAACTGCGGGATATCACCTACATATTCTGTCACATACCTATCCAAGAATACCTTCTCCACAGGTCCTAGAATTTGACCGAGGCTCAATTTTTTATTCACCAATCCCTTCAACTGCAGAACTTTAATAACCAAACACCTTGGTATTACCCTCTTTTCCAAATTCATAAGGAATGCGTCTGGATATGTGGCTATAGTTGTGGCCTGCCAACCCATCTTGTTCACTAGAAAATCAAATGCACTGTTAATTTTCTTCTCAGATGAATTCAAATAAATGGGACGCCTTCTGAATGCCGAACAAATGTCCTCATCAGACCAACCCCACCTCCTCAAAATGTTCATTTTGTGTTCCCGAGTTCGTTCACTAATTGAGGCAAATACTTGCATTGCATGGATAAATCCAAATTTTTGAGGATTAAAACCCAATTCGACTACCTTCTTAACATTCTTATCAAACTTTTTGCGTGGCTGGAGAACAACAGAGGGATAACATGTTAAAACCAATGTGATAAAAGACTTGGGCACTCCAAGTTCTCTTAAGACTGCAAGTTTTGGAGAAACTTTCTCTTGCAAATCTTGATTAAAGATCCGTGATTTATTCCTAAAAGCTTTAATAACATTTTCATCAGAGAGAAGCACACTTTTGAGGAAATTATAATTAGGAATAAGCATGTTTTCCAAGCTATGAAACAAAATAGACGGGTATGATGAGCAAACATTAGCAAGTTCGGCATCCTTGATCCCAACAGAGTTGAGAAACTCAAGTTTAGGCAAGAGCAACCTCTCAGGCTGGGCTAAAAGTAATCTTGGACGCACCCTAACAAGGTTGGCAATTTGGGCATTGGTGAATCCACGATCTTTTAGAAGTTTAAGGACTGAATCTGGTTTTTCTGCAGATTGAAACTTTACTACTTTGGCAGCGGATTTTGCAGTTTCTGGGGATAATCCACACGAGTCTATGAGGTATGACACTGTAAATGAGTATTTCTCTGGCAGTCTCGTTTTACCTTTTTCTTCTTCGGTTGAAAAAAACTTAATGCTGGTGGTAAGTAACCTTGCATTCTGAATAAAACCGAAACTCGAACATAAATCCAAATGAATGGCGGTTAAATCTTGCAAAACAGACCTATAACTATTCGTCAACACTTGTGCTAGTACTACCCTTCTACTGAAAAATCCATACATGGTCGAAAAGTACTGAAAATAATCTATTGAAGCTTTGTTCAGTTCACAGAATTCACTCACCAGTTCGTTCGCTTCTGTAGAGAGGAAGAAGAAGACCACTTCCGCTTCTGGCGTCAGAAGCAAGCAGACATGATGCGCATCAACACAAAAAAATAGTACCGCTTCTTTCTCTTGTTTCTTCCCCACCAAAACGGCTAAACCTAATTCTCCGTTTTTGGTTTTCCAAAAACAAAACCCGAAGTCAAGCAAGAGCCGCAGAAGGCATACAGTAAAGTGAAATTTTGCCAAAAATGATGGGCTTTCTCAAAACAATACATGGCCAAGTCCATTTTAATCTGATATGTTTTCTAATATCTCTACTCAAAATGCTGGGTATTCTTAAGTAATTAGCATGTAACAATAATTGAAAGATGGGCAGGACTTGAACAAAGTGGGTGCATTAAGATGATCTAATTCCTTGGCGTAATTAGTGGGCAGTTATCTTTTAACTAATATAGGTTTTGAAACATTTATTGAATGTCGAATTACACCTAATGAATGTTCGCAGAAGAAATACTCACAGTCACTGTGAGAAGATTACAAAGGGGAATTCTCATAAGAATAAATATGGTATCTTAAAATCAACCGCCAAGTAGTTTAGCCGCTTTTATATGAAGCATACTGCAGTGGTTTTGTCCCTACATTTCCGCAAACCTCGAGAGTATTTCCGAAAGAGCTGTTTTCCTTCGGTAGATATTTTAACAATTCAGGCGATAAGTAGTTTGAAGGGCACAGTAACGCAAAAGATATGGGGACTTCCCCGATCAAACCATACTCCTGCAAAGCTCGGACAACCGAAGACCTTGGAATTATCCTCTGCTGAGAATGATTATGAGAGGAGAGGATATGCAGTTGAGTGTTTCACATTTTTGCAATTTGGGACTAAAAGAAATCGCAGTTCTTTAGTCCAATACTAGCCAGACATTATCAGAATTAGCAGGGAATGATCCCACCTGGTGTTTATCACTTTAGCTTGAACTGCCTACAGTACCGAGTGCCTCTATGTAACTACACACTCTTTCACACATCTTTTTAGGGTTCTGTCCAAACTGAACATACTAACATTATTACAAATCATCGTTTATACAACTATTTATATGGGGTTTTCTAAAACCCATCAATTCCAAATTGAACTTATCATTACAGCAATAACTTTCTCCACTGTGACGGGGCTTTTCTACAGCACTACACCATCACCTACACAATCAATATGTACCAGATAAAGTAACTCTTTTAAGAGAAATTTGTACATGTTGACTAATACTTGCAATCAGATAAAACCCTCTCTATAACTTAAGATGTGGAATTCTAGCAATGGCAACAGGTGTTCCTGAATACCACAAACTCATTTAGTTCTCAACAAAACTCAAATCCGCTATACTTCTCTTCCCGGATAAAGTAATAGATATGATATGAGACAACTTTGGAAAGCCAAAAAACACGTCTTTGAAGATGGTTATAACTCTTTAGACAATATCTTTCCTCACAAGATTCAGAAGCTGCAATCATACTTTTAACTGAAAGCAGCTGAGTCAATTTATAACTTCTAGAAGGGAAATACTCACTTGGCTTGAATAGAGGAGTGGGATCACATTTTGAAGACTGTGGTCAAATTCTCACAGCAACCCCATGAATGGAAACTGGAGATGGTTGATTATCATATTGACACGGAACAAACAACAATACCAAATTGAGGAGCTGTATAACTTGAGTTATCAACACATCACTTTTGGATGTTCATCAAATAATTTTGTCCAATTAAACAACAAAAACGGACAGATAATAAAAAATACCTACAGCAGAATCAAAATGATGCAATAAAATAGCTCTGCCCCAAGCAGAACACATTCAGCTAGCCAGGGCTTGCGCTCAAATTAGAAAGCACCAAATAAAGAATGAAATGTTAAGACTGAACACATTGCAACAATTGTTTTGACCCAGATTTTTGCTCCAATTCAATACCTAGTTCAGAAAGACCAGTTTTCCCTCGAAAAATATTCATCAGTTCAGGAACCTGTTTCTGATACTTGGAGACAAATGTGTCCGTGAAGCGACTGTGAGATGATGACATCACAGAAGATGAGCTGAATTTTTCCTTGATCAAGTCCTTCAACTGCAAAACTTTGATAACTGAACATCTGGGGATGATTCTCTTCTTCAAACTAAAAGCTAGAACAACTGCAACTCTTGCAACATCCGAAGGTTGCCAACCCATCTTACTCACATAAAAATCCATTTTAGCAGTAATATTCTCCGCAGACAAAGTCATACATTTGGGATACTTTCTAGAAGCCAACCAGAAGTCCTTTTCAGACCAACCGCAACTCCTATAAACCATCATTTTTTGTTCCCAGGTTTTGTTAGTCCTTGTCGAAACTGCCACAAGTGCATGGATAAACACACATGTTGAAGGGTTGAATCCCATATTGACAACCCTATTAACTCTTTCATCAAACTTCTCAGAAATCTGATACAGTACACCGGGGTTAGAAATAACCAAGGATGAGATAGCTGATTTTGGTACTTCAATTCGTCTCAAGGCTGAGATATTGGGAGCAAAATGCTTTTGAAAATTTCCAAATTGATAAAGACTTTTTGCGTCAAGATTTCAAAAGTCAAATAAATCAGGTTAAAGTTCAATAGTTTTATGCCAACTTTGATGAATGGTATGAAGAAATGAATAGACTTAAAGTCAATATTCCTTTCTTTGTTTGGTTTGAAATGTATTTTAAAAATTATGAGATTCATTACCCCTTTGTAGAAGTCCAAGTTCAAACTAGTCAAACCAAGAAATGAGATACAAAGTCCCATAGCCCAGTCCAATCTGTTCATCCACCTTTAGAGTCAATTAATCTCAAAATAGGAAAAACTAGTATCCCTGCATCTCCTTTCAAAATTATCGAAAACAAACCCAATTCTGATACATCTACTTTAGGTGGTGTCAAGAAAGTCTATGAACAAAATAATTTTCAAAGTCAAATACTTCATACGGTAGCCGATAAGGTTAGTTGTATAGAAGATAAGATAGATAATCTCCAGCCCAAACAGTCGGCCCAATTTTCATCAAATATTTTACCACTTTTGTTCAAACCCTACAATTTGCCACCAACATTAAAAGAACCAATTACTTTTAGAAAGGAATAATTGCTTGACCAAATTAATAAACAGTTGGCCCAATTACCAGGTTCATCTAAGCCCAATATAAATATTATCCATGAGTCAAAAACTGTTCAATCTAGTTTGGATGAGTCTATCCAAATAAATAGAATTCAATGAAGATCTAGGCCCAAATTTAATCAAGAATCCAATATTATGAATTATTATCCTAGACCAACTCCACCCAACCTTCAATATGAAGAACGCTTAAAATTCATAAGTACTCAATATACAGGTGAAGCCATTTATGAATGGAATATAGATGGTAGATCTGAATATGAAATTATGAATTTGCTTCAAGAAATTGGTATGGCTACTTTAGCCTATCAAGCCCTCAAATATTCTGATTATGCCGCAGCAAAGTATATTGTTGCAGGATTTACAAGTTCCTTAAGATATTGGTGGGACAATAGCTTAAGTAAACTAGATCAAGATAATATTCTTAATTATGTAAAAAGATATCAAGTAGAGGATGAAGACGGTTTCACAACCGAGCAAGAAGTTCAAAATGCCGTAGAAGTACTTATACACACCATAGGTATGCACTTCGTAGGCAATTCTCAAGAAGAATTACAAAGTTTAAAAATTGTTTTGACCAATCTTAGGTGTCCAACCTTAGAAAATTTTCGCTGGTATAAAGATGTGTTTATCACACATATATTCCAACGTCAAGACTGTAATGCTTCTTTCTGGAAAGAAAGATTTATTGCAGGTTTGCCTAAATTCTTTTCTGATCGAGTGCTCAAAAAATTAGTAAATTTTACAGGAGAATGATCAATCCCATGGAATACAATCACTTATGATCAACTTTTTATTTTTGTTAAAAAAGAAGGCTTAGCCCTTTATCAAGAACAAAAAGAAAAAAAAAACTGATAAATTTTCTTTTAGTCAAACTGTAGAAAATTTCTGTGCCCAATATGGATATGAACAAATACAAGCTCCATCTCGTAGAAAGAAATTTAGACCCAAACAAATTTCTTACTACCCAAAGCCTAGAAAACAAAAGGCTCAAAACCATTATCAATACTATTCAAGGCTCAAGAAACATAGAAAAAATTATAAGCCCAAAAACAAAAATATTGTTTGTTAGACTTGTAAGAAACCAGGCCATACATCCAATAATTGTAGGACAAAAAATAAAATCAATGAAATTTTTAAGGACCAAGAAGATCTTAAATCTAAATTTACTCAACTTCTTTTTAGTGAAGATTATAGTATTCAAACATCATAATCATCTGATGAACTTATCCAACAAATAGATCAATCTACTAGTGATAGTGATTCTGTTCAAAGTTGTAATTGTTCTAAAAATATTTGTAATTGTCCACAGATCAACATGATTAGTAGAAATAAAGTTGATAAACAATTTCTACTAGACATTATTGATAAAATAGATGATCCAGAGCTCAAGAAAAAAATATTTGCTCGACCTTAGGGAAATCATTATCAGTGAACAAAAGGCTAGTAATCTAAAATCTTATAATATTAATAAAATATTTGAAAAATACCCTACTCAAAACCTTTTCAAACAGGTTATCACCGGAGAACTTCAAAAAGAGTTTAGAATTCTCAAAACCCAAATCAAAGACTTGAGAAAACAAGTCAATGATCAACAACTACAACAACTTCAAACCAATGTTAGGATAGAATTATTAAAAAATTCTAAAATAATATCTCCTGTTCAAACTGCAAATCAGCAAGCTGAAAGTAGTTGTAAATCACCATTACTATTGCCTGATCTAGTCATAGATGATGATAACTTTGTTTAACTTATTAATAGAATTAATTTTCAAAAATGGTATGTCAACATTTTCTTACACATAGGAAATAGATTCTCAATCAATATAACTATATTAGTTGATTCCGGTGCAGATCAAAATTGTATTAGAGAAGGTATAATCCCAACTCAATATTATGAAAAGACTTATGAACATCTTAGTAGTGCCAATGGATCAAATTTGAATGCTAGGTATAAATTATCTAATGCTCAGATCTGCAACCAAAATTATTTTTTTCGCAATAATTTTATTCTTGTCAAAAATCTGTCACAAAACATCATTTTAGGTACCCCATTTCTGACTCAAATTTATCCTTTTCAAGTAGACGACAAATGAATCCATACTGAGATGTTAGGCACCAAAGTAATCTTTAGTTTTTTGTCAGCTATTAGTCAAAAAAAAATTCACATGCTCCAACAAAATTTCATAAGCCAGCAAATCAATCTTATTCAACATAAGGAATATCACGTGCTTGCTTTACAAAAGGAAATCAATTATGGCAAGATAGAAAGTATGTTAGGCAGTCCACTTGTTCAAAGAAAAATCAATGAGCTCTACCAACTTTTTCAAAAGGAAATATGCTCGGACCTACCCAATGCTTCTTGGGAAAGAAAAAAGCATATAATCTAATTACCTTATGAAAAAGACTTCAAGGAAAGAGATATTCTAACTAAGGCTAAACCCATTCAAATAAATCATGATCTCCTTAAACATTGCAAAAAGGAAATCAATGATTTACTTTCAAAAAAACTTATTCAACCATCCAAATCATCTTAGAGTTGTTCGACTTTTTATGTCAACAAGAATTCTGAAATAGAGCGTGGTGTGCCCTGCTTAGTGATTAATTATAAACCACTCAACAAAGTGTTTCAATGGATTAGGTATTCTATTCCAAATAAAAAAGATTTGCTCAATAGATTATATGACTTTGTTATATTTTCTAAGTTTGATATGAAATCAGGATTTTGGCAAATCCAAATCAGTCCCCAAGATAGATACAAGACTGCTTTTGCAATACTTTTTGGATATTACGAATGGAACGTAATACCCTTTGGACTAAAAAATGCTCCATTTGAATTTCAAAACATCATGAATGATATTTTCAACCCTTATTCACATTTTTCAATAGTATACATTGATGATGTATTAATTTATTCAAAATTCATTGATCAACATTTTAGACATTTACAAATATTTTTACAAATAGTCAAAAAGAATGGCTTAGTTGTGTCAGTCACCAAAATAAAACTTTTTCAAACTAAAGTTAGGTTTTTAGGTTATGAAATCTACCAAGGTACTATTCAACCCATCAACATATCAATAGAATTTGTTTCAAAATTTTTAGACGAGATTAAGAACAAAACTCAGTTACAAAGATTCTTAAGATCTCTTAATTATGTAGTTGATTTCTTTCCTAATCTTAGGACTTTATGCCAAACCCTGTACAATAGAGTTCAGAAGAACCCACCATCATGGTCGGATCAACATACTTAAGTAGTCAAGATGATCAAAGTCAAAGTCAAAATTATTCCTTGTTTAGCATTACCAAATCCTAGTGCTAATCTGATAGTAAAAATAGATGCTTCAGATCTAGGATATGGGGGTATTCTCAAGTAAAAAATAGAAGGATCAAAAGAATCAATTGTGAGATACCATTCAGGTATATGATTAAGTGCTTAAAAGAATTATTCAACAATTAAAAAAAAAAATTTATCAATTATTTTATGCATCATGATATTTCAAGATGATTTGTTCAATAAAACTTTTTTTTTACACATTGATTGCAAATCTGCAAAAGAAGTTTTAGAAAAAGATGTCAAAAATCGTACTCAAGATTGATCAAGATTTTATGAAATTGTACAAAAATAAATGTATAATTTGGCTCTGATACCAAATCGTACCTAGGATTGATCAAGATTTATGAAATTAAAAATTGAAAATGTTTAGTATAAATAGTAGTCAATTATGTGTTGATAGTTTGGACGAAAAGTGATTGTTCCTTTAACAATTTTGAAAGAATCTGTATAAGCAGTTGTGTAAGAATTTTGTAATATGTTTTTTCTCGAATGACAGTTTCTTCTTCAAAAATATCGTCTTTAAAAATAAAATAATTAATTTAAATGTCTATGTAATAGATTGGTTTAAAGAATTAAAAATGAATTGTTCGATTTGCAAAAACTGGAGAAAAATTATTGATTAGTGTTTGTAAAAAGAATTCTTAATTAAAAGCTCTATACCACATGGAAATTGATTTTGAACAAAAGATTTTATTGAAATGTGAAGTTGAAAGATTACAAAGGATTTTCACAAAACTTGAAGAGTATATTTTTTGCCTCCCCGAGTCTTATGAATTGAAGTCTTATTTATACAATTAAAAGAAAGTAATTGATCATAAATTGACAAACGAGTAAGCAACTTTTGACTTTAACAAAAGATGCTTTGTCTTCATACTTAATACAAATCTGTCGGTAACTTTTGACTTTAGTGACCGAAAGGTTGATGGATAATGAGTATATTTAAAAATTAATCTTGCTGTGGGGACCACTGTCTTCTACTTATCTTCGAGTAATGATTCCTTTTCAAAAATCAAAGGGGTCATGATTTGCAAATGGATCATACTCAAGATTGGACCCTATGGATGACGCAGCATCATCATCTTCCACGTGCTTGATAATATCATCAAACAACTGTTTGTACATCTTCTTTTTCTTTTTTTTTTGACTTTTGAACATGTGACCTGTAATTGACTGGTTGGCGTGGTTGGTGAAGCTGTTCCAGGCTGATGAGAATCACTGGCTTGCTGAAAATCTCTTGAATAGCCTTCTGGATATACTTTCCATTAGCTAACCATTGAATCATTGTTGTCAGGTCTACTTTGTGCAAGTTATATTTATCCCACCATTTTATTTTGAATTCTCTTAACAAAGAGAAATTACAGTTTGGGTAAAATGGTTCCACTGAATAATTTCATGATAATTAATATCTAGAGAACTTGAAAGTCAATATGAAACTTGAGTTCAGGCATAAATCCTGTTGGGCAAACTTTTTACAGATACCAAAGTAATGAAAAAAGATTGATCTTTTCTGGGTAAATTGAACTATCTGGTTCGAAGAAAAATCACCATTCTTGGAACCATGAAGGGATTGAATTTTTAGGACATTGTTCATGGAACTGAAAAAACCATGAATGATCATAATGTTGAACATAAAAAGTATTATACCATGCAACTTGATAGTCTACATAGTTAAATCCTTTGGACATATAATTTACAGAGAAATCTCTGTCTGCATACATTAAAACAAAATCATTTGTGCAGCATATTTTCTTTATTTTGCATGTTGAATATGCAATTTGATAAAGATTTTTTGGGTCTTTATTGTACACTATTTCTACTGAATTAGTATTCACAAGGATTAATTCATAGAATTGACAGGTTTTATATGGTTGAGCAGTAAGATAGTGGGTATTTGCTGGAAACAACATGTGGGCAAGACTATAGACTTATTTTCTTGTTACAGGAATACCATATGGAGTAATTTGAATATGTTCTTTTTGAATCTTGGTATGATAAAGGGATTTCGAAGTGAATTTTTGCTGGGTAGATGACCCAGGTTGCGTAGATGACGCTTGAGATTTAAGTGCATTTGAAAAAGAAAGTGAGGGGAATTGAGAATCGGGAATCAGAGATTTTTTACCTGTTTGTTGAGCCTTCATGGTATAGTCTTGAGCCTTCATTTTTTGTTGTTTTTTGTCACTAATTTTGAACACATACACTTAGTGTTTGATATGTTTTTCTTTGTAAGAATTCTCTTGTGAGATAATCTGGTAAGGAATTTTTCTCTCCTTTTATATAGGCAATTGAGAAATCAAAGTTTGAAAGAATAGCTTGCCATCTGGCAAAAATTTGTTTTGAAACAAGATTTTTGACATTTTTTTTTAAAACTTCTTTTGCAGATTTGCAATCAATGTGTAAAAGAAAAGTTTTATTGAACAAATCATCTTGAAATTTCATGATGCATTATACAATTGATAAATTTTTTTTTTAATTGTTGAATAATTCTTTTGAGCACCTAACCATATACCTGAATGGTATCTCACAATTGATTCTTTTGATCCTTCCATTTTTTGCTTGAGAATACCCCTATATCCTAGATTTGAAACATATGTTTCTACTATCAGATTAACACCAGGATTTGGTAATGCTAAACAAGGAATAATGTTAACTTTAGTTTTGATCATTTTAACTACTTGAATATATTGATCCGACCATGATGGTGGGTTCTTCTGAACTCTATTGTACAGGGATTGGCATAAAGTCCTAAGATTAGGAAAGAAATCAGCTACATAATTAAGAGATCCTAAAAATCTTTGTAACTGAGTTTTGTTCTTAATCTCGTCTGAAAATTTTGAAACAAATTCTATTGATGGGTTGAATAGTACCTTGGTAGATTTCATGACCTAAAAACCTAATTTTGGTTTGAAAAAGTTTCATTTTGGTGGCCGACATAATTAAGCCATTCTTTTTGACTATTTGTAAGAATATTTACAAATGTCTAAAGTGTTGATCAATAGATTTTGAATAAATTAATACATCATCAATGTATATTATTGAAAAATTTGAATAAGGGTTAAAAATATCATTCATAATGTTTTGAAATTCAGATGGAGCATTTTTTTTGTCCAAAGGGCATTACGTTCCATTCGTAATGTCCAAAAGATACTGCAAAAACAGTCTTGTATCTATCTTAGGGACTGATCTCATATCAAACTTAGAAAATATAACAGAGTCATATAATCTATTGAGCAAATCTTTTTTATTTGAAATAATAGGATACCTAATCTATTGAAGCACTTTGTTGAATGGTTTATAATTGATTACTAAGTAGGGCACACCACGCTCTATTTCAGAATTTTTGTTGACATAAAAAGCCAAACAACTCCAAGGTGATTTGAATGCTTGAATAAACTTTTTTGAAAGTAAATTATTGATTTCTTTTTTGCAATGTTCAAGAAGATCATGGTTCATTTGAATGGGTCTAGCCTTAGTTAAAATATCTCTTTCCTTGAAGTCTTTTTTATAAGGTAATTGGATTATATGCTTTTTCCTATCCCAAAAGTATTGGGTAAGTCCGAGCATATTTTCTTTTGAAAAAGTTGGTGGAGCTCATTGATTTTTCTTTGAACAAGTGAATTGCCTAACATACTTTCTATCTTGCCATAATTGATTTCCTTTTGTAAAGTAAGCACGTGATATTCCTTTTGTTGAATAAGATTGATTTGCTAACTTATGAAATTTTATTAGAGCATGTGAATTTTCTTTTGACTAATAGCCGACAAAAAGCTAAAGGTTACTTTGGTGCCTAACACCTCAATATGTATTCCTTTGTCGTCTACTTGAAAAAGATAAATTTGAGTCAGAAATGGGATACCTAAAATGATGTTTTGAGATAGATTTTTGACAAGAATAAAATTATTATGAAAACAATAATTTTGGTTGCAGATTTGAGCATTAGATAATTTATACCTAACATTCAAATTTGATCCATTGGCACTACTAAGACGTTCATAAGTCTTTTCATAATATTGAATTGGGATTATACCTTCTCTAATACAATTTTAATCTGCACCGGAATCAACTAATACAGTTGTATTGATTGAGAATCTATTTCCTATATGTAAGGAAATGTTGACATGCCATTTTTGAAAATTAATTCTATTAATAAGTTGAACAAAGTTATCATCATCTATGACTGGATCAGGCAATGGTAATGGTGATTTTGAACTACTTTCAGCTTACTGATTTGCAGTTTGAACAGGAGATGTTATTTTAGAATTTTCTAATAATTCTATCCTAATATTGGTTTGAAGTTGTTGATCATTGACTTGTTTCCTCAAGTATTTGATTTGGGTTTTGAGAATTCTAACCTCTTCTTGAAGTTCTTTTGTGATAACCTGTTTGAAAAGGTTTTGAGTAAGGTATTTTTTAAATATTTTATTGATATTATAAGGTTATAGATTACTAGCCTTTTGTTCATTGGTAATGACTTCCCTAAAGTCGAGCAAATATTTTTTCTTGAGCTCTGGATCATTTATTTTATCAATAATGTCTAGTAGAAATTGTTTATCAACTTTATTTCTACTAATCATGTTGATGTGTGAACAATTACAAATATTTTCAGAACAATTGCAACTTTGAACAGAATCACTATCACTAGTAGATTGATTTATTTGTTGGATAAGTTCATAAGATGATTCTAATGTTTGAATACTAGAATCTTCACTAAGAAGAAGTTGAATAAATTTAGATCTAAGATATTCTTGGTCCTTAAAAATTTCATTGATTTTATTTTTTGTCCTACAATTATTGGATGTATGGTCTGGTTTCTTACAAGTCTAACAAACAATATTTTTGTTTTTGGGCTTATAATTTTTTCTATGTTTCTGGGCTTAAATAGTATTGATTATGGTTTTGTACCTTTTGTTTTCTGGATTTTGGGTAGTAAGAAATTTGTTTGGATCTAAATTTCTTTTGACGAGATGGAGCTTGTATTTGTTCATATCCATATTGGGCACAGAAATTTCCTACAATTTGACTAAAAAAAAACTTACCAGTTTTTCTTTTTTCTTTTTGTTCTTGACAAAGGGTTAAACTTTCTTTTTTAACAAAAGCAAAGAGTTTACCATAAGTGATTGTATTCCATGGGATTGATCATTCTCCTGTAAAGTCTACTAATTTTTTGAGCACTCGATCAGGAAAAAATTTAGGCAAACCTGTAATAAATCTTTCTTTCCAGAAAGAAGCATTACAGTCTTGACGTTGGAATATATGTGTGATAAACACATCTTTATACCAGTGAAAATCTCCTAAGGTTGGACACCTAAGATTGGTCAAAACAATTTTTGAACTTTGTAATTCTTCTTGAGGATTGCCTACAAAGTGCATACCTATGGTATGTATAAGTACTTCTACGGCATTTTAAACTTTTTGCTCGGTTGTGAAACCGTTTTCATCCTCTACTTGATATTTTTTTACATGATTGAGAATATTATCTTGATCTAGTTTACTTAAACTATTGTCCCACCAATATCTTAAGGAACCTGTAAATCCTGCAATAACATACTTTGCTGCGGCATGATCATAATGTTTGAGGGCTTGATAGGTTAAAGTAGCCATACCAATTTCTTAGAGCAAATTCATAATTTCATATTCAGATCTACCATCTATATTCCATTCATAAATAACTTCACTTGTATATTGAGTACGTATGAATTTTAAGCGTTCTTCATATTAAAGGTTGGGTGGAGTTGGTCTAGGATAATAATTCATAATATTGGATTCTTGATTAAATTTGGACCTAGATCTTCGTTGAATTCTATCTATTTGGATAGATTCGTCCGAACTAGATTGAATAGTTTTGGACTCATGGATAACATTTATATTGGGCTTAGATGAACTTGGTAATTAGGCTAACTATTTATTAATTTGATCAAGCAATTCTACCTTTCTAAAAGTAATTGGTTCTTTTGATGTTGATGGCAAATTGTAGGATTTGAACAAAGGTGGTGAAATATTTGATGAAAATTGGGTCGACTGTTTGGGCTGGAGATTATCTATCTTATCTTTTAGACGACTAACCTGATTGGCTATCGTATGAAGTATTTGACTTTGAAAATTATTTTGTTCATAGACTTTCTTGACATCACCTAAAGTAGATGTATCAGAATTGGGTTTGTTTTCGGCAATTTTGAAAGGAGATGCAAGGATACTGGTTTCTCCTATTTTAAGACTAATTGACTCTAAAGGTGGATGAACAGATTGGACTGGGCCATGGGATTTTGTATCCCATTTTCTGGTTTGACTTTGAACTTGGACTTCTACAAAGGGGTAATGAATTTCATGATTTTTAAGATACATTTCAAACCAAACAAAGAAAGAAATATTGACTTTAAGTCTATTCATTTCTTCATACTATTTATTTCTTATTTGAACACGTTTAGAATCATCAAAGTTGGCATAAAACCATTGAACTTTAACCTGATTTATTTGACTTTTGAAATCTTGACGCAAAAAATCTTTATCAATTTGAAAATTTTCAGACGTAATTATATTGACAGATTGAAAATCGGACGAAATTAGAGATCCTAGGGCTGACACGTGTGTGACTGGTTCAGCTACGGGATTTGAATAATTAACAGATCCTTGAACACTATGAGCACTTTGGGTTTCTACTTCATCTACATGATAAGGTTTAGATGAAGATGGAATTGAAAAGGAAGCTCTAGCTGTTTGGTAATCATTGAGTGTTGGAGGTGGTCTTGGTTGCCTAAAGGAATTGAACCTAAGTAAAATGTTTCCATCATTGGTTTCTTCTGCTTCTTTGAACCTATGATTGTTCATGTTTCTAGAAGGTTGTGGATTCTTAATTTTTCAAATTTCAGGAATTGTGATTTCATTCCATTGAAGCAATTTTGGCGTAAAAGTTGAGGTTGGTGTATTGTGTATTTAGATATGGATGGTAATCATGGTAATTTCACCTTTATCATCAGTTAAAAGACACTTGTCATCAAATTGAGAAGTGAATTGTCTAAAATATACCCTATACAAGAGCATGTATCCTTAACGATGTTCTACAAATTTTGAGTTTGGAACATGTATATTAAGTACTAATGTGTCTAATATTGTTGGATCAGACAAATTAACAGCAAAATTTGGAGCATAATTGAAATACACAGATCCATTGCATATATTTGTTTGTACTATTCTTAGAATGAAATTTTCAAAATTGAGCAAAATTTTGTCTCTAAGCATAAGTAAAATTGGGGTATCTAAACCTATTTTAGAGAGAGGTTTGATGGCTATTTGAATTAAACCATAATGAAGATAGTTAAATCCTTGTTCTTTATAGTTTTGAATCGATTCAGGTTTGAGCAATTGAATTTTTTCATATTCATTTTGAAGTGATAGAACTTGTTCATGTTCTTTTATTGATTCTTCTATCTTATTGAACATATAATTAGGGGTTGAATAAATTATATTATGCAGAATATTGGGTAAAGTTTCACTACTAAGTTTTTGAGAAAAATTAGAAACCTTGGTCATAAGTTCTCTAAATTTTACTATCTTGAGATCTTTTTTAGACTTTAAACTAAAAGATCTCTTAAATAAATTAGACATGATTTAAACTAAAATTGAACAATAACCTCATAACAATATCGTAAACTATTACTGAACAAATAATTTAAAATACAAATACCTCAATTTTAAGGGAGTTACTAGAACACCTAGGTAATCCAACGGTCTAACTGCCCTCCACTCAGGTCTTACTGCCTGGTCTGCCTGGCTTGCCAACGTATAAACAGCTCTCACTACTCCCCTCTTGATTCCTTAGCACCTGTATTCTAAAATACTTCTACAAAAATAATTCTTGATATTTTTCCTAAATATTGCAACATCCGAAGGTTGCCAACCCATCTTACTCACATAAAAATCCATTTTAGCAGTAATATTCTCCGCAGACAAAGTCATACAATTGCGATACTTTCTAGAAGCCAACCAGAAGTCCTTTTCAGACCAACCGCAACTCCTATAAACCATCATTTTTTGTTCCCAGGTTTTGTTAGTCCTTGTCGAACCTGCCACAAGTGCATGGATAAACACACATGTTGAAGGGTTGAATCCCATATTGACAACCCTATTAACTCTTTCATCAAACTTCTCAGAAATTTGACACAATACACCGGGGTTAGAAATAACCAAGGATGAGATAGCTGATTTTGGTACTCCAATTCGTCTCAAGGCTGAGATATTGGGAGCAAAATGCTTTTGAACATCATGCAAGTACAATGCTCGCTTCAAAGCTCCGAAAATTTTAGCATCCTCGGAAAGCAAACTCTTGAGGAAATTGTAATTAGGGATGATTTGTTTCTCCAAGCTACCTCCCAAAATTTTTGGGTTCGAAGAGAGGATGTTTGCAAGGTCAGTTTTTGAAATTCCCATGGAACGAAAAAACTCAAGTTTGGGCAAAAGGGTTTTCTCAGCTCTGAGTACAAGCAGTTCAGGATATTTCTTAACTAGTTTGGATATATGTTTATTAGTGAATCCATGTTCTCTGAGAATGCCAAGTACACGGTCTGGTTTTTCTGGGATTTTAAAATAAACTTTCTTTGATACAGAACCAGCAATTTCCGGAGACAGCCCACATGAGTTTATGAGATAAGACACCGTAAAAGAGCCTTTTTTTCGCTGTTTTCGTTTGTCATAAGTCACTGACGAGAAAGATTTTACAACAAGCGACTTATTGTGCAGAACAAAACGCAAATGGGTCGTTGATTGTCCTACATTTCTCTGATTCGGCGGTCGTAGCAGTTGCAGTCTTTTGCAGCAGAGACAAAACATGACCAAAATAATAGCAAATTAAAGGAACCAAGCAAGCAAGCAAGAGCGAACTCACCAATTACTTCAAATGAGCAGCCTCAACTGAAATTCCATAGCTGCTTCTGTTCTCAGCGAATAACACATAAACTTATTCCTCGTAATTTGCCAGGAAACGCGACAAGCTTTTAGGGTTTTATACTCTCATGTTGCCATACGTACCGCCCGCCGTTCGTTTCGCACAGAGCTTTCATCTTGGAGCAAAACGCACCGAATCGTTCAAACGATAGATACCAAGTATTTAACTAATGGGAGGAGTGTTTAGAGAATCTAAAACAACCTCCTGAACCTGGGCAGTTCCCTGTTTGTTTGTCTCAAGTGACACAGAGTCATTTCAATGCACAAGTTGAGACGCCCGGCGAAGCAGAGTCATCAAGACAAGTTAATTTAATCGTTACAACGTCAGAGATAAGTGTATGAAAGTAATTTTCAAATCTTTATATGAAAGAAAATTGGGTAATTAAGCTCTAATAACTACAACATATCATTTGTCTTCAAACTTCTGCTTTGAGATGTTAATTAACAGATTAAGAATTAGCGTTAAGAGATTGTCACAAATAAGTATTCAAGCAAATTTGTGATTTTAGTTCGATATGACCCAATTTATGCACAAACGAATAGTAGAAGATTGTTGGATTTTCTTCAATCTGAATCGAGAATGAAATGAAATTAGGATGTCTTGGTGGTTATAGAAGTGATAAGGTGAAGGGAACAATGTGGGTAAGTTCATGGACAATGGCATTGTCCAAATGTTCATATATAATTTCCAGCTTCCACCAGAAAACATGGATTGTTACTTAAGAAAAGAAAACTCGACAATCCAAGCCTCAGAATGCTCATCCACAACAAAGGAAGATATGGAAAATATTTTTCCAC
This sequence comes from Khaya senegalensis, assembly GCA_032402905.1. Taxonomy (NCBI): domain Eukaryota; kingdom Viridiplantae; phylum Streptophyta; class Magnoliopsida; order Sapindales; family Meliaceae; genus Khaya; species Khaya senegalensis. The sequence continues at coordinate 490,475 of CP135542.1, read as the reverse complement.
TAATGGCGAAAGCTTCAGTCAAAAAATGATATACAGAGAATAAAAAGCACCTGATACATGATTGAGGGTGAATATATGATTACAACAAACGTTTGTGGCTTATAAAGCCAGGAGTGAAAAGTAAAACACTAAAGAATCTTGCAAATCTGAACGGTATATATGTGTGTCATGCCAGTGTTTTGCCGCAATTAACATTGTGGGCTTAAAACACGAATCAAATTCAGGAATTCCAGACACAGAAAACCGCAGGGCATCAGCATGAAAATCACTCCGGAAAGTATATAGTTCAAGTTATGGAAGACCACTATCAATCTTTTCCTGATTTTGAAATCCCAGAACAGAACAAATGCAACAGCAAGGAAGGAATTTGTAGATACTCCAGGACCAGGAGATGCAGAAGCCATTTCATGTAACACAGCTTCAAGTGTTAATTTGCGATTCCTCAACTAGTTTGCGGTCAACAGTTAAAAACTTCCCAATCTACTCATGGTAACTGAGTATATCTGCAAGCCTCAAATATAACAATTACTTAGAAATCATACAACTCAATTCAGCAGCAGCAGCAGGTTGCTGTAAAATTCCCTAGATCCTGCTTCTGGCAAGAAAGAACACTATGAAGTGCTCTAGATCTGTTTATATAACTTTATACGACAATGATAGAGGTTGTGACTCATTATCTTCCAAAAGGAACTTAATTATGACCACTATATAACTTAAAATGAGCTATCCTGCAATGGTAAGTATCCAGTTGATGGCTCATAGCAATTATAATTATAGGGAGAACACATGAACCAAGCAAAAAACTCTCAGATTCAACATACCCCAGCATCTATTCTATATCACCCCAAAGAATATTGTACAAGTCAAGTAATATCACACCTATCAATCTATTCAACCAACTTCCGAGCCTCAGTCAGATATTGTCTGCAAGGAAAGGCTTATTAGATACTCCACAGACCCGGAGCAATGAAATACTAATTAACAGAGATTTGCGTATGCATCTACTAATCATACAGCAAATTAGGCTAATGGTTTATCGTCCTCTCATCTCTTCATTGCCACTTAATCTACAAAAATGAACTTAAAGCAGATGATGTTATTGAAACATCTACAAAAATGAACTTAAAGCAGATGATGTTATTGAAACATGGAAGGTCAAAAAACAGAAAAAAGCAGACAATGTTGCCTTGTAAAACTAAATTTAAGTAAATCCAAATCAACATTCTTAAGCTCAACAAAGTAAAGCATTTAAACCATCAAACAGAGATTTAAGAATCATTCAGATTTGATAAGTTAACAAATTATAGTTACTAGGAGTAACATAGCTCTTCAACCCAGAGACTGGAGGTCTTCCTTCCTCTGATAGATATTCACCAACTGCGGGATGTCATCCAAATATTTTATCACAAACCTATCCAAGAATACCTTCTCAGCAGGTCTTAGAATTTGACCTAGATTCAAATTTTTCTTCACCAAGCCCTTCAACTGCAGAGCTTTAATAACCAAACACCTTGGCATTACCCTCTTTTCCAAATTCAAATTGAATGTGTCTGGGTATATGGCAATAGATGTGGACTGCCAACCCATCTTGTTCACAAGAAAATCAAATGCACTGATTATTTTCTTCTCAGATGAATTCAAATAGACGGGGCACTTTCTGAATGCCAACCTAATGTCCTCATCAGACCAACCCCACCTCCTCAAAACGTTCATCTTGCCTTCCCGAGTTGGTTCAGTAACTGAAGAAAATACTTGCATTGCATGGATAAATCGAAATCTTTTGGGATCAAAACCCAGTTCGATGACCTTCTTAACATTCTCTTCAAATTTATTGCGTGGCTGGAGGACAATAGCAGGAAAACATGTTAAAACTGACGCAATAAAAGACTCAGGCACTCCAAGTTCTCTCAAGACCGCAAGTTTTGGAGAAACGTTCTCTCGCAAATCTTGATTAAAGATCCATGATTTTTTCCTAAAGGCTCTAATAACATTTTCGTCAGAGAGAAGCACACTTTTGAGGAAATTATAATTGGGAATCAGTAGGTTCTTCAAGCTATGACCCAAAATAGTCGGGGCAGATGAGCAAACATTAGCAAGTTCGGCATCTGTGATCCCAATAGAGTTGAGAAACTCAAGTTTAGGCAAGAGCACCCTCTCAGGATGGGCTAAAAGTAAATCTGGGCGCACCCTAACAAGATTGGCAATTTGGGTATGCGTGAATCCACGATTTTTTAGAAGTTTAAGGACTGAATCTGGTTTTTCTGCAGATTGAAACTTTACTCTCTTGGCAACAGATTTTGCAGCTTCTGGGGGCAAACCACATGAGTTTATGAGGTAGGACACCGTAAATGAGTATTTTTCTGTTTGAATCGTTTTAACTTTTTCTTCTCCAGTTGAAAATAGCTTAGTTCTGGTGGGAAGTAACCTTACATTCTGAAAAAAACCGAAACTCGAACACATATCCCAATGAGTGGTGGTTAAATCTTGCAAAACAGACCTATAACTATTCGTTAACACTTGTGATAGTACTACCCTTCTTCTGAAAAATCCATACATGGTCGAAAAGTAATGAAAATAATCTATTGAAGCTTTGTTCAGTTCACATAATCACTCACCAGTTCGTTCGCTTCTGTAGAGAGGAAGAAGAAGACCACTTCCGCTGACTGGTGTCAGAAGCCCAGCAGAAATGATGCGTATCAACACAAGAAAATCAGTACAGCTTCTGTCTCTTGTTTCTTCCCCACCAAAACGGCTAAACATAAGGGCAATTTTGACACGGCGCAGTTCTCCGTTTTTGGTTTTCCCAAAAAAAAAATCGCTGTTATGCAAAAGCCTCAAAAGGCACACAGTAGAGAGTAATTTTGCTAAACATGAGGGGCTTTCTTGAAGTTTCTGTCTCCCTTGCCTTTGTTGTTTATTTATTTAATCTCATATGTTTTCTAAATTCACTGCTCAAAATGCAGTTGTAGTTTTAGGACAAAAGATGGGCTGGAATTGATGAAGGTGGATGCATTAAGAGCATCAAATGGCTTGGTGTCAATTGTTTGGTCCCATTTTTTTCCGCAAACCTTGAGCTTATTTCAGAAATAAAGTTTTCCTTGGGTAGATATTTTAACCATTCAGGCAAGAAGTAGTTTGAAGGGACTTCCCCGATCAAACCATACACCTAAGGAAAATCCTCTGCTGAAAATGATATATGAGAAGAGAAGGTGGGCAGTTGACTGTTTCCAATTTAGGACTAAAAGTAATCATAGTTCTTTAGTCCAAGAATAGCTAGACGTTATCAGAATTAGCAGGGAATGAACTCGCCTGGTGTTTGTCACTTTAGCTCGAACTGCCTACAATACCGAGTGCCTCTGTGATTCTTCACACATTCTAACACACATCTTTTTAGGGTTCTGTCCAAACCAAACATATTAATACTATTACAAACCATCGTTCATAAAACTATCTAAACCCCACCCATTCCAAATTGAACATATCATTACAGCAATAACTTTCTCCACTGTGTCGGGGATTTTCTAGAGCGGTAAACCATCCCTAGACAATCAAAATGTACCAAAAAGAATTACACCATCGCCTAAACAATCAAAATGTACCAAAAAGAATACTCCGAGAGAAATTTGTGCATGTAGACTAATACTTGCAATCAGATAAAAGCCTCTCGGTGTATTAAACTATGTAATTCTGGCAATGGCAACAGGTGTTCCTGAATACCACAAACTCATTCAGTTCACAACAAAGTGAATTTGACTTTGGAAAGCCAAACTCATATTTGCATCGATTAAAATGCAAGAAAAACCCCAGACCTGCTGCTCAAAAAGGAAAATAGTTGCAGCTCTTGATCTTTTGTTACAGGATTGAGAGGCTGCAATTATACTTTTAATTGAAAGCATGCAAGTCAAATTTATAATTTCTAGGGAGGAAAACTCACTTGGCTGAACAGCAAAGTAGGGTCTTTTATCAAAGACTGCTGTCAAATTCTCACAGCAACCCCATGAATGGAAACAGGAGATGATTGATTATCATATTGACGAGAACAAACAACAAAACCAAATTGAGGAGCTGTATAACTTGAGTTATCAGTACATCACTTTTGTTTGTTCATCAACTTATTTTGTCCAATTAAACAACAAAAACTAACAGGTAATGAAGAATACCCACAGTAGAATAAGACTGATGCAATAAAATAGCTCTGCCTGAAGCAGAACAAATTCAGCTATCCAGGGCTTGCACTCAAATTAGCAAGCATCAAATAAAGAATCAAATGCCAAGACTGATTTCATTGCAAGCTACAATTGTTTTGACCCAGAGTTTTGTTCAAATTCAATACCTAGTTCTGAAAGACCAGTTTTCCCTTGAAAAATATTTAACAGTTCGGGGACCTCTTTCTGATACTTGGAGACAAATGTGTCCTTGAAGTACTTGTGAGATGATGACATCACAGAAGATAAGCTGAATTTTTCCTTGATCAAGTCCTTCAACTGCAAAACTTTGATAACTGAACATCTGGAGATGATTCTCTTCTTTAAACTAAAAGCTAGAACAACTGCAACTCTTGCAACATCCGAAGGTTGCCAACCCATTTTACTCACATAAAAATCCATTTTAGCAGTAATATTCTCCGCGGACAAAGTCATGCATTTGGGATACTTTCTAAAAGCCAACCAGAAGTCCTTTTCAGACCAACCGCAACTTCTATAAACCATCATTTGTTGTTCCCAGGTTTTGTTAGTCCTTGTCGAAACTGCCACAAGTGCATGGATAAACACACATGTTGAAGGGTTGAATCCCATATTGACAACCCTATTAACTCTTTCATCAAACTTCTCAGAAATCTGACACAATACACCGGGGTTAGAAATAACCAAGGATGAGATAGCTGATTTTGGCACTCCAATTCGTCTCAAGGCTGAGATATTGGGCGCAAAATGCTTTTGAACATCATGCAAATACATTGCTCGCTTCAAAGCTCCGACAATTTTAGCATCGTCGGAAAGCAAACTCTTGAGGAAATTATAATTAGGGATGATTTCTTTCTCTAAGCTACTTGCCAAAATTTTTGGGTTCGAAGAGAGGATGTTTGCAAGATCAGTATCTGAAATTTCCACAGAACGAAAAAACTCAAGTTTGGGCAAAAGGGTTTTCTCAGCTCTGCGTACAAGCAGTCCAGGAAGTTTCTTAATTAGTTTGGCTGTGTTTATTAGTGAATCCATGTTCTATGAGAATGCAAAGTACACGGTCTGGGTTTTCCGGGTTTTCAAAATTAACTTTTTTGGATACAGAACAAGCAATTTCCGGAGACATCCCACATGATTTTATGAGATAAGACACCGTAAACGAGTGTTCTTTTCGATGTTTTTCTTTGTCATAAGTCACTGCTTCAACTGATGAGAAAGATTTTACAACAACCGACTTATTGTGCAGAATAAAACGCAAATGGGTAGTTGATTGTCCTACATTTCTCGCATTCGGCACTCGTAGTAATTGCAGTGTTTTGCAGCGCAGACAAAACATGGCCAAATTATAATAACAAATTAAAAGAACTACCCAAGCAAGCTAGAAAGAACTCACCAATTGCTTCAAACGTGTAGCCTCAACTGACATTCAAAAGTTTCTTCTGTCCTCTGCGATTAATGTATAACCAAATTCCTCGTGAATTTGCCAGCTAACGTGAGAACCTTTTAGGGTTTTAATGCTCATCATGTAGCCGAATGTCACAGGGCTTTCATGTTGGAGAAAAACGCACCGCATCATTCACTACGAATTGTTTTCAATCTGGACCATTGGTGAACCCCGATTACTTGATTGGTCATGTTGCTAATAGACCAACCTCCTTTCGTTAGTAGTTCTTTAATGGCGAAACAAATAATGCAATAGACATTTCATAGAGTTTATTGCTAAAAGAAATAATAAGACTACTGATCCAATAAAACAAATCCACCTCATGTTTAAATATTCCTAACACCCCTGGGTTTGAACCTTTTAAGGGGATAAGAATTTACTGAAGAGCATGGTTTCAGACCTTTAGATCTTCTGCTAAGTGAATGGTGAAGGGATTCAAATTGACATGACCATTGCTTCAGAAAAATACCACATTGGAAAAAAATAAATGAATAAATACAATAGATGATCTTATGTTCATTCATCCTTTCCGACTGCCTTGCTAGTTTGGTTAATGCTGAGTATTCTGATGTAAAAAAGGCAACAGCAAAGCACCTCTGCCATCACAAACCAAGATTGACTCGTGATTCCAACAAATACAGAGAAACAAGAAACCATGGAATAATACTCAAGAGTCTCAGGGGATAAAGAAGCAAGTCATTATGCAATGCATAATTTAGTCGAAGAACTTCACAGGATGATGCATCTGTGAGAGCCACGAATAAAAAGTTAACTCTGCAAGCAAATCAAACCCAAGCTTTAGTCTGATTAATTATGTGACTGATGACAGAAGTTTGAGTATTATAAAGACAATGCATTCCCTTTCAACTCAAATTCTTTAATATTTCCCATAAACAGTGATTTTCTTGAATCACAGATCTTTTGACACTGAGCTATCTGAACGGTAATGAATCATTTAATAGTCATCTCAGAAACGTAAATTACAGTTGTCCTAGCAAAAGAAACGACATAAAATGCTCCACGATGTTCAAAAAGAAATAATTTGTCAATTTGTCACTTCTTTGGGGTTTAGAATTTAAGGGAAGGCGGGCCTGATACTGCTCTGAGCTGTGGAATGAGGGTAGGAGAGCTGGAGTGAAGAGACGGACGTTCGTGCTTGTTAATAACTTAAGAATAGAAGGGTGCCGTTTTGCTCTTCATGACCTGTTCTATTCATTCTACTTGAGCAAC
>CP135542.1:398964-477547 GCA_032402905.1 Khaya senegalensis | reverse complement strand
GTTTATGTGGTATTGGTTGCAGGATGTACTAAAGAAAGGCACTGGTGACTGGAAAAAGGTTGTGGCAGCGTGCAGGGAGGACATTTTATTAGCTAACGGAGAAGTGGATGGGCCGAAACTCAGCCAAATTGTATTCTCTGATTCTTCCAAACCAACTTCTTAATCGGTATGGATTTCAACGTGCAAAACGGTACTTCTTTTTTTGTGAATAAACAGTTCATTTATGGCTTCTAATAAATTTTAAAATCAAGTTATTCGCAACGTATAATTCATGACATGATCTTAGTCTTAGAAAAAAAAAATTCTGTATTAATCTAACTGTGATTGCAATTTGTGGCTTTGAAAATGTGAACTGTCTGCTGTCTACTGTTGAACTAGAAATGATACTAACCTATACTAATTTGAGTCACCACAGACATCATTGTCTTGGCTGCCCGCTGTCACTGGGTAAATATATAGCACTGAGAATATAGGTTAAGATGACCTCTCATATGTATTAGAATTCATTTCGACATAATCACAAGAAGTGCAACATAAAGAAATTTGTGGGCATTCTACAAAACCATACCTTCAAAATTTGAATGCTTTCAATTATGAACTCTGCTGGTTGAATTAAAGGATTTATGAATTTTATACTGAGAGATGCGATATTGTTCCTTTTAAACTAGTTTGCCTTATTTGGCTACAGCATACTCAATTATGTTCTATCAGGGAGTTACATTGAATAATTTGTCAGAAAATGAAAAACTGCCTCATTTTCTTAAATTTGGTTTTCATCTTTTTGTAGGCTTTTGGCTCCTTATATATCCTTCGGTATCTTTTTGGAAATTCTGAAGCTCTGGATAAAGGGTTGTAAGGTAATTATTGTTGTATGGGTTGATCCTGCTACACAGCTACAGCAACTTATGGCCAGAGGCAGAACAACTGAGGAGGATGCTAGAAATAGATAAATGCTCAGACGTTGCTAGATTTAAAAAGGAACAAGGCAGACATAGTGATTGATAACAATGGATTACTTGATGACTTGAATGATCAGTTCTGGAAGGTATTATTTGAGGTCACGCGACCCTTGACTTGGACCGAGTTTTGGCTTTCCATATGAAGAGCGATATCAGCTCTTGTTTCTGTCATTCCAGGTGTTCTTGTATGCAGAAAAGTTTTATAGTAACTAGTTTATGCGATTTATAAGCATCTCAAACTTATAGTTCTTGACATTTTGCAGTGTTCTTAACCAAAGTATTTGTGTTTCATTCCAACAGGGTTTATCTTTCATCTTGACTTGGGATTTTCATGTTAATTACTAAAATACTTCATTTATTCAGTTGAATAATATAAATGCCTCTATTTTGTCTTATATAACTCTAATAATGATTGAATCTTTTTTAAATTACCTTTTATGGTTATTTAATTTAAGTTTCTGTATACTCTCGTAGGTCTGTACTTGAAAATCTTGTTTCCCTTTTTTTCCCCCCTCAATGTCATACTTTCAAGTGATTTCGGTTTGTTAAGTGGGAATCACTTCTTCGTGGAGGTGTTAATCAGGACCACCTGGGAAGTTGAAAGATTGAAGTTGTGTCATCCCAAGTAATCTACAAGATTCTACCACTGACTATACATCAAGTTACTTCAGCTGTATAAAACTACAGGTGATGGGTGAGATATTTTGAGTTCAGAAAACAATTGTTCACTGATTTAGTCATTGCTTGAGTAACAAAGATAGAATGCACTTGTATTAGTTTTAGTGGAAATGTAATGAAGAGAAGTTCTCTTCATTGAGGAGGCCTTCTGTTGATTCTCTTCAATGAAGAGAAGGCTGAAGAGAATATCTCCGCTGCCTTCTTCATTGAAGAGAGGTAAAGTTTGCTACTTTTAAGTCCCTCAACATAATTATCCCCTGGCATCGTTTGTGGTTGCCATTCACTCATAAGAAACAGCTGCACAGCTGCACATTGCTTTTAGCTAATACTCTCATATACTAATCTGCAGAACAGCCTTTTTCACTAAATATAACTTACTGAGCTCCATATGTGGTTCTACCTTTACAGCTTTTATCAAGCAATTGCTTGTCTGCTTCAGTTGGTCCAATCCAAGTTAAACTATATGTTATATTTTTGCTCTCTGACTGGAACATTTTTCCTAAGCTGTTAAGAGTCCAGAATTGTCCCAGCTTTCAGTTAGCTAAGTCCACTTCAGGTATGCTTATAACAATTACGTTTCTACTTATTTTTGAAAGTGCAATAGTTATAGTGTTGGGTCGACACCCTCCTTACCTGGTACTATATTATCTGTTACTTGAAAACTAGAGATTCTATTCCATAGTATATGTACAATAAAAGCCACAGCATCTTATCCCAAACATACACTTCAACATGGTTGTATTACTTGTGTACCGCATTAAGAGCATTGAAGCCATCAAATTTTATTTATTTCTTTTTATGATTCTATTGACTTTATGATATTTCTAGTGATTTATAAAGACCTTAAAGCAATAAGTATTCAAAATGCCAAGTGTTGTCATGTCTCACCCTAGCCTAAAAAGCTTGGCAAAACCATTGGTTTATACAAAGTGGAAGATAAGCTTGTTTGTCCAGTGCTAAGTATTTGTTTCTTCACATTATCTGAAAATGATCATTGTCATCTTTTGCATAATTCTGCTTTTGTATTTCGTTGTCACATGAAAGTTTTCTCCTGGAAAGCATTAACGGATAGATAACTACAACTTGCTGCTTCATTGAAAAAAGCTGTTTGTCCTGCATCATCAGGCTAGAGTTGGCAAGCTTTTTGGTGGTCTGATTTTGAAAGTAATCCACGTTCTTTAAGCAGATATTGTTTATTTGATTGCTGTGGTCTGATGTTGAAGTAGCTGGAGCAAGTTGTAGACTTCAATTTCTCTGTGGTTGGCCTTAGATTTTATTCTAAAACAATCTCGCAGTACAATTGGGTGGGGATCCTTACTCTGGATAGTCAATAAGTACTTAATTTCACTGGAGAAGCTAAACAAGAGTGCACAGAGCAATCAATACTGAAATGAAAATGGGCTATGGTATTGTACCATTGGTGCTATGAGCTTGCTAAATTTTTCACACATCATTAGTTTGAAACATGAATTGAATTGTTGGAATATTAAATTCCTGACCCAATTAGGTGAATTGAATTGAACTACCATGACTGTGACAACAATTAGATGGCTGCTTTAATTCAATGGAGGTGGGACATTCAACTACTTTTGTGAATGCTCTATCCCAGTGCTCATACTAACCTGGAAATTTGCTCTGTCCAAGATATATGCTCAGGATTTGTTATCAAACGAAGAACAAACCCCTCCTCAACTACCCCATTGTAAAAATAAAAAAAGGAAAAGCTTAGTTTCAGGGGGTAAAGTGACATTTGCACAATAAAATTTGTTTTTTTCTAATCATTATTTGCAAAGTAATAGTCCGGAATTCCACTAAAGCTTTGAAAAAGTGAAGCAAAAGTAGTGGCATGAAGTTGCCTGTGTCTTTTTCTGAGTCACAATGTTTTCAGTCACGTACGATTCCCTGTCCGAATTTCCTATTATTACTGACAATGGGGGAAAGCAAAACACCTGTTAGTCAGAGGCTTTAGGACATCAAGTAATTACCCTGTCTGATTTTATTTTTACAAGCCTGGTGACCGCAAATCAACAGCATTTGATAGTGATGAAGCCCTTGGAACCGTCCGATGAAAGATGAATGATTAAAGATGATTGAAAACGGAAATAAATGTATGAAGGGTTAGGGTGATGCCAAAATGCTTTAATCTCATATCATTAGTTAATTAGCTACATATTTATGATGTCTCACCAAAAATTCGAAGCCCTAATTGGTATGGTAATTCAATGTTTACATTAATAATTGAATTAATCAAATTTAAAAAATAATTTTTATTTTAATTCTACGGTAAACCCTAAATGTTGTTAGATTTCATTCTTTAATAAGTTAGCTAACAAGTTGCAAGTATAAAGACGACGTGGTACCAAACCAAATCCTCTGTCCTTGCTTGCTTTTATTTAACTTCAACCTCCGCCCACAAACTCAAAAAGCCTCGTTTTCCTTCCAATTCACTTCACTCCTCTTCTCCTGAGCTCTGAGATGGCAACCAAACCAGCCGATGAGGCTCCACAGCCATTGAAATACCAGGTTAATTTCTTCTTCTTCTTCAATCTTCATTTCTCAAAGCACCTTTTTCTTATTTTGCATTCTAAGTCCGTATGTATATAATAAACATATCTCCTCTGCTTTACAGACATGGGAATTGAAAGTATCAATCCACTGCGAGGGCTGCAAGAAAAAAGTCAAGAAAGTTCTTAAAGGAATCGATGGTATAAGATAATCCTAGTAATTTTTCAAGTTCATGCATTTATGTTTTCTTTTTTTTTTTTGTGGGTTATGGGCTATGTAACTCTTCTTCGTTCAGGTGTCTATACTGCGGTTATAGATTCACAGCAGCATAAGGTTACTGTGACTGGAAACGTTGACGCAGAGACTCTCATTAAGAAGCTTCTGAGATCAGGAAAACACGCCGAGCTCTGGCCAGAAAAGCCTGAGAAGAAGGAGAAAAAATCTGGAAAGTCAAAGAACAATGACAAACAAAAGGAAGTTAAGGATGGCCAGGAAGGTGGTGATGATGACAAGAAAAATACAAAGGAGAAGCCGGATGAAAAAGACTCTACCGGTACTGACAAGCCACCGAAGACGGAATTAAAAGATGGTGAAACCGAAGAAGCAGATGGTGAAATGGGTGGTGGTGGCAGCAGTGGAGGCAAGAAAAAGAAAAAGAAGAAAGAAAAAAGCGGTAATTCTGGTAATGGTGACGGTGGAAATGTTGGCAATGAACCCGCAGGTAGTGCTGGTTCTCAAGCGGCAACTCCAGACCCAAGTCCATCTATGGCCGCGATGAATCTCGGCCCTTCTTTTCAGCAAGAATACCGCTATCCGCCACATATGCAACAAGAATATCCGCACATGTATCATGCACCTCCGGCTCCGTTAATGCATGGAGTAAGTTACAATACGGCATATCCAAGTGCTACCACATCGTATTATACTCCTACCATGCGTGCCTATTCCTATTATGAACCAGGGAGATACATACCAGCTCCACCGTTCGTTCCTATCCACAAGTACCATGATGATCATGATTATAATGATGATGATGGAACTACCGGATGCTCAATTATGTGATGTTAAGGGATATGCAAGGTTACGATGGGTCTACATATAAATTATAATTCAATTATATAAATTAATGACCATGGAAGACCTAGTTTTGTTTGTAAAATTAATAATATTTTCATGAGATGGAAGTTGATGTATAACTAGAGCTAGGTGAGAAATAAGAAGGTTCGTTTGGTAGTGGGGGTTGGAGGGGTTTATTAGTTGAGTTGGGTTTGCTTAAGGACGCAGCTGGTGATTGGTCAATAGCTAGCTAGCCTTCGTATTTTGTCAGGTTGTTAAACTGTAGGTCCTGAAAATCTGCCTTTTCTTGTTCCTCTCTCTTATGTGTAAAGGTTATTATTTGTGAAAGTACTGAACTCTCTCTTTATCTCTCTTTCCATGCATCTCATGATCAAATATGTATGTGCAAGTTATCAGGGTAAGGGGAAACGCCTGCCATGAAAATTTACATTGTTTTGAAATGCATCAGAAGTAGTATAAGAGATCCGAATGAGCAATTATTGCTCTGGTGCTACCATTTTGCCTTTTGGGGAATCCTTAAAGTGACACATATATCTTTTGCAAAGCAATCTCTTTTCTTCGGTTAAAAGTTCGATCTCTGTAGATATATTTTTCGCTTTCAATGGGAGAGGATATTATTAGGGCTCCCCACTACTTTCAACAGAAAGCCAGTTTGGTGCGCTTGATTTCATCTTTGTTCTCCCCTTTTTACGTCTCCACATTGGCCGATGCTGCGTGGGTCGGGACCAGTACGTAAGAGGGTTTATCTCCAGTGGTTTCGTTTACGAACAAATACCACCGTTTTTTGCCATCAACTTATTCTTATAATTTTTGTTGAATCAACGAAATGCTCTTAGGGATAGACAGGCAAGAATGAAAAAGCACTTTTACAAGCATTAACTACTTGAAAATGAACGACAGATTGCATCAGAATGAGTTCATCATGGAAAAAATGCTTTCGGAAGGCAAACGGTGCTTCTTCCCATCCGCAACCATCACTGTTTTACAGGGCAGAATGTTCACATGGATTATACTTCCTTTCAGGCGGTGAAAAAGCTATCGCATATTCTTATCGCCTTTGATATTAAACATCACGACGCAGAAACTGCATATCTGCTACCGACTTCTTACCTCATGCGCATGCGTCGACACACAACATATCTTCTTTCAGATTCCGAAGAACTCTAGAATTTTCAATGCTTCTAAGACTGGTCAAAGAGACTACAGTTAAAAGACATCAGAGTTTGTACATCCTATCCTTTCATCTTCTAATTATTAGATTAAAGGATGGGATTAAGGTTAATTTAGGGCCACTTGCAACGGCATAATGATTAATTAAAAGAATCTAGAAATAAGATAAATGTATGCAGATATCATGATATCTGTGATAGTGAAACTATAATGTACTGAGACTGCAACGCTGAACTGTTCATAATGAAAGGAAAAGATTGAAAAAGAGAATCTTGGTCCAAAAGCATTTCCATTTCATTATATGTTCAGCTTGTGACCGACCTTTCCTCTTCTTTCTGGCATCTCTGTCTTCAAGCGGACAAGGGCTCGTTAACATGTATAAGTACATATATGTAAGTTTAATCCATTGTGTTGCACTAATAATTGCTTTCATTTAGAGGTAATGGAGATTAAGTTGGAGTCTGGCATCCGATTAATTAAGAAAACGTCTATGAGCCTATCTATGAGAGGGGGAGTTTCTCCAACTAATGGACTAATTTTTTGGACTAGGTACTTTCGCATAATGTTCATGTTGTTTGTACATTAAAGGTGATTCAGTATTATAAAGTATAACTCAGACCAGACATATCAGAAGAATCAATGGCTTTGTTTTGCAAAAGTGACAAATAGAATCAGTGTCTTTAACTGCAATAATAACCAAGGTTGGTGGAAATTAATAAAGATGATAGTTCGACAATACATTTACCCGACAATGATTATCAACAACAGTACTTATAAACCAAGTAGATAAGACAGAGAAGGTGAAGGTGGTGCTGAATGATTAAACCAATTGCCTTGTTAGCTTAATCCACCAACCTCTTCCATTTGTAGGTATGATTTTATTTCAAAGATTGTTCTCCACCTTAGATAGGTTACAACCAAATAACTTCCTGCCACGTAACCCTTTAGATAATGATCTCATGACTGGTCCTTTTCGCCTAATTAATTCTTTGTTTCTTTGTATTTTTGAATCGTCAGAAGTGAAACAAGCTTCAATGTTCAAAAATTGGGCATGAATTCAAATAGTATTGAGTTCACTGGCCCAGTAACCATAATTGGGCTTGAATTCTCAAATGCTTTCCACGGATAAGATTTGAATTATAGGCTCTTAATTAGCCCGCAAAGTTCTCGGTACACAAAATAGTTCTTGTCTTGGCATATTTGCCACAAACAATGGGTGCAGCTCTAGTCCATGTGTTCAAGGTGAAGGAAATGTGGCCATGCATGATACAAGAACTGACCGAAGGCTAAAGATGTCCTCCTGATAATCCTGATAAGACCAGAGACATCGAAACCAGTTAATATGTGTATTTGTCATGGCTCATATGGTGACCATTCAAGCTCGTTAGAGTCAGCTACACGCTTCTGTCATTCTCGTAAACCCCGTAATCGTCATTTACAAGGTGGCGTTGTGGCCCCAACGCGAGCGCGCATCGGCCGTGCACAAACGGAGGAGCATCTTTCTACAGAATACACTTGGGCATCCAAATCTCGATTCTGTGGAGTTACGTATAAATTTTGATATGCTACTATGAGAAATTCCCTTAACTCGATTCCTTATCGACAACACCACCAGGAATCTTGAGTCTTTTCACAAAGCAAATCCGAATTTTGAGGGGCATCTTATTAAATTCGAAGTGTAGTATGGGGAGATGTTAGCAGATTTTGCATGCAATTTGGAAGACGAATATGATATAAAAGAGGAAGTGACAGCTTAAAGTCTCTTGTTTATCAAAGTTAATCCCATAATACAAGAAGCAATCTTATGATAAATGGTATAATAACTGTGGATGTGAATAGTCTGTGTAGATGTGATAAGAATCTGCCCCATCCCAACAAAGGAACGAGGGGCCGACCACTCAAGAGAAGAGAATTTTGCCATGTCAAACACTCAGAACACTTTCATTTATCTATATAAATCCATGCAAGGTACCCACTCCAGTTCTAATAACTTAGCCTAACAACAGACTTAAGTATTGCATCATCTGTCGACGAAACTATGAAACATCAACAAGTCACCGGCGAGTGTTCTCTGAGTCACGATTCAAAGAGAACAATCGGAGAAAAATTCCGGCAGGCTTACGAAGCAGCCATGCTTGCTGCGGCTGGAGATCATGGTCATGGAGTTCAACGAGGACGCAGCAGCCTCCATTCGATTAATAGAGGAATCGAGAGACGAAGGTCGAGCCATCGCGCTGAAGATCCTATCAGAACTATGATGTTCTTGGGTTCATGTAGTCACACTTAGACGTAGACGGAGACAAATTGATCGTCAAAATGGAATTCCAGTTGAATCAATTGCTTATGATCGAACCAATTGTTTATGGAAACAGTCTTTGATGAAATTAATTAATATGTATTATTATGTAATAACACGATATGTATGCATCAGACAAGATATTTAACACTGTAAAGATGATTTAAGTCTAAGATCAATAGAAATTAATGTTAATCTTTTTACACGTGTACGGATCTAATTACAAGAATCTATTACTGTTTAGTTTAAACAATTACATAATGTAACTCGCATCGCATGTACACTGAAAAACCAACAAGGCTTGTCATGGGCCTGACACGCTAGCGGTGATAGAGTGTCAGGCAGATTTGGGCCCGAGTCGTTGTCCCGCCCAAGTTAGTCTGTTCAATGATGCCCGAGTCCGAAATGCAAGGTGTCCACCGCTCATGGTTCATGATCAAGTACTTGTCTTGGGTTAGAACTTGAGGATGAGTTTTACTTGCGCGGTCTGTGAGTACCTGGATTGACTCTTCAATCTCTTGAGAAATGGCGTCACCTTCTGCGAAGAAAGCTACCGTAATCGACGGCAAAGCCGTCGCTCAGACCATCCGATCTGAAATCGCCGAAGAAGTCCGCTTACTTTCCGAGAAATACGGCAAGGTACTCCCCCAATCCCCTGCACTCTAGGTTTTTAATTGTAAAAGACTAATGCTAAACAATGCATTTCAGTCTTGTTTGGGCAATAAGCATCTGAAATCTATTGATAAATTAAATAAAAAGTTTTGTTATTTGTGATTGAGAAATTTGTTGTTGTAAAGTTTGGCTGTGAAAGTTTTTTTTTTCGCGCTTGATCTGCTCAGGTCCCTGGACTGGCAGTACTAATAGTGGGGAACAGAAAGGATTCTCAAAGTTATGTGAGTATGAAGAGAAAGGCCTGCGCTGAAGTTGGGATCAAGTCTTTTGACATAGACCTCCCTGAGCAAGTATCTGAGGCCGACCTGATCAGCAAGGTTCACGAGCTAAACGCAATGCCTGATGTACACGGTTGGTTAGTTGTTAATATATGCTACAAGTTGATGAAATATAATGGCTATCTTTTTACAAAGTTTTTATAGTCACTGAAACAATAGGAATTGGCTATAAAGATTGACGTGGTTAAAAAGGAAATTACAAAAATGATGAATGAAACGCTTTTGTAGTTATCACTAAATGAAAATGAAAGATAACACTCTTTTGTTGTTCGTATAAGGTGGCATTTTGTGTCGTGCTTCGGTGTATGCAGTTTGTGGAGCTAGAAATTTCTTTTAAGTTTTTTTCGTTTATGAAGGATCAGTATTGTTTTGTTTGGTTAGAACAAACAAGTGTAGAAATTTAAGCTATCTCAGTAATGAATTGTGTTTGTGTAGGCTTTGCTTATCTTAAGACACATTTTCTGTATTTGACAGGTATATTGGTTCAGCTTCCATTGCCTGAGCATATTAATGAAGAGAAAGTATTAAGTGAAATCAGTCTTGAGAAGGATGTGGATGGTTTTCATCCTTTGAACATTGGCAAGCTTGCAATGAAAGGCAGAGAACCTCTTTTCCTTCCTTGCACCCCCAAGGCAATACACTCTGCATTAAAACATTGTTAGGACTATCTATTTAAAGTTTTACTTTTTTCCCATCTATTGTATGAGCAACCTTTTTCAATCAAGAGAAATGAATGTTGGATTTCTTTCTCTCTTTCTTTCTTTTTTTTTTCATATTTCTTTCAATTTCCTGATATTGATGTTTTCTTTACAGGGATGTCTTGAACTTCTAAAACGAAGTGGTGTAACTATAAAGGGTAAAAAAGCAGTTGTCGTGGGTCGAAGTAACATAGTGGGACTGCCAGTTTCACTGCTGCTGCTGAAAGCGGATGCTACTGTTACCGTAGTCCATTCACATACTCCTGATCCTGAAAATATCATTCGTGATGCTGACATTGTTATTGCTGCAGCAGGACAACCAATGATGGTAACTGGGGACAGTTCATAGTTCTCATTTTCCTAATTGGATGGATTAAATCATCTAGCATTTCAGTTGATATCAGCTTAATTATGCTTAGTAACGTGTTTGACACTGGATTTCATGAAACAGATCTGCCAACTGAATTAGCATAAACTTTTTTCTCTTACAGTTCCTTGTTGATTGAAAAGCTGTGGTAACTTTGGCAGGGATACTGGTGGTTTTTTATTTTAAATTCATTGTGTTAACTTGCAGATCAGGGGAAGTTGGATCAAGCCTGGTGCTGCAGTTATTGATGTTGAAAGAAATGCTATCGATGACCCGAGTAGGAAGTCAGGCTATAGGTTAGTGGGAGATGTTCATTTCCATGAAGCATGTGATGTAGCTGGATGTATCACTCCTGTTCCAGGTGGGTTGGGCCCAATGACAGTTGCAATGCTACTCAGGAATACATTGGATGGTGCAAAGCATGTGATCGAGCAGTGTTAAGTAAAACCGCCCGTCTTTGTTCTTTACTTCATGATAAGAGCCATGCTCGTTCACTTATAGTTTTGTTGGAAAACATATTTATGTAACATGGTCATTAATATACTATGTAAGGTTAATGGAGGGTTTAACTCAATTTACCTCATCTTATGCAGTGAATTTTTACAACCTTGTGTTTTCCTTATGCTATTTTACAACCCCCCAAGGCATTCAACTGAAAGAGAATCATCTTGATGCTATTTTTACTTATTACTTCTTCCATTGATCTTCTGTAACATTGAATTTACTCCTAGATTCACCATCTCTCAAAGCATTTTTATTTAATGTCGTTTACTAAAAGCAAACGATTCACCTCTCGCTAGCTTGTGACAAAGGTACAGTCGATTTGCTGTTCTTCTCTGACTTAGGATGGCAAGCATGCTTTGCCTAATTGTTTGTTGGGTTCATCGTAACCTATACAAGCTTGGCGGAGCTTGAGCAAGAGGCTTAGAGCTGTAATATTGGCATACCATTTTACTAGAATTAATAAAGAACCCGGTGTTGGGCCCTGTTTTGATTTGTACAAATGCGTGCCCATCTCTCTCGTTTCAATTTCGTTTACTCGAATAATTCTTGTCTTGTTATATATTAGTCGCGATAATATTTAATAAACGCCAGGAATGAACAACAAATTATTCGCCAGCAGTCTGAGTTGAGAAATTTAGCTTTCGCTATAAAAAAAATCATGGGTTTGTTCCGGCAAATCTTTTCCAGTTGCTTATAGTTGTCAGCAATGAACTAGGGAAAGGCAACCCTAACCCCAGTCGGTAATAAGCCTATTTTTAGTCAATCTATCACGTTGGCACGACCAGTTAAGGAAGCTGAAGCTTCTGTTTTGAATGATGGCATTTATTATTATTGATGATTTCGAATTCTGTCCACAAATTAAGGTTGAAATAATCAAGGAGCCAATTTCAGCTAGATTACTTGAATCAGTTGGCAACTTCAAGATTTATGTAGCTTATGGACATTGAACTACGATTTAGTTCTTCGTACCATCAGTTTTCCCCGCTAACACAACACTTGCTCCTCTACGAAAGCATGTTATGGCTCCCTCATGAATATAAGTACCTTCATCAGTTGGCAAGTTTTGTTTGTGTATATCAAAGACAAAGAAAATGGCTAGTCCATATTCCCTTTTTGCTTTACTTCTTACAGTGAACACTCTGCGTTTGGTTGTGGGGACTCCAGCATCCCATGAACCAATGCAAGTTGATGATAAGGATCGTATTCATGTAGCTTTGAATTTAGAAT
This sequence comes from Khaya senegalensis, assembly GCA_032402905.1. Lineage (NCBI taxonomy): Eukaryota > Viridiplantae > Streptophyta > Magnoliopsida > Sapindales > Meliaceae > Khaya > Khaya senegalensis. The sequence goes on along the minus strand of CP135542.1, from coordinate 465,116 downwards.
TGTTAGAAACAGAAATTTTCTTGAACGGTGCACTCGGCAGAGGGCTTGACAGTATAGCCCCACAGCTAGCAGCTAATGGACCTCTTCCGATTTCATCTCAGGTCCTTCTCCCAAATTCTCTTTTTTTTTTTTTTTTCCTGAGGGATAGCACATAGGATTATAATTAAAAAAGTATCATGTCAACGTAGATATTAGGAAGATATATTTGAATTTCGGACTATTTGTAATAGTAATTGGTAATGTCTCTTGTATGAAATCTTACACGTATTCTGTACAGGGCTATTATAACAACAGTTGGAGAATTTCCATGACCTCGGTTGGATCTCAGGCCTCAAAATTTTGCTAAGATATTCGACCAAGTAGCTGGTTACAAATTAGTGCCTCCATTCGACCATACTGTCAACTATCTCTTAGCATCCTACGTTATCCCTTACGTAGGACTCGTGGGATATCTTGGCACCATACCCAACCTTGTTAACTACACTTCCCATAGAGTATGAACTGGAAATACGAGCAGTCATACGAGCGTTGCTATACCAGAGAGCAAACGAGAAGGTGTTCCCTTATAGCATGACAGTGGCCGACTTCACGAACCGCATCTCCGACCTCAGGAACCGCCTTGTAATGTCCGCCAACAAAGACGAAGGCCTAATTGTGCCACGAGAACATGGCGCAGAGAACAGAACCCAAAGCAACATCTTATCAGCTGATGCTAATTCTTTATCGTATTCAAAAACTCCGCCAGAAATTTTCAGGATAGTATATGGAACTGGCAAAGAAAATAAGCCCGGTGGATTTTTTCCCAACGGTGGCAACGGAAAGATTGCCAAAGGTTTTCTCCACGGTTTAAAACGTTTTACATTATTTGGAGACAAAATAAATTTACTAAATGTAATAACTCTATTAGAAGTTTGTTATATATAAATCGAGCGCCGAATAAAACTCATTTGTAAGGTGTGCTGATGAACCAGAGATAATGTTTGAGTATCATTCACCTGACTTCATTTATATCATCCGAAATCTGATCAGCTCACCAAATGTTTCAATTGGTTAATTTCCTAATAGTTAAGTAATAAAAGCGTTTGGCTTACGGTGAATTTGTTGAGTCATGTGGACCGTTCCAAATTCGACTTGAGTTATATCAAACTAACGTGCACAAGAGTTATATCAAACTAACGTGCACAAGTCATCTACAAAAATTTTACGATAATAATTTTTCTACTAAAAACTTTATTATCATTAACTAATTAAATTAAAAATTTTTAAATCTTATCAAAATTATTATAATCTAATCAAATTTAAAAATGTTAAAATAACTTCTATAATAACATGCTTATAATTTTTGATAAACACATTATAAAATCTTTCATTATTTATAATACAAATAAATTAAAATATTCAAAACTAACCTCCAATTCAAGCTACACACTCATCATTCTAAAGAATTAATTTTAGAAAAAATAAATAGCAAAGAATAAGCTATTAATTCAGTAAATAATGTTATGCATAACATATGCATAAGTTTTTTTTTTTTTCAAATGTATAAAAATATTTACAAACTCTTTATTTAAATATTATTTAAAAATATAATTTTAAATATTTTTTTAAATAAATAAAAATTTAATATTCATAACTTTCATAAAAGAACATGACAAAATTATGTTTTATAAAATATAAATACATAATCATATAAAATATTTATTACTAAAAGCACATTTAATTTGTTCATATCATATAATGGCACATGTTCTCATACACTCAGAATAAAATACTAAATATTTTAAATATATAGACATATCAACCATAGTGAATTAAATAAATCAAAGTCAATATTTCTAATCAACTAAGTTAAAATATTTTATCTCAATAGTCGGACAAGAATTATTTAATAATATGGCTGCTAGCATTGATTTACTTACAAAACATGTAACCCATTTTTCAATTAAATGGACAACAAATTATTCAATTAATACTTAATAAACGCCTGGAATGAACAACAAATTATTCAATTAATACTTAATAAACGCCAGGAATGAACAACAAATTATTCAATTAATAAAGAACCCGGAATTGGGCCCCGTTTTGATTTGTACAAACACGAGACCATCTCTCTCGTTTCGTTTTCGTTTACTCAAATAATTCTTGTCTTGTGGTGTATTAGTCACGATAATATTTAATAAACGCTAGGAATGAACAACTGCAGTCCGAGTTGAGAAATTTGGCGTTCGCTATAAAAAATCATGGGTTTGTTCCGCCAAATCTTTTCCACTTGCTTCTTATCGTTGTCAGCAATGAATTAGAGAAAGGCAAGCCTAACCCTAGTCGTTGATAAGCCTATTTTTAACCAATCTATCCACGTTGGCATGACCAGAGGAATACGAAATTAAGGAAGCCGGAAGCTTCTGATTGAATGATGACGTATGTTATTATTGATGATTTTGAATTCTGTCCACAAATCAAGGTTAAACTAATCGAAGGAGCCATTTTCAACTAGATTAATAGAATCAGTTGTCAACTTCAAGATTTCTGTATCTTATGGACATCGAACAATGCCGGAACTGTGTTGTTTTAGTTTTATGACAAACAACTACCAAATTTAATTTGGAAAATCGTATACTTCTGTTTGTTAATCTTCTCACCATCGGTTTTTCCCCGCTAACACAACACTTGCTCTTCTATAAAAGCATGTTATGGATCCCCCATGAATATGAGTTCCTTCATCAGTTTGGCAAATTTTGTTTGTGTATATCAAAGAGAAAGAAAATGGCTAGACCATATTCCCTTTTTCCTTTACTTCTTACATTGAGCATTCTGGGTTTGGCTGTGGGGACTCCAGCATCCCACGAACCAATGCAAATTGATGATAAGGATCGTATTCATGTAGCTTTGAATTTAGAGTTCTTAGAAACAGAATTCTTCTTGAACGGTGCACTCGGCAGAGGGCTTGACAGTATAGCCCCACAGCTATCGGCTAATGGACCTCCTCCGGTTGGCGCCAGAAAGGCCAACCTTGACTTTCTTACAAAGCAGATCATCGAGGAATTTGGTTATCAGGAAATTGGTCATCTCAGGTTCTTCTCCCAAATTTTCTCATTTTTTTTTGGTGGGGTAACACATAAGATTTTAATTAAAGCAATATCATGCTAACGTAGATATTATGAAGATCTATTTGAATTTCGCTCTGTTTTTAATAGTAATTGGTAATTAATGTCTCTTGTATGAAATCTTACGGGTATTCTGTACAGGGCTATTATAACAACAGTTGGAGGATTTCCAAGACCTCAGTTGGATCTCAGCCCTCAAAATTTTGCTAAGATGTTCGACCAAGTAGCTGGTTACAAATTAGAGCCTCCATTCGACCCTTATGTTAACACTGTCAACTATCTCTTAGCATCCTACGCTATCCCTTACGTGGGACTCGTGGGATATGTTGGCACCATACCCAACCTTGTGAATTACACTTCTCGTAGTGTGTGTACCGGAAATCCTCTTTATATACTGTTTATTTTCTCTTCTTCATACGAAATTTGAACATCTTCCTATATTATTATTGTTATTATGCAGTTAGTTGCTGGGCTCTTAGGTGTGGAATCCGGACAAGATGCAGTTATTCGAGCGTTGCTATACCAGAGAGCGAACGAGAAGGTGTTCCCTTATAGCATGACAGTGGCCGACTTCACGAACCGCATCTCCGACCTCAGGAACCGGCTTGCCATGTCTGGCATCAAAGACGAAGGCCTAATTGTGCCACTAGAACTTGGCGCGGAGAACAGAACACAAAGCAACATCTTATCAGCTGATGCTAGTTCTTTATCGTATTCAAGAACTCCGTCAGAAATTTTCAGGATAGTATATGGAACTGGCAAAGAAAACAAGCCCGGTGGGTTTTTTCCCAACGGTGGCAACGGAAAGATTGCCAAAGGTTTTCTCACCACAGTCTAAAACCTTTTAGATACATAAGAGTCCTTTGTTGTTACTTAGAGGTGTAAAATAAATTTACTACATATAACAACTCTAACAAAAGTTTGTTATATGTAAATTGAGTGCTTAATAAAACTCATTTGTAAGTTGTACTGATGAACCATAGATAATGATACGAAGATCATTCATCTGACTTCGTTTACACTTATTAGAAATTTAATCAAAAAAATTTTAGATAAAATAATTTTATTATGATAGTACAAATATTGTGATAAAATTATTTAATCAATAAAAAAAATTCGTTTATTAACTGTGAATGAAAAAAATTAAAAATATATTTTATAAATTTTTTTATTATATTAATTAAAAATAAATTTATTTTTAATTTTTTATTTATAATTAATAAATAAATTTCTTTTAATTATTAATTGAATGATTCCACTACTTCTCTTATATTAATATATTATAATTAACATACCTAAAATTTTTTCTCAATAGAAACTCCTCACCAAATATTTTAGTTGGTTAATTTTCTGGTAATTAAGTAATAACGGCGTTTGGCTTATGGTGAATTGGCTTAGTCACGTACGAAACAGAAATTAAAATCAATTTAAGGCTATTCCCAGATTAGTACATACGTACATTGGAATATATATATATATATATATATATATATATATGTATGTGTTTTGGGTAAAAAGGCAGTACTTGACGTGGGTGGAAGTAATATAGCGGGACTGCGAGTTTCACTGCTGCTGCTGAAAGCGAAAGTTACTGTTACCATAGTCCATTCACATACTCCTGATCCTGAAAATGTCATTCCTGATGCTGACATCCATATTTGCAGCAGCAGGACAACCAATGACGGTAATTAGAAACAGTTCACACATAGCTCTCATTTCCTAATTGGAAAGATTAAATTATCTAACATTTCAGTTGATATTGGCTTGATTACTCGATTCCCTCCTATCAGCAGTAGAGTCCTGCGCAGTCTGAATTTCATGAAACAGATCTGCCAACAGAATTAACATAAACTTTTTTTCTCTTACAGTTCTTTGTTGACTAAAAATATGGGATAACTTTGACAGGGATACTATTTTTAAAAATAAAAAATAAAAAGAAATTAATTTTGTTAACTTAGCAGATTAGGGGAAGTTGGATCAAGCTTATTGATGTTGGCAAGGTTATAGGTTAACGAAATATGTTTATTTTCGGTAGTAATTTATAAAAAAATTTTAAGTGGAATAATATTATCACGTTAATATAAATAATGTGATTGGATTATTCAATCAATAGGAAGAGAAAATTTTATTTATTAATAATAAATTTTATAAATTTTTTTATTATATTAATTAAAAATAAAATTTATTTTTTATTCTTTTTATATATTATTAATAAATAATTTTTTTTATTAATTAAATAATTCTATCATATCATTATCTATATTAACATATCATTTATATTAATACGATAGAATTATTTTATCCAAATCTTTGCCGTAACTATCCTATTTCTGGTGGCTGTGTGTCCAATGATAGTTGCAATGCTTACTCGGATATGCATGGAATGGTGCAAAGCGTGTGATCGGGCAGTGTTGAGTAAGCCCACACTTATTTTTGTTCTATTAGATGATGCGTTCTATTAGACGATGGTTTTGCTGGAAAACAATTTTATGTGGCGGGCTTAATAATGTACTATATAATGTGAATGGAGGGGTTGCTATTTTACAACCCCCAAGGCATTCAACTGAAAGTGCATTATCTTGGTGCTATTTTCACTTATTACAGCTTCCACTGATCTTCTGTAACATCGAATTTACTCCTAGAATCTCCATCTCTCAAAACCTTCACATTTAATGTCATTCACCATTAACAAACGGTTCATCTGTTTCTACGTTGTGATAAATTAACAGTTGATCTGTTGTTCAGCTTGACTCAGATCGCAAGTATTCTATAAAAATCATGGGCTTGTTCCAGAAAATCTTTTACACTTACATTGAAACGTTCAAACTAGAATTTATACGTGTTTCTTATCGTGGCCAACAAGGAACTGTGGAAAGCAACACTAACCCCAAATGTTAGTAATCCCCATTTTTCAATCAATCTATCCCAGTGGGCATGACCAGAGGATAGCGAAATGCTGGAAGCTTCTGTTTGAATGATGCCATACATTATTAATGATGATTTTGAATTCTATTCACAAATCAAGGTTAACCTAATCAAGGCGCCATTCTCACCTGGATTACTTAAATCAGTTATCAACTTTAGGTTTTCTATCTCTTATGGACATCGAACTAGGCAAGAATTATATTATTACGTATATGTTAACTACACTTCTCGTAGAGTACGAACTAGAAACCTCTTTATCTTCTGTTCCTTTTCTCTTCTTCTACAGAATTAACCTTCTATTGTGCTTCATTCAAAAAACACATTGTTTGTTGTTATTATTATTATTATTAGAGAAATTTTTAATGCATTCTTATACTATTGTCAAAATTAAAAAAAAAATTAAGAGAGAATTTTAATTCTTTTTTATACTATTACATGTATCACTCATACGTAATTATGTAATTAATTAGATTATGAATTGTTTGAATCATGATTATCCATCAAGAATCAGTGATCCTTTTTAATTTGTTCATCTTTGAGAAATTGGGCTCTTAAATCTTACAAGTGTGTAAACTTGAATTTAGAAAAGAGTGGTGTTTGGAAAATTAAAGAAATTATTCTAAGTACGCCATTAATTTATAATATCTATCCTTGGACTTTCAAGATTGGAACTGCGACTGTCATCATATTATCACGTAAGCTTGGAAAATTGTAGCATAAATTAGGCAAGGAGTTCACCCATCATTTTCAGAGTTGAGTTATTTTCATCATTTGGCAACCATAGATTTACGTGCTCTTACAAAGGCCAATCAAACCAGCTTGCTTGGAAAAGCAGGTAGTCTGCCCAAAACGAATCTATCCACCATACACGAAACTCATTACTCTACATAAGCGCTTCTAAGCGGCTTTCCTCGTACATGCGCGTATTAGAAGTAACAAATGGCTACTTCGTCTTTCCTCTTTGCTTTACTTCTCGCGGCGAATCTCGGCATGGCCATTGGTGCTTATCCTTATAACTGCGGGCCTGTTATTGAAGCTGATGACCGGGATCGGATTCAGGTTGCTCTGAACTTGGAATTCTTGGAAGCGGAATTTTTCTTATATGGTGCACTTGGCAAAGGGCTTGACTATATAGCTCCATGGTTGGCCAAGGGTGGTCCTTCTCCGATTGGGGCCAAGAAGGCAAACCTTGATGAGCTCACTTATCGAATTATTGAGGAATTTGGTTATCAAGAAGTTGGTCATCTCAGGTTTTTTATTTCTTACATTTTTGCTTTTCATACGTGATCATATGTATTGACTGGTATACTGAAGTAGTTGATGCAGGGCTATTGTAAAAACAATTGGTGGATTCCCAAGGCCTCTATTGGATCTAAGCCCTCAAAATTTCGCCACCATATTTAACGCAGCAGTTGGATACGAATTGAAGCCTCCGTTCGATCCTTACTTGAATAGTATCAACTATCTATTAGCATCTTATGTTATACCTTATGTCGGACTTGTAGGTTATGTTGGCACCATACCAAATCTTGCCAACTACACTTCTCGACGGGTAAGAACCGAACATCTCACTTCATTCAAGAAAGTATATAATGTCTATTAGCTTATGCATATACATTCTCTTAAAATTTTGTAGTTAGTTGCTGGGCTCTTAGGCGTTGAGTCTGGGCAAGATGCAGTTTTAAGAACGTTGCTATATGAGAGAGCCCGTGAGAAGGTGTTACCTTATAATATCACAGTGGCTGAATTCACTATTTACATCTCCGAGCTCAGGAATCGGCTTGCCATGTGCGGGATCAAAGACGAAGGCCTGATAGTGCCATTAGAACTTGGCGCAGAGAACAAGACAGAAAGTAATATTTTGTCTGCCGATACTTATTCTCTATCGTATGCACGAACTCCACCGGAGATATTTAGGACTGTATATGGTACTGGCAGTGAGTACCATCCCGGTGGATTCTTTCCGCATGGTGGCAACGGGAGGATTGCGAGAGACTTTCTTGCCAAAACTTAAGATCTTAATTTTACTTGTCTAGTAGTATTCTGTCTTGTGAATCAAGACCTGTGAATAAAAATGAATGTTAGAACTGTCAGCAGATATCTCAGCTGTGACTAGACAGTCTGAGAAGCTGTGAAATAATTTATCTGAGCCTTCAAATTACTTGTTGCCTGTCGTTAGTAAATGAGAGTAATGAATCCTTAAATTTTATACTATAAATTTGCTGCATGGAACGAAATTCAAACAATTAAATTTGTTGGTGATGTGTCAATATATGAATGCTACCCAAATTTCTAACCGGTGGGGAACTTCAAAAGACCTTTCTGAAGTCGAACATACAGGAGGGTGAGTGAGTGATAAGATAATATTCAGTTAACAGTTACGATTGCAGATTGGACTGCCTAAAAGTAAGTGGCATGCATTATTTATTCGGCAGAAACTGCATGTGGTACACAAATCACACAGTAGATATACCAGCTGAATGATAGCGAAGGTGGTGGTTTCGTAGAGCAAGTTCTATTATGCTTCTGTATAATGTCGAGATATATTGGAGAAAATGCATTTTATGCTATCAATCTGAGGTGGGTTTGGCTGCTGCACGTTGATATTTGATGCATTGCAGGTGATTGTTACGTATACAACCCTTATTGACTAATAAAATTGCATATGGCTGAATTTTCACATAATAATTTATTTTAACTGTAAAGAGTAATATTAGATATCTTAAATTTGCATCTGGGATTTTTCTCGAATGAGTAGTGAAAGTGTTCCAATCTCACCCAAAGAAATAAATTAAGAACAACCCATGTTAGCACTCGATGGACTAGACCAGATAGCAACTGACCCTCCATGCTTTGGTAGCTATCATTGCACAAGATGGCTTGGTCCGGGTTAGTGAAATTCAATTTCGGCACTTGAAGTGCTTGCCACCAGTGGTCGACATTTCGTTGACAAAGTAAAGGTAGATGGCCTTGCCTTCATCTAGCCCTCAGACATGCATGGACGTGAAATGTCAATATAAGCATTCTGGAATCTAAAGGCCTGCCTCGTATATAAGCTGAAGTTATCTTAGCGAGAGATAATCTACTAATGTGTAAACCTCAACCATTAGCAGAATGAGTTGAATGTTTGGTGTTATGGGTAGATTCTTCCCGCTAATAATTAACTTCAACTTTTCTACACAAGCTACTGTAGCTTTAAGCATATCTTATCTTATCTCTTAACCTCGGAGGCTTAGTAAGAGGGCCAACTGTTCCACACTTTAGGCTTAGTGTGTAGGAAGGATACAGCCAGCATTTTCATTATTTAATTTTGGGTTTTACGTGCTAGATAGAGGAGGCTCTTAGAATATCCTGCTACATTTTCTCGCTAAATTAATTAATTATGGAGCAACCGTAATGCATGCTAGACATGATCAATAATCGAATCATGGATTATATGATTAAGGGAAAAAGAAAAACAATCTCAGGCCATACAGCTGACTGCACCTAGCATTACCAAAGGATGAGATAATCACACACTCACAGTTTGATCAGTGGAGAGCTTTAAAATGGGTGGTAACAAGTATAACTGTACAAACTGTATTGAGTTGCACGTGTGCCGCCGTTTGAGCATGAAGATTACAACAAAACGGCTTGAAAGGGTAAGAGAGAAACTGTATTGCTGGAAAAGACGTGGGAATTTTAACGGCTGCGACTGCTCTAAGCCAGCATCCGTTCTTCTTCTTGCGTTCAACAACAATCAGAGCTAAACTGAAATCATGGCTTTACAACAGGAAAACCGTTTTCAATTTTCATAGCAAGGTTTATGTCTCTTTCATCTGTTGCTCTTCTTCTTCTTCTACTTCTCGGTCTCCTGAAACCGATGCAGAGACAGCGGAGTCTTGTGCCAATTTGGGTCTCTCCCTATTTTCCAAAGGACGGGTTTTTATTTTCACTTTCTACCACTTGAAATCGTTGTACTTCTCATTTTACAAACATTGGACTTGCAATCGTTGTTCTGTGATGTGGGTATGTTGCATTTTTGGGATTCTTGATCCAGCATTTCATTTATGTTCTTCAATATGGGATCAGGGCTAGCAATTAGGGGCTGAATTCAATCGTAGTTGCTGCGTATGAAATGATTGTTAGAGAAATGAACCAACAATTGGTGCTGTGTGATTGACTTAAATAACATATGAAGATCATTTCTATTTACGCAATCAATGTATATTCAATTATATCCAAGGAGTACATAGTTTTGATTTGTTGTAAAAATTACTGGAATTTGTGACTCATAATTGTACTCCTGTTTAAGGTTGTAAAACAGTTTATTTCCACCCTTCTTTTATGTAGAGAGCCTAATCCTATAACTGGTCTGCTAAATTGCATCTACATGTCAATTTTTCTCCCGATTGACTCAATGAGAAGTACTCATTGTAAGTAAATCTATAACTTTGTAGCTTATATGATATGCATGATTAAAACATATTCATTTAATTTTATCTTATGTCAGCAAAGAATAACCTATCATAGTGAGACATGGAGTGTAACCCCTTTCTTAGTGAGTTTCATTCATTGTAAATTATATTGAAGAACATAGAAATAATTTCACAGTTCAAATACCAGCCAAGACAATATTTTGATTATAAGTATTGCAATGACAGCAACAGCCTATCTATGCATCACTGCATGTAAAACTTTTGAAGCTATTTCTTATTATGAATATTCAATTTTTATGTAATATTTGTATTAACATATTTTCCCATCCTTTGAATTTCCAGGTTAAAGATGCCTTAGTACAGTATGAAATGGCACTTAGTTTAGATCCCTACCACACAGAGGCCCAATCTGCTCTGTATAACAAAGCTTGCTGTCATGCGTACCATTAGGAAGCCCAACCTCTCCTACCAGGTTTTTTTTAGTGTAGGGTTTTCAGTTTCCATATCTTCTCTACCCAGGCTACTTTGTGCAATTAAAGGTGTTGACTGATCTTATGGAAATTTCTGAAAATATAACCATTAATATTGGAGGTAAAGGAAAAGATTGAGCTATGATCTTTGATATGTTCTATAAGTTGCCTTTTTTTCCCTTGCGATGAGTAGGAGTGACTGAGAACAGGACTTTATAACTGGCTTTTTAAAATAACTAAGCTTTTGAACGGTGATCTGCAGGTATTTTGCTCTTGTGGCATTATTTCTATGGGACAAGAAGAGGAGGAACAACTTGCACAAATTTCCCGAGATGAAACTCTATCAAGGTTGCCTCTGTGCCTCTCTACAAATTCAATTGTTGAACTTGTGCAGTTACGTGACACTATTAGGCCATCTAGTAGCAACACTTTTTCTGCCTGTATCATAGTAGTCAAATTTCTACTGCTCTATGATTACAAATCTTGAATGTTGACATGGTAATTTATGTCTGCACTTTTGTCACTGAAGTATGGTCTAACTACATAGTTGCCAACTTTGCCGAATCTTGCTTCATTATCAATTTGAGCAGGCAAATAATCCTTCATGCAATTCTAGCATGAGATGACTTGGGTATTTTTGGTTTTTTGGAGTTGTGAATATCTGTTCTTCTATGGATTCTTGGACATGTTAAGATGGTCTAAGAATGATGAAATTCTAAATGCTTGTCAATGAATTATTATTAAAACTAAACATCTTTACCAGTTGGAACTGTATATATCTCATTCCTTTGGCAATTTAAAACATTTCATTGAACGATTACGTTTCTCAGTAGCAATCAGAATATATTTGGCTATAACACTTACCTACTATATTCTGTTGTTTTCTTTTCCTTATTAAGAATAATCTGAGTGCATGCTACGTCCAACTTGTCATGTTGTATTTCATTTTAGTCTGCTGATATATGTATCATTGCCTTTATCTATACTCAATCTAATTGATGCTTGGACTTGGGTTATTTTAGTCTCTACTTTCCCTGGCTATACAGAAGGCAGAGAGGTTCCGAAATGAGCTCCTAAGACCAGGTGTTCTTCTAGTTCCTGTCATTTGGGGTGAAGGTAGGGCACTGCAAATAGAGAAGAAAGGCTTTGGTCTTCCTCCAAAAGCAGCTGCTGCTCTCCCTTCCAATTGGGGTAAATATAGGGGTTCCCATTAGTAACTATCATGCAAGCACTATCCTTGAAGGCAATTGTTATCCATTGTTTTCCCAATTGTGTGTTAAGACTTACAGTAGTTGCCCTTCTTTACATTGTATCCAACGGACCTATGGTAGGAAGATTTCGATAAGCGTGCTCAATCTATAACTGCAAAGTCAAAGTTGAAAGCTGAAATTCAATTTAGAGCAGAGGCCATGTCCCCTGTAGAATGAGAAAGGTAGATGCTCCTCTTTCTTTTTCCTATGCTTGTTCAGCGATCTGATTGGCAAGACCTGTTTTGTGGTGCATATCTGTGTAATAGCAATCTCTATAGATTGATGTGAATTGTTTTATCACTTTTCTTGTTTTCATTTATGAAGGCAGATTTGTGAATGTATTCTGCAGTTCTTTTCCCTCAGTTGAATTTTGATATCATCTGAATAAAAAATGTCTTCTTATTTAGGAGGATAAGAGATCAGCAGAAGTCTGAAGGATTTAACCCTGTTGGGGATGTCTACATAATTCTGTGTCTAGATGGTCGTGTTCAGAGATATGGAAAAGCAAGTGGATATGGAGAACGTGTGCAACTTTATAAATTAGAATAGAATTAGCTATCAAGTGCATGCTTGGGGAATTTGGGATATCTTGACAGTTGAGTCATATAAACTGCCAATTCTTTTTTTCTGTTAGTCACTTGTCAGTAATCAGTAACTCTGGCACTCTGGACAGTTTATCCTAAAGGGTTTAAAAGCTAAACAAAAGGCGGCTCTTTGATGAAGAAATTGCTGTATAAGAAACTTTATATCTTTTGCTGGAATTTCTAACAGTATGATCCAGTTATATAAAATTTTCTATATAGAGCTATCATGAGAAACAAACTCTCGTATGTTTGCAGGGCATGCTCAATTGGTAGCAAAGGAACTACCTCCAATGGAAGCATTGCTAGGGAAGCTAGAAAGATAAGAGCTCTGTGCTCGTAAACTTTTCCTTGAGAGAACTTGCAATGAAAAGGAGCACCATTTTTCTTTACATTCATATCTTTGACTTCAACTGTTATTATGATCTCAATACCATCCCCCTTTATACCCCAAGGTTTCTCCCTTTGTCTAAAGAAGAACTAATTGCACTCTTGAAGATTCGTCCTTCATTCTTTTGAGATGTATCTTCGCTTTGTAAATGTTACTGCATAAATTTTTTAATAGAAAAGAAAAGGAATGGAGGCATTTGGAATGCAATATCATGTTCTTAAACTACGTTTCTGAAACTTAGACTATGTTTGATCTTTTAAACAAATCTACTCAATATTCTTTTGTTAAGTAGAATTCACGTGTTAGTGTAATTGCAGTGGTGTGGGAGTTTCTTGATTCTATTTACTTCACTTTAAGGTTCATGATGTCCCCAACTGCCACGCCCAATTTTTTTAACCCATTTGTTTAGTTCCTAGAAGACTGGGCTGTTTTCGGGAATTTACACAATTTCCTCTACTTCAAAGATTCATATTCATATGTCCACACCCACACGTCCTGTAGAACAAAGAATATTACTTCCTCATTCGGATTATAACTGGATTCTGCTGGAGTTGATTATTATTATTATTATTATTATCCCCTTCCTGTAAGAAAATGACAAAACTTGGCTTACTTTGAAAATTTTACAAACACAATGCAAAAATAATTTGTAAACAATAGAAGATTGCTAGATCCCACATAAAAAGATGTGGGGTATTGAGAATTGAAGGAGCCAAGATGGTAAATGGTAGAATTGGATTTTGAGGCACATGGGCTTGCTTAATCATTTTCCCAAGTTAACATTAAGCACCCCTTTTGATTGAGCATGAATTGCTTTGCATATCCCCATTCTGGTTCTTTCTTGTATCACGTTAGTCAGATTTAAATACCAACAACTGGAAAAAGAACAGTGATCTGATATCAGATAATTCATTACATTATGCTTTGAATTTTATGACCTAAGAAGGATATGTCATTCACAATGTCAGGTTTACATTTTCTTTATGATTTGTGTCACTTTCATAGTAGGTTCCGAAGAGGTCAGATGATCAATTATTCAAGAATGTGTCCAACTTTCTATACAGCAATCAGAAATCGTTTGAACTGGTATAAGTCTTCAACCTAATCAACTTTATCAAGAAACCGCCTCCATTTTCCTTCATTAATTTATTACTTTGTTTTAATTCTTGGGTGGTTTTGCTTTATGGTTATCTCCTTATTCGACTAGGACAGCTATGCTGTTGAAGGTTGTTGGGCATGACTTTGAACCATATGCCATTTCTATTAGTCAACCGACCATCTCTTCCCTTTACTCATAAACAAAGCCATCCATGTCCATTTAATTACAGAATTAGCATACACCTCCTGCATATCAACTGTCAATGTAGATGGCATATCTGCAAATAAGAACAAAACCAGTGTTCTTATGTTAACTGTCGATTAGTTTAAACCAAATTGCCAGCCCGGTTTATTCGTCCCAAGTTTCATATTTATACATGCATAGCAATATAGAAAACAAAACAATACCATTACCAACAACACAATGGCCAGAGCTTTTAGTTTTCTCCTGATCGTTTACCTAATTCTGGCCGCTCTGTCGATGTCTTCATCGTCCGTGACAGTCGTCGATGCAACTGGAGAACATGGTTTGAGCTGGGTTCCGACCAAAGCCCGGTGTCAAGGCTCCATGGCCGAGTGCATGGCTGAAGATGAATTTTACATGGACACAGAGATCAACCGCCGCATATTGGCCACCACACAGTACATAAGCTATGCATCACTGCAGCGGAACTCCATTCCATGCTCTCAGAGGGGTGCTTCCTACTACAACTGCCAAGCAGGGGCTACAGCAAACCCCTACAGCCGTGGCTGCAGCGCAATCACTCATTGCCGTAGCTAAAGTTTGTTCTTCCCTTAATTTGTCCCTCACTTCATTTCCTTCTTCATTTGTAAGATACAAAATGAAATAATAATCAAGAGGAGTTAGCTACAATGATAAACTCTTATTTGGCGAGATGGGTGAGTCTGTATTCTCTTACTCTTTATCTCTGTAAAATTTTCATGGTGATATGACTGCCTGCTACTTATGATTTCTCTATGTAATCTTCTTTAATTTTCTTTGCTACTAGCATATCCATCCATCAACTGATTTTCATTTGAAGTAAAAGAATGATATAATAATTTCGTGTCCAAGCGAGCGTTTCAATTGTTCTTTGAAAATGGAGGATGAAACAGCTATTCGTATGGGTGCCAAATTTGACAAACACGGCGGGTGGGTAAGAGAAAGGTATGAAATCGTGGAATTTGGGGAGGGAAAAATGGCACCGCGCATTAACTAATGAAGAAAAATAAGCACACAAATGACACACAACGCAGCTATTAGCGTAGGAAGAAAGAGTTGACCTCCAGGTACCATCACAGTCCGAAGAATAAAGTTTCGTTTGAAAATGTGGTGTTTCATAACGTCAACATCTAGTAAAATCCATTCGTTTATAATTAATATTTTAACCATTGATGATGCTTCCATCTCAGAATAATTGTAGGTTAGAAGTCATCACAGGTCAGTACAAAATCTATGTGATTTAGGGGGTTTGCAGAGCGTCAAATGTGAGCTAAATCAAAACTCAGCATTCAAATGAATAAACAACCCTGTTTCCAACTTTTTCTGATTCTGATGAAATTGCCCCTCTGAAACGCGCAAGAAGAACCAAGGAAGCAATAACTAAACTCGTTAAAATGGGCTAGTGCATCTTATCGGTGAGTGCAGCCATCAGTCAGCAAATTGATGAAACCATCAGATCTGTGTACAATAAAGTAATTAATGACCAATACAAACCAAGTAGCTACTCTCAGTCTACATATAGAAAACCAGAGATGATCAAAATAGGGAAACAACTGGGCGATTCATAAGTCAAAGTATCAGTTTGATCTCTCAGAATCGCATACAAAAAGATAAAAGAAAAATTAAAGCCATCATCCAGGCAAACACATCCTTTCACAAATTCTATGCTGAACCTTCATCTTCCTTCCCTTCACCAGGCGTTGTCTTGGATGGGGCCAATGGAGATGGAGAACCCTCCACTCCCATTTCAGCTCTTAAATCATTGATGCTCTGCTCCAAGTCATTTATGCGGTTTCCCATCTCATCAAGTGCAATGAAATTAAGGAAGCAAGAAATCTCACGCATTTAACATGACACTTACAACTAAAAAGTAAGCAAATAAATCTCTTTCAAACAGAAACAGAAGCATGGTATATATAACATGCTTTTGAGCATGAACCTAACAATCTATGTCGTAGCAGCCAATATCAGAAACAGGGGCGAGCTTTTTATTTGTCATATCAGAGTAGCCCAAAAATGTCAAACTTTAATTACAGAAAGTTATTCATTTGCATGCACGTTCATACATTCCTTAATATTCAGAAGATACAAGAGCAATAAAACTGTGAAGTCTAAGTTAGGCATAGTAGACAATTATTTCACTAAATAAACAACTTAGAAGAACCAAATAATTTCAATCATGTAAAAAGGTTTAGTTTCTTCATTTAATTTTCCTATCCTAAAGAAGCCATTATCATGAAATTCAAGAAATGGGAAAAGGATATTCTTTGTAACAATGGAGTCGGACATTGTTTGAAACCTGGATTGCATCTGCTGAAGAAGATTTTGCACCTGCAAAACAGTAAAGCAAACAAGTCAATAAGGCCCTACCAAGAAAACTACACAACAAAAACAATCACAGGACTGCCGAATCCTTGAATTAGCTCAACCATGTTGTAGCACATCAATGATCATCAGTAAAACTTCATGAGTGAACCACGCAGCCTATTCAGCAAAATGATTTTGTAATTTTAAGAGTGTATCTAACTAAATGGTTACTAGACTAATACCATAACGTCCGAATTATAGTTTGAAACAAGAGACATAAGCATTAAACAGGTCACTAATATCCTCAAAATATTAGGGAACTCACAAAAACCGTCATATCAGCAGTACTTTGCTTCGGATCTTCTGAATCATGCCCGTCCTGCGAAAAGAGTAACCAGTTGGAGCCTATTAGAAAAACATACTACACGATCAAGATAGTTATCACCGCAGCCTCTTCAAATCAAACGCGGCAAACTGGAACAACGATACATATATAAGATCAAATATCAAATTTTGAAATTTACCATTGCAGTTTTATGCGCTCACGTTCTGAAAACATAACTTATCGTGCAGTGAATGCGGATCTAAATCATTTGATAAGTGCATTTTAAATCATAGTTCTCGAAACCCTAACTACACAGTACGAATTACCCTAATCATAAGCAAGAAGGATTTAACCACGAATAAAGAAAACAACAATCTTCAACGATTAGCACAGGAGTAGAATTAGCAGGAACGAGGATTACCATTGTGCGTTGGCTTAGCTAGTTGATCTCTGCTTATCGCTGCCGCACAGTCGATGCAATGCGACGCGTCAAATTAACGACTGCCGTGGGCTCGGGAGAACCGATCGCCTATTTCTAAGATGTGAGCGCCACAAAAGTTTCCTCCCGGGGCACAGTTACCATTTTGCCATTCCACCTAATAAATTATTTAAATGTGTGTTGATGCCGTTTAGTGCGTTACCATAATAGCTCTGTTTTGTGATTGTTGAGATATCAGGAAGGGTACTTTCGTCAATTTGCATTAAATCCAAGACCATACTCACAACGTTCTTTAATTCAAATTTCAAAATTCTGACGTTGAAATCAGAGAGAACGAAGCGCCATCTGATTCGAAATTTCAAATTGCTGCACTGATCTCTACTCTCTTAACAAACCAGTCATTATAAAAAATAAGTACTGAAGTAAATAACTCTATGCAATAAGGGGAAAAGATCCATCAATACTCCTAATTCAATATTCAGCTTGTTGCCACTAGCAATACAGGAAGTTTATCCTCATAATAAGCTCACAAGTGGTTGCATAAGAATGAAGTTAATGTGTCAAAAACCAAGTGAGAAGGTGCAAAGCTGAAGATTTCATCCTGTTTGATATCCACGAATAAGTATTTTGTATAATGAGTGGAAGAAAGAAAACATCGAACCCTCTTGCATTTCATTTGTTCTTTTGAGTCGAGGACTTGTCATCTGTGTAAGGATATTCCAGCGGAGCATACCATAATCCCCACAGTACTACTAGGTGGAGACACAGAAGAATAAGAGATGAATAAATGTTTGAAGGGAAGACATTCCAGCAAATCTCCACCCCTATAAATAAAATCAATCTGTGCAATGCAACAACACAAAAATGGGAATGGTTATAACAGAGGAGGTAGAAATAGTAATTCTATGTTAATTATTGAAGAAGGTGAGTGAGCTACCGAAGCAATGTAGGAAAAGAGGTTCTCCACAATAGATAAGGTAAGCTATAGAAGTACCTAGACAACAAAACATCCAATTCAAGTTAAAAAAAGAAAGATTTTAAACTTTCAATGGCAATTTATAAAATATATCATTAAAACATAACTTGATAAATACTACCGGAGAACACAGCAACTGTCTGATTGAGGAAAAAGTAAGACCGGCTAAAGATGAGATGACAATATAGTAACATGCAAATCAGGAATTTATTTCATGTCTAACACACAGGATAAATTGCAATCAGTCTAAACTATGAAATGTGTTTCTTCTTCAAATTGAGAATACAACTTGGCCAGCTAAAGTTGAAAGAAATATAAAAACAACTTTTGCAGCTATGCAGTTATGCTACCAAAACTATTATATATTAAGGTATTTTGTCCAACATACATACCATGAGTAGAACTGATAATGCAACGAGCGAGCACACACAATGCCAATAAAGTTCCCAACGAACATAGTCGTTATTATATCTGAAATGGCATCCACATATTTAGTTCCCAAGTGGAGTGGGGAAAAAACAACCAAATCAAAACAAAATATCCTGGTTAATTTCATTTTGGAGTATCAAAACTCACGTTCTTTGTTCAGGATTTTGGATGATGAACTGCTCGAACTCGAAAGAGCAAATCTCAGCTTAGAGTGCAAAAAATTGAGTAGTCCTCCTTCATGCCTGCACATAACCAGACATAACATTACTTTCATAGACAAATCATGCATGTGTAAGCACTCTCACACATGGATAACACCTCACAATATATCGGACAGATATTTGTTATGATCTACTTCAAAATTACAACATCAGAGTGAAAGACTTCAGACACCAGTCAGTTAGGCTGCAAAGCATGCCCCAGCAACCCCCTGAAAATTGGATATGGAGAATGCCACTACAGATTCACAAAAATTACATACAAAAACCTTTATTGCATCAGGTCTAATTCTTTGTCTCTACCAAATGTGAAATCAGTGGACAAAGGGGCATGCCTACAAAGTGTGCATACCATAATCAGGAAAAAACTCCTGCTGGCACTTACTAACAAAGCCCCATGCTTCAAGCAGCCAACCTTGCCAATTCTGCATGAGCTGGTGCAGTCATGCATATAGAATAGATGAAATGTATTTCAGAAGCTTTGTATTTCCTCAACTCCTTACTGAAAATTTTTTAAGTAATAGTATGTTTCTTCTCATGCACATTGAGACTTCCATTTATCACTAGTCAAGAAGAAGAAGAACTTTTACTTACTTGCACCATCTATAATGAGCAAAAGCTGTAAGTAACACAAGATGAGTGATCAGCAAGGAGATTGCAAATTCCTTTGATATGAAAACTGGTTCAGGAACAAACTTGAAGTTAACAGACCTAAAATAAAAGAATCAATAGTTATCAGGACACGCATAAATAGATTGATGATGATTTGATATATTATGAATATCGTAACATGATTGCATATTGAATATAAATCCAAGTCTTTCAAAGATTGTACATACGATATTTTACTGGTAATTTGGCTCAAAATAATGATGAAAAAAATTAGTAAAAATTTATGCTAATATTGTCAACCTCTATCAGTTAAACGAGACTACAGAAAATAGATCAGTTGAACAATCTGCAATTACTAGAAACCCCACAGCTTCTGCAAATCACTAATCTAAAGCTTAATTGTCTCATTTTAGAAAATATATTTACACACACACACAAACATATATATATATATATATATATATGTGTGTGTGTGTGTGTGTGTGTGTGTGTGTGTGTGTGTATAAAAGATCGGTTGAAAAATCTACAATCACTAGATACCCAACAGCTTCTGCAAATCACTAATCTAAAGCTTAGTTGTCTCATTTTAAAAAATATATGTACACACACACAAAAACAGGCACACATACATATACATATATATATATATATATATATAATAAAAAACCTAACACCTCCCGAACACAGTGAAAGAGATTTGAACCCCAATCAACTTATACCAGCCCAAGAGATTTTCCTAATTGAACCAACTAGCACCCACTAATGCAGTTGTCTCCTTGTTATAATTTTGGTATACAAAATAAGAAGCCCCTTCAGAAATTTGCAAACTCACCAAAAGAAAGAAAAAGGCTGTTTGACCCTCCATTTCTAAAACAAATCAAGGACTCACAATAACCGTGCTCTTGGCATAACTAGCAAAAAATTTAAATTCATCTTACTTACTAGAGGTGTAGAATTTCATAACGACACAAATGCAATCAATACTTAATGCAATCAATACTTAGTGCAACACTATGCAGCAGAAAAGCACAACCAGCTTTTTATCCAGATTTAAGGGTTTTTTTTTTTTTTTTTTTTTTCTAAATCAGATTCAATTTTAATTTGAACATGAGCTAGCATAATTGAAGGAAACATGATACTTCAGAGTGCAGTGAAAGTGAAACCAACTTAGAGGAAAGATGACCCAGACAACAACAGTGATGATACTGCTATGGCCTGTATCACACACCAATACATAAAAGCAAATACATTCCAGAAAAATTTCTGTCTACAAAGAATCATACAACAAAACCTAAGCCCAGTTTCCCACTTATCATCATCAAAAAGGTCAAAAAGAGAAAACCCTGAATTTGTCATAGTGTGCCTAATACCGAACAACCAAATATGTATACAAAGGTTTATAACAATCTAGCACACCATAATGCCAAGCAACAAGTACCAGAAGTGAATGAAGACGCGCCCAAGATTGAAGGCTCTTGATATATATGCAATCGGATGTGATATTAGAAAAGGCAACCCCAAAAGAATCTGCAGAACCATTCACCAAATACATGGAAATGAATGATCATATTTAACATACAACACCCCCTGCTTCAGAATCAAGTTGCAGTAGCAGTCCAACTCACCTGAGCAATGTGTAAAGGAAATCAAAAATTGTAGACAACCAACTTCTCATATTTAAACATATAAATACACACACACACACATATACATACATAAATTATTAGTGCCCAAAAACAAAAGGAGATAGGATAGGTACCTGCACTAACGCTGCACCAGCTAAAGCTGATATCACACCACTGATGCTCAAAGACTACCATGGAAGAGTTCAAAAACCAAGGAGTAATTAATTGAGTAATTCTAACAGGAGACTGACTATAGTAAAATAGCCAATTAGAACTCAAAGTTAATGTACCTTAAACAAGAGAAGTAGTAGAGATGGAGCATAGAGGAGCACATTCATCTTTATTGAAACGGCAACACTAATAAGATAAAAAATAAAATTAATAAAAAAGAGGAAAGTTAAATAAACTTCATTTAACATATGTAAAGTGTAATATGAGTGTGAACATTACCTGAAAACAATCAAACCCAAATGCCACCTCTGATAAAGAAATAAGGCTAATGCAGCATTTAGAAATGTCGTGGCAAAACAGTCATTAAAGAGACGAAGCACAAATATTGAATGTACTCTTTTCGAGAGACAAAGCAGGGTAAGAGCCCACCATGGAAGCTAAAACATAGTTGAAGAACAACGAGCTCATATCAAAGTTCAGTTAATAAAGATAAAACAGAAAAAAAAAAAAAAAAAAGAAAGCAAGGGTTAAAAAAGGTACAGCATGGTCAAAGAGAGAAGAATATAGTTAAAAAATACTTTTCGTGGATAACATTTTCTAGAGACATGAGTTAAAAACTTAAAGTTGTATGTGTAAGTGGAAACATGTGGTAGAGGAGCCTTTAATTGCCTGCAGGAAGACAAAGTGGGAACTCTAGGACACAAAAGAACTGTACCAGACAAGCCTCATGTTGGCTCATCTTTAATAGGAAAATGGGTATACGTCAAGCTAATGATAATGCCTGGATAACAGACAATTATGTGAACCATGCCTAAATAGCTCATTTCACTCTTTATGATAGCTTGCATAAGCCTTTTAGGATAAAAGCATTTTACCGGCACCTACAAAGGCAAGGTACCTTCAATCAATACTGCAGCCTCTGCATGCTCTCAGCACTTAGGCTCCTAAAATTCTTCTACTGCTCCCACATACATTAGTTTCCCAGTGAATTAATCTAGATTGTCTTCGTGCAGATTTCATTTAAACTGACAGATATGCAATTCATAATATGCATCATTAATGTAGCCACATCACTGACATGCAGGCATCTAGAAAAGTAAAAGATTAGCAATTCAAGCTTTACAAAATGAAAGTATATTACCATACCACATTGGTCTTCACATAAATGAATAAGACAATTGCCAGATTAATAATGTACAGAATGCCAAACAAAATCTGCACCACAAGAAAGAGGGAAAAGAAAATATGAGAAATTTTGTGTAAGCTCGTATGAGAAAACTGACAGACACAAATACTAAAAATTATAACTGACAAAATAGTGCTCTATAGAAATATATTTTCAGAGAAAATTATTACTTACCCTGCAACGTCCTTATGCATACAAGGATCCTCCCAAATTATGTAAACAAAATGCATTGACAAGAGCACTTACCAATAATTCATACTCAATTTCAATATTGCAGATGAGGAAAACAATATTTAAACTTCAAATACCCAACGAAGTAATGAATTCTACAACTTTTACATAAAACGTACACCAAGACACTGTCAAGTTGATATTGCCAGCACGGTTGGATCAAAAAAGCACTCGGCCACGCATTAATCAATGATGTCAATAGTGTCAAAATAAAATGCAAGGAAAAATAAGATTACCTGAGCAGAATAAACCTCTCCTCCTGAAATATACTGAATGGCTGAATAAACATACAGAAACCCAGCTGGATATACCAGAGGGCCTGTGTCCCCCTTCAAATTGCTGTAATCCCTTTCTCCTTCAAGAAAACCACTTACCTGATTAATAATCAGACTATTTTTATATCAAAACGCTCACCCAAGCTAAGAATTAAAGTGAAATTGTTTTAACTCTATCTAATATTAATTCGTATAACTAAATTTTGATACCCAACAAATAAAAGGACGTAGTAACACCTGTGACATATAAGCGTCCCAGTCAATCTTGGTATCTGAAGTTGTACGACAAAACCATTAAAACTAGCATTTATTTAAGAAAGAAAGAATGTCAAATCCAAGAAAAAAAATGGGGAAAGAGATGAACAACTTACAAGGGACGTAGTGGATAATAAGAGCGACGAGAAGGGCATCCACAAAAATTAAACCAAGAGCATAGGCGACTTTCGGATTTTTGAAAACCTTGAGAAATGAAGCATCGTATTTGACCTGAGTCGCTGATCGACGCGCCATTTTTTTTTTTTTCTTTATGTTGTTGATTTTTGATTGTCCAAGACTATGCTAAAAACTTATTTGAACAAAGTGCTGAGAGGCGACGAGCATCCGGGTCAAACAGTGAGATTCGATTGTAGGGTCTTGGGGTTACAACTGAGGAAGCCCAATATGAACTTGGGAGCTTGCTCATGTCCAACTATGAACACAAAACAGCATAGGCCCAATACTGTTATTCCCCATGCAATTAGACGCGTGTAGTTCTCTTTGGTCAAGATCTTATCTATAGCCAGTACCGAGCATCAGCGCACCTGCTGGACCCACGATGAGGTCGGCCTTGTATCCGGTCGGTGAATGATAAAGGCAAAAACCCCAATGCAAAATCTGCAGGATTACGTAAAATCAAGAATGTTCTCGTCTCTTTAGTCTATATCTTATCTATAGCTGGTATATTCAGAAATTAATAATTCAATGTGCATGTCCACGCGTTGATGAATCCAACTTCCACAACGCATCTTCATCGTCGGCAATTGAAAATGACATGCAAACATCAAGATAAAGCATCCCCGTGAATTGCCTGTCAATCTTATGTCGGCCACGTGTAATAATCTAGTCCACTCTGACCACCTCCTCTGCACAGGTGTCTCTAGTTCTTCCATCTTAGCAAGTGGTAACACTCTCAAGTCTTACTCTCGCCTCTATATAAACTCCTGAAAATTCATTGATTAACACAAAATTTTCATCTGTACGTTCTCCCACTATTTAGGTAACACGCGCAACAAATACATACCTTCATGGCCACCGAGAACCTCAAGCAGCGTGTCAGGGATGATCAACGTGGTTCCGACACCGCTACCGAGGACAAGGACTACGACAAAGCTGACAAAGGGAATAAGAAAATGAACCTGGCCAAACGCGGCCTTAGATCATTATCCATAGCAGTTGCGCTCCCTCTATCTCTCACACTCCTAAACATATACTTCTTTGGGTCGAGTGACCGCTACGTGAAGCAGGAAAAACCGTTCTGGTTCCCATCTCTGTGGGTGATACACACGGCCTGCGTGGCTTCAACCTTCTTGATGGCTGTGTCCTCTTGGCTTGTTTGGGCTGAAGGTGGCTTCCACAGGAAACCAACAGCTCTGTTTCTTTATATGGCTCAGCTGGGCTTGAGTTTGGCCTGGAATCCTATTGTGTTTCGCTTGGGGGCCCATTGGGTTGGGTTGATTTTGAGCTTGGCAATAGTTGTGACTTCGGCCGGGTGTTCCCGTGTCTTCAAGGAGGTGAATCCAGTCGCTGGTGATGTGGTTTTACCCTGCCTGGCCTGGGCTGCGCTTTTGGCCCTTGTAAATCTCAAGCTTGTTTTTAGTTGAATTATAGATGACAAAACGTTGTTATGCGGTCTTGCTGTAAGATTAACCAATAATCATTAAAAATTATTGGAGATTGAAATTAAGAGTGAACATCGTCAATGATGAATAATGGTTATTATTAACGACACATGACTCAATGATTAAAAGGATGATCGTTAGTTACAATCACAGTCATCGTAAAAAAGGATTTGTACATATTATATGAAATTACACTTACACGTGTACGACACAGATCGAGATGGTCAGGGCAAGGCACGCCGGCGGGATAACCATCTTGGTTCTTGTGCCACGGAGTGAATAGCCGTCAGTGCAACTTGATTGGCACACTTGTAAAACCTTTGTCGTTGCATCGCTCACCAAGTCCACGTGTCATCTGCAGGACACGCGTTGAACTTACGCTTAATAAGAGCCGTCCGGTTGATCTAATCGCAAGAGGTAGTGCTTAACCTCGAACTCATAAAAATTCACTCCTTAGACCTCATCCAACCGTCTCCTTGCTAGCCACGTGGGCGGAATCGTGACTCTAGCCGTACATTTCTCTTCGGTCAAGATCGTCTTCTCTATAAAAGGGGAGTCGTTGCAACGCAGCCTTTCGTCTTCTTCGTTATATTCGAAGTCTTTCCTTTGCGTTTAGTGTTTTCCAAGGAAGATCGCAAAAATGTCGGATTCAGATGCCAAACGGCTAACGGAGACGGTACGTACGATTCGTCTTAGGAAGTCAGTGAATTGAATTTCTTAATTGTTATCTGTAAGTTCAATGCATTTTCATTTCCTGTTATTTCATCCATATTTACGGAGTGAAAAATGGTGATTTTTAGCAGAGGAATCAAGAAAATGAAAAAACGCTCAAGTATCTGGATTTCGTCCAAGCAGCGGCGATCTATATTGTAGTGTGCTTTTCAACTATCTACGAATACGCCAAAGAAAGCTCCGGTCCACTCAAACCGGGCGTCCAAACTGTTGAAGCCACCGTCAAAACCGTTATCGATCCCGTTTACGAGAAGTTCCGCGACGTTCCTTTTGAACTCCTCAAGTTCGTCGATCGAAAGGCAAACCGATGCTATGATAACGATTATTCTATTTTATTTTTTTTTAATTTTGGATGGAAGTAAATATTTGGTCATGTGAAATGCAGGTGGAGGAATCTTTGATGGAGTTGGACAGGCACGTGCCATCCCTAGTGAAACAGGTGTCGAGTCAAGCACGAGCGGTGACTTTCGAAGTTCAGCGAGCCGGCGTGGTTGACGCTGCGAAAAAGATTACAAACAGTGTCTATAACAAATACGAACCGACGGTTAAGGAACTGTACTTGAGGTACGAGCCAATGGCCGAGCAGTACGCGGTTTCGGCCTGGCGGACGCTGAATCGACTTCCTATCTTCCCGCAATTGGCTCAGATCGCGGTGCCTACGGCTGCATACTGGTCGGAGAAGTACAATAAGGCCGTTCGTTGTACAGAAGAGAGTGGGTACGCTGTGGCGGCGTATCTGCCGTTGATTCCGATTGAGAAGATTGGTAAAGTGTGCGACGAGGGATCAAGTGTTTTGACAAATGGGGAACCGGAAACGGTTATGGCACAGTGATGGCCTTTGGATTTTGGATTATGTTAGCAAGCGACTGAAGTGAGGGTGGTTTGGGCTTCATGTGCCGCAGCCAAACCAGTGTTTTTCATGTTTTTGGTTCAACGTTGGTAACAAAAAGAAAGTTGCGAAGAAGGATGCATAGCAAACTAGCAATGGCAATGAAGAAGATACTGTTAGATTTGTTTCTTTTATTGAATGGGTAATCCTGGACGCACTGTTTACTTACTAAATAAATAAGGCCATTCAATTACCTAGTTAATATTTGTATTCGCCATTGCCAAAAGATTTTTCAATACACTCTCAAAATTTCTTGGGAGAGCAGGCCGGCCTACACTTCTGTCATCTCTCTTCTATCTCTCAAATCTCTAGTTTCCCAAGTACTTGCAGTCAGGAATATCATCAATGCATGCTACCGGCGCCGGCGTAAGAGGAAAACATCCCCTCAATGGCGGAAGCCAGACTAGATACTAAAATTAATAGTAAAATAATAAAATAGGCAATCATCTACTGTCTCAACAGCAACAATGATACTAAATTAAGTGAATCCAATGATGAATAATCTTAAAATGTACAGGAATATATCACCTGCTACATGAATGAAAAGTCCATTCAAAACAAAAATTTGAAAACATTCAAAGCGTTGCTCGTATTAAGAAATATTTAGATTTTGAATGAGTGGCAAATGGACCAAGCCCACAAGGACAAGCTCGCAGGCTTAAATAGTCTCTCTATAATAAAAAAATAATAATTTAATTAATATTATAAATTTAAAAAATAAAAAACTCAAAATTAGTTAATATAAAAATAAGTTATATTATTATATTATTTAATATTTATTATAAAATATAAATTTATAATATTTATAAATATTCAAATATAACAAATAGATTTGCGGGCTTAAGAGTTTATGGTGAGCCTTTATTCTCTTAATTAGCGTAAACTTGTGGAAGAATTTAAATCAAACCAGACTTTATTGTTCATGGTTAGGCCGAGTTGGAGCTAGACTTTATTGTTCATGAGTTGGATCAAATTCAAACCAAGCCGAACCTTTTGCCACCTTTATGCATTACTTATTTTTTATTTAAATTTAAAAATTCACCTACATATGTAAATTAAGCACCCTTAATTAATTTTAACTAATTAAAATTATATTTAAATTTAAATAATATTTATAAAATTATAATATCAATAATTTTTAATATAATAAAAATTAAAATTTTCTAATAAATATAACTAATTAAATTAATAATAATTATAATTATAATTTATAAAATGATAATAAATTAATTTATAAATAAAATAAAATAAAAATTATATTAATTATTTTTAAAAAATAATAATAAAATACATAATAAAGAGATAAAATTGATTTTGAAAGAGGAATCACAATTTTTCATTATTCGACTCCTGTTGCCCTCTCTATTCTTCCAATTAAACAAAGAATCATCTCCTTGCACAGTAAATTTTTAAAAACAAACACTCTTAAATAAATGGAATTCAAAACCACATTTCATAGACCACAAACAAACAATTTCCTACAAGTATTCAACGCCAAGAAGATAAATACCTTTGCTTAATGGACAGCATGTAGTCCCTCATGGTTAATCAAGAAAAACAGCTAAATAACAATGAATCTATTCAGATTTCCTCATAGAATCCATCATCTAGTATTCAATACATTCCGTAATGCAAAAGAACATGAACCTCCTGCTGGCAATGTGTTCCAGACCAACCAAATAACAAGCATTATTCAAGAAGATGCAACTACAGTTAAATTTGGCTAAAGCCCTTCCAGTGTAATCTCAAGACAGCAACAAAAATTTGGAGTGCACCTAGTACATGGAGTAATTCTCAGTAGCCCCAGGTCGGATGCTTTTATAAATTGTCATGGCAATCGGAAGAATACCAAGAAGTGCAATCTGAAGTTGATCTGAGGTGCTAGTTCGAACTGTAATTTGCCCGCTGAGTTTGTTGTTCAATCCTGCGCGGACAGCAATCTTTGAACTTCGTCCAACGGAAAATTGAGACTGAAAGTTGGCCCCCAGGGCCAAGTCCCCTTTCCATTTCACTAAAGACAAACCCAGCGAGGATTGATCCTGGCCAATTGGAAAATCTGCTTCCCTCAAACGCACTTCCAAATTGGCTCCATATGCAGAATCACCCTGAGATCGGACAGTCCCAGTGCTACCCACCAGCATTAAGCGTCTTCCAAGGGCAATCTGATCCTCCAGCTTCAAACCAGTAGCCACATTTTCACCTAAAAATGTAACAGATATTCCAGCAGCTGTTTTATTCCTTTTGAGATTTTTGAATTTGGTCTCCCCCCTGAGGATGTAAGCAAGTTGCTTTCCAACATTCTGGATGTCAAAGCCTGCCATACTTGATCCATTCTCCCCATGCTTAGCAGAAATTGAAGAATCCAAATGAAGGTTGAACTCTTTCTTATCTTTTGTGACTTGAATGGTAACTGAAGCTGGAAACTGATTAGCAATTGCCAAACCATGTTCGAGGTTGACACCATCATACCCACAATCATGGTCCCAGCCATGAGTGTCCAAAACTGGCCTTGCTAAGAACTGTGAAGTTGGCTCCAAGAACCGGTACCTATAAGCTGGATTATCACCATCAAAGGAAGGTGGCAAGACCATATCAGGTAATGGGACTGGCACAGCAGCTGGACTATCATTTTCAGGATCAACATCTTCCCCCACAAAACCGTAATCTTCTGAAGCAGCTTTTCCTTTCTTCTTCATCTCTCTCATTCTTCTCAACTCCTCTCTCCACTGCTTTTTCTGGAGGAGTTTCACCCGATAATCATACTCCTCAAAATATGCCTTCCTTTGCTCCTTGCTCAGCTTAGCAATTTGAGCTTTCCTGAGAGGTTTGAATGGTGGGAGCTGATCATATTCATCCTCATCTTCTTCTTTATCAGAATCAGACAATTCGGTCAAGTCAATATCAGAATCATCATTATCACCACCCTGATCAGTGGAGAGTTTAGGGTGCGTACGAGATTGCAACAGCCAAGACAACAGATACGGAAGGGGAGGCGAACGGACACGGAAGCCAAACAGTTTCTGATGGTCAAATGGATCTTGAGATTTTGAGAGAGAACTTGCTTCAGATAAGATCTTCATTGAATAGCATAACATCAATAGCTGAGGTCTCCAAGTTTGACCATTAGGAAGCACCTTTAGACCATCTCTATTCCTTCGACATGCAGGATGGTTCTCAACAAGAGAAACCGGATTCATCAAACTTGGATTCATCAGACGCAGATCACCAACAGCTTGCCCAATGGATTGTTGAACAACATGGGAACGTTGGGCCACAAAGACCTCATAACTCAAAGGGGATCCTGATGGCCCGTCTGGAGGTGCAGAAGCAGCATGGGTCAGAGTGACTATGGCGCTTCGCCAGATTGAAGCACCAAGAACATTACTAATTGATTTTAACAACGGCAGATCATTAAGATCCCTGGTCTGGCTGTCCAAACGATCCACATAGAGGACAATATCTGGGGAACATTTCTTGGTGAACTTCTTAATAGAAGATAAGACCTTTCTATTGGCACCTTGTTCCGTACCAGAAGATTTCAAACCTGGAGTATCAAGGACCACGATCTTGACTCCATCCACCATTCCAACTATCTCTTTCACAGAAGTTGTGCCAGGTTCAAAAGTGTGGATGACAGTTTTCTCCTCGCCAAAAATAGAATTTATTGTAGCACTCTTGCCTACACCTCTTTTCCCAAGAACCAAAATGTTCAAGGAGAAATTCAAATCATCTTTCCCCTCTGCTTCAAGCTGCAGAGCTGTCCTCTTAGCAGCATCAAGATTAAATAATTGACCAGTTTGCCTCC
Source organism: Khaya senegalensis (assembly GCA_032402905.1). NCBI lineage: Eukaryota > Viridiplantae > Streptophyta > Magnoliopsida > Sapindales > Meliaceae > Khaya > Khaya senegalensis. The sequence goes on along the minus strand of CP135542.1, from coordinate 434,559 downwards.
CTGCAATGAGTGACAAGCGGTATAGAACCTGCGCTACTATTGAATCTTCTGGAGAATGACCTAATCTGTGAACGAGCCTCAAAAATTTCACCCTCAATTGTTGTAACTTTTCTAGCTTAGTTTTCTCTTCTTCGCTCAAGTTGGTCTCAGACTCCCCGCCAGTCGTGAGAACAGAAGGAGTAAAAAGGTTGGTACGATTTGGTCGTGGAGCAGGTTTCAAAGATCGGAGTGAGGTTCCCAAACCTGCAGGATGTTCAACAGAGAAAAGCTTTGATCCATCTTGTGAGGTTATAGTGATATTACCACCATCTGAGTCAGCACCTGTGGCTGCTTTCAATAAAGCTGCCAATGCAGCAGAATCAAACAACTCTTTCCCATCCCCTTCCTCATCAGTGTCTACTTCTTCATCTGAGTCAGTGACAATCTGACCATCTATTCTCTGTGAATGATCACGAGAACCCCCTGCAACTGATTGAGAACCAACACCTGATGCTTGCTCCAATTCTTCCAGGAATTGTTTGGCTGCTTCAGAGCTTCCAAATATCATACCTTCAGTCTCTCCATCAGAAGCTGATCCTTCAATTTCGTATTCTTCATCTGGATGGCGGTTGTTTTCTTCTTCTTCTTCTTCTTCTTCCAGATTAACTTCTCCATTCGAAATTTTACTCACTTCTGTAGAGTCAGGTAGATGATATTTACCTGACTCCTCATCTTCCATTTTTTCACTTCGAGCTCTATCCTCTTGAGCTGCATCAGTTTGCCTAGATTCATTGACAAAGTCCGCAGCATGAGTTTCATCCCCAACGCCATCATCTACCTTAGCACTGAACCCATGTTCAACCACAGCAGCAGCTTCCTTCACGTCATGCCAAGTTGGCTTGGCTTCAAAATCAGTCTTTGGTTCACTTATACAAACTACTTTTTCCTTGTTGCCAATGACAACATTATTGCTAACAGAATTCTCGTCTTTGCACACAAAAGCAACATCAACTTTCTGTTCTGGAGGCTGCACTTCTGCGGTTTCAACATCATAACTGGTTCGGGACTCAAAATTTTCCTCAGACTTGCTTTCCACTGGCATCGACTTTGATTCTACCAGTTCATCATCGTCATGACTAATCTGATCAAACCCATTTTCCAAGCTCACATTCCCCTCGACTGGGACCCACAACCCTTTAACTTCAATGTCCTTAATTCCCTCTAAATCTCCAACTACAGCAGCTCCCGGCTTCAATGTATCAACATTTATAGCATCCACAGCAGCGTCCCCTCCACCTGTAAATTTCATACCCTCTGCCTCAACTTCAACTGCCTCACTTTGTTCCTTAGTTTCCAAAGAATGTTCACGATAAAAAATTTCACCCTTTTGCTCCTCAACACCCTTGGGCTTCTCAGGCTGAAATTCCCCTGAACTGGCGTCCTCTCTTAAACCCTCATTTTCACCAGAACCTACGCCCCTGATTTCAAGCTGTTTTACAACACCCTCGTCCACCTTCATACCCTCGTCACCACCCCCAAACGACTCCTCCTCCTTCAGAATCCAAACTTTTGAATCCCCTACAGCATCATTTTCATCATCGTCGTCTTCAGATACCATCTGAATTGGCATGCCAATATTAGGCATTGAAAATTGCGAAGAATTCACAAAAGAGGCTTCAGTATCATCCCCTTCAGCACGTTTTTCAAGGGTTTCATCAACTGAGATATCAGCCACAGCTGGCTTGTCCGACACCGTTTCAAACTCCTCCTCTCCACTCGCAAAACCCCCATTTTCAGATTCACCATCACTACTGCTGCTGCTGCTAGTATTAATAGCAACCTTAATTTTTCTATTACTCTCAACCTCTAATTCATGGCTCTTCATTGAACTATCATTACCATACTCATCATAAGAAAGAGAAGAAGATGAAAAACCTGATATGGGAGACATCGTTTCTGGTGCTGAGGCCTTGTTAGAGTCCATGGAAGTGAAGTAAGCTTTTGTTGTTGTAGTTGGCTTAGGGTTTTAGCTTTCAATCGGTTGGCGTGTGTTTGGATAGGGCTAGAAGAGAACGCAGTCGTAAGAACAGAGCAACCGAGTCGGAGTCTGATATAGGGTAAGTGAACCAAGGAAAGATAAGGTTACGACGTTACGTCGTTTGCGTTGCGTTATCAGGGAATTGTGTACGCCCGGAGGTTGAGTTTATAGATGGGCTTGGCCTTTGGGTGGACGATTCGATGTTTATATCAGAAGCATTGTGAGATTACCTAATTACCCTTTTCTGGTTGGCATCCAACTTTAGATTCAAGAATATGGTATGATACTTGGGGAAGATTATTTTTTGGGTGGGTCCAGTTCTATTTCATTCGTAGTAAATTTCAGGAAACATGTTGGCCATCATTTCGTTCATCACCGTCTCAAACATTGCACTGGCAAAGATCCCATGGCAGGCAGGCCGAAATATACAGGTTGGTTTCGTTAGATTCTTTCATTTCACATTAGCGGAATGAAATTCGGCGGGTTTGGTTGGTTCAAAGGATATCGCTAAGGATGGGAAATGAAATGATGGGTTTGTTCGTTAGTACATGCGTTTGTTCTTATTTGCTGCCGTTATCCGGCGAGTCTGTGTGTACGTGTTCGTGCTCGCTCCCTCTTGTTCTTCATCTTGAACGGTTGGCTGGCAATTGCTGCTCTCAACCCAATCCCCCACTTAAAATCATCTTCAAAGTGCCCATAACTCCTGAAAGTTTCCGGAGAAAACTTGCCATATCAGCACAACGCAGTTTCATTGGGCTTGGGCCTCCATAATTGGCAAGTGGGTAGAGCTTGGCCCTGATGGAAGTTTCTTATTCCTGACCCAAGAGGAGTCTTAAATCGTATGAAATTTGGTGCTGTTTGGTCAAACCCTGGGACATTTGAACGGATTATTTAGTTTTGACTTGTAATGTTAGTTCCCCGTAAACAAGCCAATGATTAAGCCTAATCCATGAAAACCAATGCATGTGATAAATAACAATAATAATAATAATCAATGTGCCGTCTGCGCGATTCCTTCCCCACTTTCTAAAGTCTATGTGATGTGATCAACATTTTTACTTCTTATACTTATAAAAAGGAACTGAAATCAACTAAACAAATCATTTCCTAATCAGCATTTCTGTATACTTTGGTGGACGCGACCAGTTGATTAATTTATTAAATAAGTGAAAAATAAATAATCATATATCACAGTATTGACTGTTCTGCGTTAGGAATGCAATGATTTGGCGTGAGTGCCAAAGCATTTTCCATACAATTGGACAGGTTCCATCATGACTTTTAAGAGTTTTTAAAATGTAATTTCTGTTGAATTTCGTACCAAGACAAAAAATGAACAATCCCTCCTGTCTGCCATTCCCGGGAGTTACCATTGCAAACTAGAAAAGGAACGTCCAAAAACTAGCAATTTCAGTTCTTAGCACAAAGGAATTCCTCGGGTACTGTGGCGAATTGCGGGATGTGCAGGTAGAGCAGTTGGAGTGGCCTTTGGTTTGCACACAGTTAGACTGGATCTGACATGAACGTGATTGGAAAAGTGGGGGATTTTTGACAACAGCTAGCACTGCCTAATTCCCCGCACACCACTCCCAGCAAGCATTAACGGAGCTCGTTTTAGTTTTCCCTTTTTCCCCTGCCTATTTCGATGTCATTTATTTACATTACACCCACCATTCTTGACTCGTTAGGTTCTTACGTTGTATAATTACATAATAAATACAAATTTCATGAATAAAATCACTAAATTCCGTGGCAAAACCGGAGGAGAAAAATAATACATGCTTGTGTTAAAAAGGCAAGACAACCATACAGAGAGAAAGTTAAATTACGCGAAACGACAGTGTATTAGGCGTGCCGGTGTGCGTTTTAGGTAAACGTTGATTTATTGAGCAATAAGTTGTCGTTATACTAAACTAATCCTGCCAGAACAAGAAATAAGAAAATGGAAAAATCCAAACTCAACGCAAGAAACTCAGAGAGCCAGCCATTGACCGCCTTAAAACTAATGAAATCCCCATAATACCCCCACCACAGCACACCACAACGTTCATGTAAATAAAATTCACCTCCAAGCAAACACCAAACAAACAATCCCCTCGCTCCTACTTTCTACTTCCTCATAAGCCCTCTCCTTTTCTCTCTCTCGGATTTTTATTTTTATTATATATATATATAAAACCTGATATCCTGCTATCAGGGACCTCCTTTCTCTCGATTCTCTCTCAACAAACCTTTGCCCTTATTGGATCATAGGGTAAACCAGATAGACCAACAACTACAAGAAGGAAGACGACGACGACGACGACATGGTCGAAACCAGACGTAGCTCTTCTTCTTCCAAACGCGCCCTTCCGTCTCCTCAGACCTCTCCGCCGCCTTCTAATAAAAGATCCAAGGTTCAATCCTTTTCTTTTTGATCTTCTTTTTAATTTTTTTTTGGTTTTGGTTTTTAATATAAAAGGGCTTAAATCTGGGCCTGATTTTGTGTTCTGTTTCGATTGAATTTTGACAAAACCGTAGGCGAGCGAGGCGTCATCATCGACGAGCAGCGACGGGCCTGTACCGCTGCCACCGGCCGAGACATTGAGGTCCGGGTCTGAATCTCGAGACCCAGAGGTCCGATCTTCTGATCCGGAAAATACCGAGGTTGCTAAGGCCGCTGACGTTGACAAATCTACCGATGCCGACGTGGAAGCTGATGCGTTGGTGTCTCCGCCGACTGCAGGTGTGATCTTGTTGCCTTTGCATGCTTTTTAAACCTGGAATGTCCAGTTATTTTTCAAGATTTAGGTTTTTGAAGGGTTTATGAGGAGTAATTTGTTTGTGAAATTCCGTGGGGCTTTAGGTGAAGCGGCGGTGGATGCAGACAAATCAAAGGCGCTTGGTGTCGCCTTCAATGGACGGGCGAAGAAGCGGGGAACGAAATTGGCGAAAGTGGGTTCTAGAGTTCCATGGGCAAAGCTTATTTCACAGTATTCACAGGTTTTTTTTTTTTTTTTAATTACTCACTGGATTATGATCTGTTCGCATCTTTTTGATGTAAAGATTAGAAACTAGGCCTAAACGTGTTGTAAACACGATCAAGATTCTATCTTGTTGTCTTTTTGGCTTATTATATCACTATTCATGTCACTTTAACCTGAAATTAGGACTACTTGTGGTTAAATAGTTTTGAGTTTTGCGAGGACCTGACTTGAGTAGGATATGTTCAATAGACTTGTTCCGCTGTGCTCTTGAGTTATAAAGAGACAGTAACTTTTGGAGTTAGGCCTATATTTTGGGTTCTTGTAGGTTGGGCTTTTTTCTAGTTCATGATTATGTGATGTGGCAGTCAGGCATGCATTTAGTAATCTCTGGCAGGATTTTCATAGTCACCGATAAGAGCTTATTTGAGGGCTGCTTATTGGACACAGGCAAGAGATAACATTTTGTTGAAAAAGCTCAGCCAGTATTTGTAGTACTAAAATGAAGGAAGGCTTGAAAGTTTTTGATCAGAATTATGGATCCCCTTTGAGAAGTGATAAAATTGCTTGAATATTGTATTACTATGCCTTCCCTTGTGAGGCCTTGTTCTTATAGGGTTCAGGTTTCAGCTTGTGGAATTTGGCCTATATTTTGGGTTCTTGTGGGTTGGAGTTTCTTTCTAGTTGACGGTAACTCCAAAAGCTGACGGTAACTTTTGGAGTTTGGCCTATACTTTGGGTTCTTTTAGGTTGGACTTTTTTTTCTAGTTGATGGTTATGTGCTGTGACAGTCAGGCATGTATTTAGGAATCTCTGGCAGGATTTTTATGGTTACTGGTGAGAGCTTATTTGAGGGCTGGTTATTGGAGACAGGTAAGATATAAAATTTTGTTGAAAAATCTCAGCCAGCATTTACAGTACTAAAATGAAGGAAGGCTTGAAAGGTTTTGGTGAGAATTATGTATCCGCTTTGTGAAGTTCGGATAAAATTGCTTGAAGATTATATTATTACACCTTCTCATGTGAGGCCCTGTTCTCATTTGGTTCAGGTTTCAGCTTGTGGAATTGGTTAATTTTCTTGTCTCCTGTCATGACTCCAGTATGTTGGCATGAAAATTATCGAGTACTGCATGGATATGTTTTTGGTCACGTTTTATTGACTGGATTATGCCAATAAGGTTATTGATATTTTTGGAGTTGTGACCAGTTTATAAGTTGAACTTCTAGCCAACTGGGCTTTGTCACTGGCATTGGCATTCCACATCTGTCAAAATATTCCTCCCATTGGAATTTCTAAATTGTGGATATGATGTTCAGAAAACAAGATGAATACGGTCTATAGGCCTATCATGATCCTCTAGTATTTACTTCCCTCAAAAATAATAACCTTTTTTTTTTTTTTCCTTCTAATGTGTGTTTTTTATTTTTTTTGAATCTTGTGGGAATTTGCTTCGTTGTGTCAATTAGTTTTGATTTCTGATTCTTTAGATCCAGATTTTAAAGTTTTTTGGGCTAATCACTTATTGTTTCTAATGCTTTCAAGTGTTGCATTCTTTACAGAATTCTCATGTGCCCATGTCTGGTGCTGTTTTTACTGTTGGTCATAATCGTCAATGCGATATATATCTTAAAGATCCATCTGTTAGTAAAAATTTGTGTAGATTGAGGCGCATAGAGGTATGGCACTTTGCACTTACAATTCAAACTTGGAGATATAATCACCGTGTTGATGCCCAAAGGCAAAAGCATCTCTCATGATTTATTTCAGTTTGCTTTATGATAGCATTGATTCATTCACCCTCTTTTCGCAATGACACTGTAGAATGGAGGTTCTTCTGGTGCCTTACTGGAAATCACAGGGGGCAAGGGTGTTGTTGAAGTGAATGGAAATGTTCACCATAAAGATTCTACTGTAATTTTAAGAGGAGGCGATGAGGTGGTTTTTAATCCTTCCGGCAAACATTCATATGTATCCTTTTTTCCTTCTACAGACTTGAACTATAGCCTTCTGGTGGGACTATAGTGTTATCTATAATTTTATGGTTCTTGAGTTTTATTTACTTATCCCAAAAGTTGAGTATTCAAAAATCTTTGACGAGGGGTTAGATTTTTCAGCAGCTTAGTGATGACAATTTGTCATCACCTGGCATACACTCTTCATTGAGTATTTTGGAGGACCAAAGTACTCCACTGAAAACAATGCATGTAGAGGCACGATCAGGAGATGCATCAGCTGTTACTGGTGCATCAATATTAGCATCTCTGTCGAATATCCGGAAAGAGTTATCCCTTATTCCGCCACCTGCTAAAGCTGGTGTAGATGCACAAAATGCTGAGATGTCCTCCCTGACTTCTGGCTGTGATGGGTCAGATAATCGTATTCCGGATGTTGACATGAAGGATGCTACGAGTAACAATGATGTGGCTGACCCTTCTTTGAGGGGGGAGACTGTTGTTCCAGAGTCTGATGCTGCTAACGAAAACCCAAACCTTGATAGCCTTGGACTGGATGCTTGTGTGGATGCTGAAATTGGGAAGCTCCCTGTGGCAGCATATGAATTGAGGCCTCTCCTGCAGATGCTTGTGGGGTCCTCATCTCCCGACTTCAATATAAGTGGCAGCATTTCCAAAATACTTGATGAGCAAAGGGAAATTATACAACTCCTGAAGGAATCTGATCGCCCAACGGTTCTGGTATCTACTAGAAGGCAGGCATTTAAAGATAGTTTACAGGAAGGAATTCTCAGTCCCATAAACATTGAAGTTTCATTTGAAAGTTTCCCATATTACTTGAGGTGCAAACTCATTACCTTTAATTTGTATTTAAGGTTTCCTTGTCTAGATTTCACATTATGCTTTTATATTGTGTAGAACTCAATTGTGTGATTGCTTGGTATTTTATGCAAATTTTCTTTTGTTTTCCTTCTTAGACCAAGATTGATTTCATGATGTGTTTTCTACAGTGATACAACTAAGAATGTTTTGATAGCTTCCACTTATCTACATTTGAAGTGTAATAAATTTGTGAAGTATGCGTCAGATCTTCCTACCATGTGTCCTCGCATACTGTTATCTGGTCCTGCAGGTAGCTTCAATTTTATATTAGTCTTTTAATTTTTGTGTTTCTATTGTCTCTTTTCATTCATGGACCTTGATTGTATCTGTATTGGATTTTCTTATAGGTTCAGAAATATATCAGGAGACTTTGGCAAAGGTGCTAGCTAAACATTTTGGTGCCAGGCTACTTATTATTGATTCTCTTCTCTTGCCTGGTGTAAGCTTCTTTGATTTCTCTATTCTTTGCGACTTTTTTAACAAAATTTATCTATGTTTGGTTAGTGTCATTCATGTAACTCCAACCCTTCCTCGTCTTTTCTATTCATTAATTGGTTGGAGAGGAAAGGAGAGATTGCAGGGAGATGAGAGATGTATTAGAAACTCTATATGGATATTTATAAGGGAAAAAAAAAGAAATTATGTACAATATACACTATTTTGAATGTGCATCTATGTATCATGGTTCTATAATTATTTTCTACAATAAGGGACTGGAGCTGAAAACATAACTTTGCTTCAGTTGGGGTTTTTCCAAACTTGGGGATCTCTTTAATGTGATCGTATATGTTTATTGTATAGTTTTACGGTGCAATTCATCTTCAGTGTTTGCATCCTGATGCAATTCCTTTTTCTTTTCCAGGGATCGACACCTAAAGAAGCTGATTCTGTGAAAGAAAGTTCAAGGCCTGAAAAAGCATCTGTATTTGCTAAAAGAGCTGCTCTTTTACAGAACAGGAAACCAACTTCTAGTGTTGAAGCTGATATAACTGGTGGTTCTGCAGTAAACTCTCAGGCTCTGCCTAAGCCAGAGGCATCTACTGCATCATCCAAGAACTATACATTCAAAAAAGGCATGTTCATTCTTTTTGGTATTTTTAACATTGTCTAAGAATGATAGGTATTGATAGTGGTTCAAAGTCATGATCCTTTAAAGACTGTTGAAGATTGTAATTTTCCTTTCAGGTGATCGAGTAAAGTATGTTGGCAATGTAACTTCTGGAACTTCTGGTGTGCAACCCACTTTGAGGTATATCTCTGTGCAATGTTGTAAATTTCATAATTTTTCCATTAATAATTATCATATATGGCAGAGAAGAATTGCTGTAGCTGATCTCAATAATTGGGCTTTGATGGTGGCTTTCCTTTTTTGTCAATTAAGTTGCATTGACTAGCTTTGCATCATCTATGAGCAATATGCCTTGTTATCTTCTACCCTAAAGAGATGAGATTATGCCTCTACACCTATTTTATTTTGTCTGAGCAGAGATTTTGGTAGTAATTGTGTTCAGGTTTTAATATATCCCCCAATCCTTCTTCCTTGTATTTAGGCTGTCTTTTGGATTTTCTAACTAATATAAACTAAAAGCTTGTTTTACAATTTTTGTGATTATATATCTTTATTCTTTTACTTAGGCAAAAAGTTTGATTTCTTTTGTTATGTTTTTTATAATTATTTTCACTATTCTCTTGGGCAGGGGACCTGCAGTTGGTTTTCGAGGCAGAGTAATCCTTCCTTTTGAAGACAATGATTATTCAAAAATTGGTGTAAGGTTTGATAGATCAATCCCAGAGGGCAATAATCTAGGTGGCTTTTGTGAAGAAGATCATGGTTTCTTTTGCACTGGTGATAATCTTGATCCGTGTGGTCTTTATTTTCTTAATCCAATCAGTGCTGTGTTGCAGCATTCTTTGTGTTTTGTAGAATTTGTTGCAGTATTTGCATTATTTTAAGTTCATTGTCTCATCTTTTATCTGCAGCTAGTTCACTTCGCTTGGATAGTTCTGTAGGAGATGATGTTGACAAGCTTGCTATTAATGAACTCTTTGAGGTACTTGCTACTCTTTTGTGGGGATAAGATTGAGGTATGCTTTTGTATTACTTGCGTAATCTAGTTTTAAGCTTTGGATTCTCTTATGTGGTTAGGTTGCACTGAATGAAAGCAAAAGCAATCCCTTAATATTGTTTGTGAAAGACATTGAAAAGTCTCTTGCGGGGAATAGTGATGCATATGGGGCCTTAAAGAGTAAGCTGGAAAATTTACCCAGTAATGTTGTCGTGATTGGCTCCCATACCCAAATGGACAGTCGCAAAGAGAAGGTGATAAGCTATCTATTATAAAGTTCAGTTAAAATCTTTTTGCATTACAGCATTTCTTATTTAATTATAATTAACTGTTTGACATAGGCTCTCTCTTGTTTTTCAGTCTCACCCTGGCGGTCTTTTATTCACAAAGTTTGGAAGCAATCAAACAGCTTTACTTGATCTTGCTCTTCCGGTATACTGAACTTTAATTATGTTATATTTTATATTTGATATGTTCTCCCCAACTCCCCGCCATACTCCTCTTTTTTACATTCCTTGGGCTTATGATTACTGGAGATTCTTTTTTTTTTTTTTGTTTGCTTTGTTCTTGAATTGTTGTCTTTTTTTTTTTTTTTTTTTTTTTTGCCCTTCTCTTTGACTGATTTCAGCTCGCTATCTGTTTAGGTGGGGAACTTTTCTTTTAAGTAGCTCATGTTCATAGTTGTCCAATACAAAACTCTTCATCATTGCATGGTTAGGGTTAAAAACTGTTCCAATTGGTGTGAACTGATGCTGTTTGACCTTTGTTACATGTTTCTTTTGGCAAGAAAGTAGTTCCTTCTTTTGGGCAATATTTTTCTGCAGAGTTATTGGTCAATATATATTCCTATAGATTCTATTTTTTATGATCAGTAGAGTTTAGTTGGTGGGGTGTTTGTACACATGTATATATGTAATGTAGTTTTGTTATGGGATCCGTACTACATTGGTTTTTCATTATAGTGAAACTGTAACTATGATGATGTTGTTAGGATATAATGATGCCAGTTGTTTATGTGACACTGATTCTAATTTCAGTTCCTTGAATTAATTAGTAGGTTGCTTTATGTGCAGGATAACTTTGGTAGACTGCATGATAGGAGCAAAGAGACCCCCAAAGCATTGAAGCAAATCTCTCGTCTTTTCCCTAACAAAGTGACGATTCAACTACCTCAGGTGCTGAATGGTTAACAAAGATGGGTTTATGGTTATTTACTGCTGAATGGTTTTCTGAACGTATCATCTAATGTTTCTGATAATACTGGCAGGATGAAACTTTACTTTTGGATTGGAAGCAGCAATTGGAGCGTGATACTGAAACTCTGAAAGCGCAGTCGAACATTGTTAGCATACGCTCAGTGAGTATTACCCGATGATGCATGATTATCTACTAATCAACTCCACCACTGGCAAGCTGATGAAATATGGTTGTGTGTGTTTTATGGGGATAGATCCTTGAATAACATGTATATATAGATCAGTTTAACTAGAGGCAACGATGTTAACTCTATGCATCTTTGTGGTTAGGGTCCCTGGCAATCTATTATGTAGAATAGTGTTTGTTAAATGTTGATTTGGCAGAACTGTAATGTGTGAGAACTCTCTAGAACTATAATGTGCGAGAGCTTAATCTCTCTCTCTCTCTCTCTTCCCCGAGTCGACTCTTGACTAACATATCACTTTGCATCACATGGTAACAAATAGTTATCTTGTATATTTAGGTTTTTTTGCTTGTTGATGTGGCCTTCCTTTTTTAGGTGCTGCATCTTAGCAGTAGATTATTTCTTTTCTAGGTTTGGAATCAATAGTATATCGTATTTATTCATTTATTATTTCCTTATTGTATCTTTTACTTATTGAATGTATGATTGTTTGAAGCTACGGATAACTAAAGGCTTTTTTTTCCGTTCTCTTGCTACTTTTAGCGATGTGGATAATTTTTTTTATGTTAGCTTTATGAATTTACTTATCATTCATTCTTTCAGGTCCTGAATCGAAATGGTTTGGATTGCCCTGATCTTGAAAGTCTGTGCATTAAAGATCAAACTCTTACAACTGAAAGTCAGTATCCTCAGACTCCATGTACTCATGAATCTATTATGCAGTATAGATCATCTATATTCATTGATGATATGGCTTTCAAATTTAATAGGTGTGGAGAAAATAATTGGCTGGGCTTTAAGTCACCACTTTATGCATTGTTCTGAAGCTCCTGCAAAGGATTCTAAACTTAAGATATCTACTGAGAGGTCATTATGTTCTTTTGAATTGCTGTGATCTGTAAATCTGTAGTATTGAAGTTAAAATAATGAACATGCGCCTTTCTGCTCTCTGGTGCTCACACAATTTACGTGATGTTTTATATTGCAGCATTATGTATGGGTTGAACATTCTACAGGGCATTCAAAGTGAAAGCAAAAGCTTGAAGAAATCTCTGAAGGTATAAGTGATAGCAATCTCTGTGTGCTATTGTAAACTCATTGCTGCTTCTCCACCCTGACTGATATTTGGTGTATTACATTTTGGATTTGACTTCTCTTGTCAGGATGTTGTCACTGAAAATGAATTTGAGAAGAAACTTCTTGTGGATGTTATTCCGCCAAGTGATATTGGGGTTACTTTTGATGACATTGGAGCCCTAGAAAATGTGAAGGATACCTTGAAGGAATTGGTGATGCTTCCTCTCCAAAGGCCTGAATTGTTTTGCAAAGGGCAGCTGACAAAGGTTTACTTCCATATTTATTGGCTATTGCACTTATATTTAGTTGATTTTGTTAAGGTGTTGGTATCTATTTATGAATTGTGCAATAACTTGTATTTTATAATCTGAATATGCTCTCTTCCTACAGCCTTGCAAGGGAATTTTGCTGTTTGGGCCTCCTGGTACTGGAAAAACAATGCTTGCCAAGGCTGTTGCAACTGAAGCTGGTGCAAACTTTATCAACATATCCATGTCAAGTATTACTTCTAAGGTGCATATATTTGCTTATATTCTGTCTGCTAGAGCTATCTTGGTTTGAGTTTGTGATGATATGATGTATGACACCACTTTTATTGCTTGCAGTGGTTTGGTGAAGGAGAGAAGTATGTTAAAGCAGTTTTCTCTCTGGCCAGTAAGATTGCTCCTAGTGTTATTTTTGTTGATGAGGTTTGTTTAACAAATTTATATCCCTTTCTTGTTTTGTTTATATCATTCCTTTTCTCCTTTGATATAATTCTATGCTGTTCTCTTTGTTCTTCTTTTTCAAATGCTGTTTTGTTCACCTGGGTTGTTGTTTTAGGTTGATAGCATGTTAGGAAGACGGGAAAATCCAGGAGAGCATGAAGCGATGCGTAAAATGAAGAATGAATTCATGGTGAATTGGGATGGTCTGCGCACAAAGGATAAAGAACGAGTATTGGTACTTGCTGCTACCAATAGACCTTTTGACCTTGATGAGGCAGTTGTTAGGAGGCTTCCAAGGAGGTAAACATCTTATGTTGAATTTTTTGATTTCTTAGGGTCAGACAAGAAATGATTATCAGTGACCTGCTGTAAAACCTTTGGTGCAGATTGATGGTTAACTTGCCAGATGCCCCAAATAGGGAAAAGATTGTAAGAGTTATATTGGCCAAAGAAGAATTAGCACCTGATGTTGATTTGGAAGCAATTGCTAATATGACTGATGGGTACTCGGGAAGTGACCTAAAGGTTGACCGCCCATTTTTTTTTTTTTTTTCACGTTTGTATTTTGAAAATGGAACTTTCTTTTCCCTATATTTGGCTCTGCTAATTATTTCTTCCATTTTTTGGCAGAATCTCTGCGTGACTGCTGCACATTGTCCCATACGTGAAATTTTGGAGAAGGAAAAGAAGGTTGGTTTGTTATTATCATTATGTTGTGATTAATATGATGTTAATGATTGCTTAATTTGTTATGCAATGTAGAGCAAGTGCCCTTGCTCAGTGTATGATTCTTACAGTGCATTTGAACTCGAACCCTCTTTTTTGTCTTGTTTTAAATCTTCTTCTGTTGGGAGTTGGGTCATGCTAATGGCTAAGTGATTATGAATACCTGTTTCTTTTTACCACTTAATTTTATCATTTTCTGTTATTTGTGTTGGTTTTTCTTGCCTTGTTAGTAGGCCAGAGTTTCGATAAGATGACTTCTTAAAATGTTTTCATTAACTGTTTTTGTCTTGGCCATCTTTGTGAATAACATTAATCTAATATGATGGCGGTATTCTTTAAACTGCATTTGGAAGCATAAATAGTGTTTCAAGTTCTGTTGATCTATGTATAATGTGGAAGTATTATTTGGTTGTTGAGCTGCTGTCTAGATTGTTTAGATGTACTTATGGTGGAAAATTTTATTGATTTGTTTTACAAATTTCAGGATAGAGCTTTAGCATTGGCTGAGAATAGACCTTCACCTGCATTATATAGCAGTGCTGACATCCGCCCTCTGAAAATGGAAGATTTTAGATATGCACATGAGCAGGTATTGTTTCAACTTTACACTTTGGATTGTATCGATGGTTTGCAATTGCAAGTAGAGTAATTTAATATTCCAAATATAACAATCATCTTGGTGATATGAATGCAGGTGTGTGCTAGTGTGTCATCAGAGTCTACAAATATGAATGAGCTGCTTCAGTGGAATGACCTATATGGAGAAGGGGGGTCGAGAAAGAAGACATCTCTCAGCTACTTTATGTAGAGGAGGTATCTTTTACTTTTTGTATAGCTTAATTCTTGGGTAGTTTATTCTTCACTGATGGTGGCCAAGATCAGGGGACACCTGTATTTATGGAAAATTCCGTTGGTTGTCCCATCTCCATTGTAATATATTATAGGTTTAACTTCTTTTTTTTTTTATTTTTTTTGACCCTTTAATTAGGGATTTTAATATATTTATCAAGCAGCAGGTAAAATTTAAAAAAGCTTCTTTTTTTTTTTTTTTTTAATACCTTTAGGGCTGGGATTTTATTTACCTGCAGATACAACTTATTTTTTTTTTTTTTTGTCAATTTATTATTATTGCAAGATAGAAGTTTCATTGATTGTTGCAATACATTGTTTATCGAAATGCTTTGCGTTCGCTCTAGAAAGCAAGTGTTTCTTCGCCTGCCATACCAATTTGGGAAGCCAAGTGTAACGACATTAATCCTCGTATTAATGGAAGTCTTGGTTTGGAATTAATCTTTCGAATGCAAGTGTCAAGTACGAAGATAAATGAATTATAGCTAATTTTTGTGGTGCAATGCTGGAGTGAAACATATTTGACATAGTCTTGGTTGTTATGAAGTATGTACTACGCCTGAAACCAAGCCTGTCTCAACCTCAAACACTGGATTTGAATCTTCTCTTAAATTGTGAGCATGGTAATGGAGACAATAATCATGTCGAAGTTTCTATTGAAAATTCAATTGCATTGCATTGCTGGGCCTTGTGTACGGATGAAAACAAACCAAATCTTAACTATCGTAGATAAGCTGTGTTATGCAGTTTCCGTTCATATATTCTTGTACGCGTTCATCAAATGTAACCAATTTAGTTAAATTTTACGAGAGTCTTAAGGGGGATATATGTGTGATTTTGTACAGAAGTTGCTGTAAATTAAAATTTTTTACAAAGCTCAAGGGGTGTGTGCGATAATTCATTTTTTAAAAAAATAAAAAATAAAAAGTTTAAAGCATCTTTTAGAGTTCCGGTATATTATTGGGCCGGACCCAGCACCGTGAACTTTCCACGACGACCTAATTCCTCAGCGAATGAAAAAGGTTGATGACGTTGACCCAACTCCTATAATAACTTCTTCTATTAATGCAGACTTGGTTGACAGTTATATTTAAGTACAAGGGGTCTGAATGATAGTAACCCCATTTTATATCTGTGAGGTGTCTTTTTCTGGCTCACGTTAGTTATGGACCTGATGACCCATTCTTCTTCCTTCCTCCTTCCCATCGACAACTCCCGCCCTTCCCCAACGTACGCTCTTGTCGTCCTTAACCAACGACTCCCGCGATTCACTCCTCTGCTTTGGGAGCACGGTATGTTTCCTATTCCCTCTCGCGCCGTAGTTTGCTTCTTGTTGTTTTGGTTTGGAGGTTTAATGGTTTGTGTAGAACAGCAAAACTGCGTTTGTGTGCCGACGGAGGCGCTAATCGTGTGTACGATGAATTGCCTCAGTTCCTTCCTCACGAGAATCCTTTAGATGTTCGGAACAGGTTTCTTCGCGCTTTCTTTAATTATACAGTTAATTTCTTCTACGATGTCCTGAAATTGTGTTTTCTGTTGGCTGTCTGATCTTTTGTATTTAGTTATGCGGTATTGTGTTAAATTTTGCCAAGCTTCTGTAATAATATGCTGATTATTTTTCTGTCAAATTGAATGTCTGGTCTCTCTTTCTCCAATAATGATGATGATTGTAGATTGTTGCGTAAGATTTACATGGTAATGTATTGTTTAACCATAAAAGAATTGATTCTGGGAATGTTTCAGTGGATGTCACTTGAAGTAGTCATGTGGAGGTCTATTGAAAAGCTGAAAACAATGCAAATGTGAAGAGGGTATTAGAATAACTTACTTAGGCTAGAGAAGTCATGACGGCTGTGAGGCCTAGGAGCTAACACTAGTTTGATGGCATGTGTGATTATCAACGTTTAGAAGATGGGCTAGAACTGCTACCTGCTGTAGTATTGATGTAGGGTGTTAGTTGTCGCTAATTTGGAAACTTGGTGAACTTTAAGTTTGTATGGTTCCAATTAGATCATGCAATCAACTCTGTAGCAAACAAAATTTCCAGCATCAAAATATACTGAAAGTAGCTTTATAAGGCAAGAAAATATACAAGTGCTAGAATTAAATGCATCCGTACTTTGGATATCTACGGTACCTTCTATTTCATTTATGGCCACAATTTTATTATATATGGAGTGATTATGCAATTTAAACATTCATCTAAATTAATCTATATAGTAACATATTTCTCTGACAATCCTGTTAACGTGAGTGTTAGATCTGTATTCTTTTGGCATCTGATATTATGAGTAATGATTTTGGAGCATGAACCCACTAGATTAGGCTGAATGTTTTAGAGCTATGGCCATTGATCTTAATAGCTTGGTTTCTAGTAGCATATAGATATGAGTTGTCTTGAATACTTCGTGATTGCATATATGAACGAGTTTTTATGTTAAGCAGATAATATTCTAACCAATGAATTTGTAATTTCTACTAGGTACAAGCCAGACCTCATTAAAGGAGACATGGATTCTATCCGAACAGATGTACTGGATTTTTATACAAGATTGGTAGGCCAGCCATTTTGTTTGCGTTGAATCTTTTGAGTGATGTTTTCATTTATGATTTAGAAACATGGTTTCTCTATTCATTCTCTACAAATTTTATTTTTGGATTTAAATGTAGTTGAAAAACACAAAATGATGTTACAGCGGCAAGTTACTATGTAAATTCAAATGTTTTATTTTGATGGGCATGAGTTTCTTTTTCATTGATTTATACATTCTTGTAGTATTATGTTCTGTATATATACAGTGCTCTGGGACTATTCTTAGATGTCCATGCATGCTTGCTTAATGCAGGGAACCAAGATGGTAGATGAATCACATGATCAGGACACCATGGACCTAAACAAATGTATAGCATACATTCGTGACTTCAATCCAAACATGGATGACTCTAACGTAAGTTAATGTGTAATCACTTTTCGGTTCTTTGTGGGGGATGAGTTCTGTGTTGTGCAAGCTTTTACTATATAAATTCACCCAGGTATAGATGTCTATCTACTTTTGGTTGTGACTTCTAGTAGGATTAACTATCGTAGAATGTATGTATACCATACGCATCTTGAATTTACTGAAACAATTATTGATTTGCATGATTAGATAGCATTTTTATGGGTTCATGCTCCTAATTTAATAGCAGCTTTGCATTCTTGTTGCTGGAGCACTTGGTGGACGGTTTGACCATGAGGCTGGAAACATCAATGTTCTATATCGTTTCTCAAACATGCGAATAATTCTTTTATCTGATGATTGCCTTATCCACCTTCTTCCAAAAACTCACCACCACGAGATCTACATACAGTCTTCTGTTGAGGGTCCACATTGTGGACTCATTCCAATTGGGATGCCATCTGAGAAAACTACAACGACTGGGCTCCAGTGGGATCTCAGTAAGTTTTTTATGTTCACATGACTTCATGCTGGTGCCTTCTATTTTCTTTTGAGCTCAAATTGCAATACCTCCGTTTATTGGCTCTTCTGTTATCTGGTTGCCGTTTATTGCATGGATACCTTACAAAGTGATGGCTTGTCATTTGACTAATGTTGTGGGCAAGTGTAGGAAGGTATTCAGTGATTAGCCTGTTTGTATTCTTGGTGACTTGATGGTGTAGCCATAACAATCTGTGCAACCAAATGTAGAGTCATGAATGGCAGGGCCTGGACTCTCGTGTAGTTGTCACCTTTTTAGCGCTTTTTAACTATGGAGAACAACTGGTGGACCCATTAATACCCCGGTGTTGGGTTAATGGTTGATGGTTGTGTTTTGCGTGATATGAAGGAGTGATTGGTAGTGGGACAAATGGTCCATTCACTTGCTCATTTTTATCTTTTCTTGTCATATCTTTGTGTTCGTGTAATATGCTATTGCAGTCTGATGTGTTGTACCACATTGAATTTTTTCTGCTCCAGATGACACAGAGATGGGGTTCGGTGGTTTATTAAGTACATCAAATATTGCTAAAGCAGAGAAAATAACCGTGAGATCCGACTCTGATCTTCTTTGGACGATATCCATCAAAAAACAAGTATAGATAATGCCTCCAATATGAGGTATAAAGTCGGCAAAGCAAGTATTAGCTGATTTACCTTGCTTTCATTGTGTTGGATTACTCTAATTATTCGGAGGGATGTCTCTTACAAGTTTATCACAAGATATTATTGATGCAGTTATCTTTTAGAATGCATGTTGAAAGGGTGATTATTTGAGAAAAATATAAGGTTACAAATACCAACAGCGCAGTTCTAGCTTTCTAAATCCAATTTTTACTTATGTTTATGTACGATATTTCATATTTTTATTTTAATTACGGTAATAAAATATTATTAAACGAACAAGACTATTTTTTTTTTTTTCGGATCACAATCTTCTCTTTTGAGAAAATAAAATAAATCATTCGATATTACTCTTGTAACAAATATAATGTAAAATCAAGTAAAATCTATATTAATGGTAAGCGGTTAGAAAAACGATCAAAAATGAAAAACAATTAAATATGGTTTGAAAATCAAAAGCGATAAAATAAGAGAAATAAATGTAAATAAGCAAAATCTAGGCACCAAGGAATAAAATATAAAAATGTTAGAGATAAAAAAGAAACCGGCGTTATTAACCTGCTCGGGTGAGCTTTAATTTTTGGCGGCAAATGCTGTAAGTTTAGCGAAGTAGCCCGTCTCCCTCTTCAACAGTAAACCCTACCTCTAACCTTAATTGTTCCTTCGAATCTTGGATTAATTCGTTTGACAACACGTTCTCGTACTTCTTCTTGTTCTTCGGTTTATAGGGTTTGTCGCAAGATTCCGGTGTTAGCATTGTGTTGTGATTATGTTCATTTGGTTAGGGCTTCAATGGACAGTGGAACGCCTACTAGTTCCCCAAGCATTAGGCCAATAAATAAAGGCGTTGTTCACAGAATTTGCGCCGGGCAAGTTATTTTGGACCTTTCAGCAGCGGTGAAGGAGTTAGTTGAAAACAGCTTGGACGCGGGTGCAACCAGCATAGAAATCGCTTTGAAAGAATATGGAGAAGAGTGGTTCCAGGTCATCGATAACGGCTGTGGCATTTCACCCAATAATTTCAAGGTTCATCTGTCATGATTAATTTTTGAGTTTTATGCGACAATTTTAACGATCATTACAAAGTATTTTTTGTTCAATGTTCAATGTAATTATGGATCATTGCATGCTATATTTTGTATGTTGCTACACTGTTTGCTGATTATATTATATCTGGTGGTTATTAATTGATTGAAAAAATTTTCAGTTGTTGATAACCTCTACCTGCTCCTTTATGGTTAATTACTCTCAAGATACCGTGATAAGTAGCTTTTAAGGCTTCTAATACTATCGTTCAGTTTATATTTTTCCTATTATTTTGTTTGCTGCAGGTTCTTGCGCTCAAGCACCATACTTCTAAGTTGGCAGATTTTCATGATCTACACTCTTTGACCACATTTGGTTTTAGGGGAGAGGCACTGAGTTCACTCTGTGCATTGGGGAATCTGGCAGTTGAAACAAGAACTAAAAACGAGTTAGTTGCAACACACTTGACTTTTGATCATTCGGGTTTACTAACAGCTGAAAAGAAAACAGCACGTCAAGTTGGTACCACAGTCTCTGTGAAGAAATTATTCTGTAATTTGCCAGTGCGAAGAAAAGAATTCAGTCGCAACAAACGTAAGGAATATGGAAAGCTAATTTCTTTGTTGAATGTAAGTCCATCTTTCTGGTGAGACCTAGTGTCTCTCAAACAAATTGTATATGTTATACCTTTAGTTTATCAAGTACGGTTAGTCATTGTGGGGCTGTCAACTCAGAGATGGAATAATGACTGAATCTGTGGTTTATGGGATGTCAGTAAAAGGGTAGTAAAGATTTGATCAGAGCTATGTTATTCTTTTATTTGCTTAGTGCTTTTACTTAGTATTAAAAAATAACTTGATTGTGATTTTGTAGAATACTTTTGAGAGGCTAACTTTCTAATCTCTGAGCTGTTTTCTAATTCCAGGCCTATGCACTGATTGCAAAAGGAGTTCGGCTTGTCTGCACCAACACAACCGGAAAAAATGTGAAGTCTGTTGTACTTAAAACACATGGGAGTGATTCCCTAAAAGATAACATCATAACAGTGTTTGGCATGAACACTTTCAACTGCTTAGAGCCAGTGACTATATGCATATCAGACAGTTGCAAAGTTGAAGGTTTCCTTTCCAAGCCTGGACAGGGTAGCGGACGCAATTTGGGGGATAGACAATATTTTTTTGTAAATGGTCGACCTGTGGATATGCCTAAAGTCAGCAAGCTTGTGAATGAGTTGTATAAAGGTGCAAGCTCACGACAATATCCCATTGCGATTATGAATTTTACTGTCCCAACTACAGCATGTGATGTTAATGTAACTCCTGATAAAAGAAAAATATTCTTTTCTGATGAATGCTCCATATTGCAAGCTCTAAGGGAGGGTTTACAACAGATCTATTCCCCAAGTAGTGCAATTTATTCTGTTAATAAAGTCGAGCAATCCACTGAAGCAGATAGCTCTGAGTTTTGTTCTCCTTGTAACAAATCTCATGCATTGTTGGAACAGTTATCTCCAGATGGGAGTAAGTCTACAGAAGTTCTCTATGAGCAGCAAATTACAGAGGCCAATACTCCTCTGAAAACAGTTGAATTCAACACTCATGGCTCAAGTGCCTTGGCAGGATCGGACCCCGGTAATGAAAATGTAAACGGGAAGGACTTTACTCTGAGAGCACATGATGATAAAAATACAGATAGTTTTTCAAATTTCATTTGTAGGAAATCAATGAGTCCCCTCAATATTCCAATTGAGCAACATTGTCCATCCCCTTCAGGAGTGATTGGAAAAAACACTGCTGAAAATGGGGAGTCTGATAGTCGCACAAGATGTATTCAGTCATCACTTAACAAATTTGTAACTGTGAGTAAGAGAAAGTATGAATCTATTGGTACACCACTGTCGGAAGTGCCTCTCCTAAGAAACCAAAGCCTTCACTGTCAATTGAAGAAAAGCAATTCTGAAATGCATCTGGGGGATACAGGATCCCCAGTTAAGCATCACCCTGTTGATGATTTTGCTGGGGTGAACAAGAATGAGCCATTCAAGAGTCTTAGAGCAGACAAGTTCTTCAAGGAAACTGAGAATCCACCTTCTTCTGAAGGCAATACTAAAGGAAGACCTGGAGAGGTATACGGATGCTTTCTTATCTCAATTTGTACCTGTTACAATAAATAATAAAGATTCCATATTTTGATGTGATAACCTGCATTATTACATGGTAAAATATAAGCAGTTTATGCGAAGATGGCCTTTGCACATGCCTCTGTTACTGTGCCAATAACTCTTTGCCATCAATGTAGGTGGCTTCTAGCATGATCACTATTTTCTTTTTACCTGATAAATGGCTAAAATTATCTCCTCCAAGTATAAAGTAAAAGAGCACATGTTTCATCTTTGTTGTCACTTTTCTTACATGGATGGTATTCTTGTCTTTTAGAAAGTTTCTTAATGGCTGTTTGCTTTCTTTTCAACTTACCTAGTATTCATTATTTTCCATAAATTTATAAATGGCTCAATCATAATTTTAGTAGTTATAGCAAAAGTGAATAACAGAGGAATCACTCTGGTTAGGCCTTTAGCCAGGAATACCGCCCTTGGTCTCTCGATCCTTGCTGGAGTTTAGCCTGGTGGGTACGTGCATGGTTTAGCATGAGTTTTTAGTCTGTGGTCGTGTTCAAGGGGCAATACTATAGTCAATAATTTTGTTGCTTATGGGAATTTTTAAAAGTGGAACTAATGTATTTTATCTCAAATTTGCTTGATGGGGGAACTAATTGTTCAATATCCTTGTGAAGGCATGAAATCACTCAATACAAAAGGTTTCAGTTACAGTGCTCACACTTTATATTAATATATATGATTTGCCTTTTTCTAATCCCTTGTTATGTGCAGAGAGAGCAAGTAAAACTTCATGTGTTTATCATTGATTTATTATTCTCAATTGTAGCTTAACTATTCATATTTCTATCTGTCTACAGGAAGTAGTCACTCAAGAAAAAGTCGTGCCTCTTGTTAATGTGACACCAGTTATTTCATCTAGCAATGATCTCAAAAAGAATTCAGAAGATCTGTCAGTTGCATCTTCTCATTCACAATTTTCTGGGACACTGGTAGATGCTCCGGTGCCATCTTCTGGTCTAAATATTTATTCCACCTTGCAATTTAGTTTTCAAGACTTAAAGAAAAGGAGGCAGCAGAGGCTCTCCGGGATTCAATCTAGTGGTTATACACCTGGAAGTTTAAAGATGAGAAGGTCTACAATGCTGCAAATTTCTTTTAGAAGGAATAAAAACTGATTCTGCTCTTATTCTAATTGATTTAGTTTCATGTGCAGGTGCTATGCTGCTGCAACCATGGAGCTTTCTCCACCAGAAAATGAGGAGCATAAAGCAAGGGCTTTAGCTGCGGCTACTACTGAGTTGGAAAAGCTCTTTAGAAAAGAGGACTTTTGTAGAATGAAGGTGATTTATCTATTATTAATTTTTTTATTTACCCATATGCTTGCTATTTTGTTTATGTTACTTTTTTATTTTTATGCGGAAGGCCTGTTACTTTAGGATAATACATTACTGGGCATTTAATCCCTTCTTATGGACATCCACATGTTTTGGTGGAGCAACCCAAAATTCAACTTTGAGCTTGTCAACCTGCGAGAAACATGTAGGTCTAGTGTAGGTCTAGCGTGCATGTTTTTGATGATTTTTTGTTGTGACTGGATTACGTTTGGGTAGGGTTTAAGTACCTCAAATAACCCCCCCCCCCAAAAAAAAAAGGGAGGGGGAGGCTAAACGGTTCTCTGTAGAAACAGTTATAAAAGAAGTTTCAAACACCAATGATTGGCCTCTTTCTGGCTGTGTTGAATTCTTCAGGGTATCCATTCCAGCCCCTCTTGAAGTCTCAAATTCAAGCATGGGTGGCTGAATCTTCTTCATGCATGCCTTATGGATGAAGTATTAAGTGATATTTTGGTCACTGCTCATAGTTTCCATTTTGTAGGTGATTGGGCAATTCAATCTTGGATTTATCATTGGGAAGTTAGACCGAGACTTATTTATTGTGGATCAGGTAAACTTTCAGCCAGCTTGTGGACTATTCTTTTTTCAATATATTACATGTTTTCCTGCGTTCTTGTTGAATGATAGGTTCATAAGACTCTTTCTGTGTTCAAAATGGTGTCCTGCAATTACATGCTTTTTCGCTATCTAGGATTCTTGATATAGTTTTCATTACTTTCAGCATGCTGCGGATGAGAAATACAATTTTGAGCGTCTGTCACAATCGACCATCTTCAACCAGCAACCTTTGCTTCGGTGAGGAGTTTATCAGCTTTGTCTGATTTTCTATATGGAGAAATTAATTTCTTTAGAGTTCCTGGAATTTCCAAGGCTGTGTATAGCCACTTTTTCTCTGTGTTCACCCAAAGTGCATCAGGAACTTATAAATTTCTTTATCCAAGTTTGCATCTCTTTCAGTATATAACTTCACTCCCTCACACACCCAGACACTTCACTGCAGTAGTGTGTATTTAGAGAATAGTGTTAACTGGTTCAATTTGCTGGTACTAATTAAAGTGTTCAAGTAGTTTTTTTTTTCAATGGAGTAGCATTATTTTCACATGCTTTCGATATTCTCTGATTATGACAATTATTCTTGTTTTTGACATCAATGACCTACCTGTCTCCCATTTTCTATGTAGGCCACTGAGGTTGGAGTTAACTCCAGAAGAAGAAGTTGTTGCTTCAATTCACATGGACATATTTAGGTGCTCACTTCATTTGAAACTTCTTTCCTTCCATTCATTTTATTAATTTGATGAATCTATTATTTTCTCCAAATGCTGTGATACTACTGGTAAGTTTTTGCTGAAATCTTTAAAAGAGTTCCATTCTTTTCTTCTTATCTATGTTTGTATTTGGTAGGCTAATTTGTTTATTTATATTAGTTGTGACCTTTCAATAATCTTCAGCTTGGATCCTGATTGGAACAAGGTTTTTTTTGATAATCCTGCTATTAGTTACCAACTAATCCTCATGGTCTATTATTTTACATGGAGTTCTTGGTTCTGCCCATGCTGCTTTGATGACTCCATCCTTTAGGTACGATCATGATTGCTGTTATAAATAAAAACAAGAAGATGAAAAGCTTGGCTTTTGTTTGATGGCAAGTGGTTGGTAGCATGCTAGCCCTCATGATCAAAGCTTAACGTTTACAAACAGGAGGTCAAAGACTTTGATTGCTCAGTGCCCAAAATAATTTGTACTGAATTTTTCAGCCAATAGCCCTCATCTTCCTAATTATGACACTTAATTTGGATATTCGGGAGCACCAATGTTGATATTCTAAAAGTTAATCCTAGTATTCCTGAAGAAGTTGGTATGCTCCATTTTGATTATGTGGCTGAAAAAGGATAGTGCACTTATTGAATACAAGTTGAAACTGAAAATCCCAGCATCTCTTTTTCTGTGTCGATTACACTTAACCACGCATAAAAATATTTAATGAAGGTTCTCCAACCTAGGATATCATGCAGCTTTTACTGGTCATTATACTATTAAGACAACATTTTAAAGTTACAAGTCCACTTTTTCCAATTCTGTTGTGTTTCTAGCATTGATCATATTAATTTTGGAGTCTTAGTTGTAACTAATTGCAAGTTTCAATCATAAAGTATTTGCTGTTTTTTGTGCCTTCATTTTGACCCTTCTTTGTTACAAAAAAAGAAAATTCCTAACATTTAAATTTTTAATGATTTTGACATGCATTCTGGTTTATTTTAATTGCCAGGAAAAACGGATTTGCTTTGGAAGAGGACCCACATGCTCCAACTGGGCAACACTTTATATTGAAAGCTGTTCCCTTCAGTAAAAACATAACTTTTGGAGTTGAAGGTAGTCTTTCTTATCTTTTTTCTTTTTTTCTTTGTTTAGCAGTTTCTTGGTTTCTCTTTGTTCAATATAAACAAATTTAACGGTTTGCTGTATATTATTTAAGTAAACTAATTCCCACAATTCTCAAGATTAGGATTTGTTTGGGACAAATGGCAGCAAAATGAGTTATTATTTCATGGCTTTTTGCATGCACACAACATACATGTATTTATGCTGCAATTGCTTCAAACAGGACTCCATTTTATGCTTTTGTTTCCCTTGCATGGCTTGGAGACATTAGATAGACAAAGTAATTAGTAGCAGAGATGTGTACATGTTATTGATGTTGATTCTACCAGTGATTCCATTGTTTTGTTTAACACCCCTACTAAAGTGGAGGCTGGTTGCTCCTGCATAGAGACTTTATCCTTAAGACTTTACCTTTAATATATGACGGTAAATCAAGCCATGCAAGGTGCTTCTCATCTCATCACCCCTACTTTGTTAAGCGGCCAAAGCTTGGAAAGCTTAAAATGAATTACTCGGTGAACTGGCTTATCAGTTTCAAACAAACCAAATTTGAAGCTGTTATTGAGTATTTCACTGGGTATTTTGGAGCCCGTTGTCTCTGGTACACGAGTACAGTGGAAATTAATCTTAAGCAGGATTTACTCATCAAAGAGAATCCTTAGTGACAATGAAACAATCTTCTTCCTACTTCAGTTGAAATGGTGTGGAAAGCAGACTTTTACATTAGAAATGGTGAAGCTTACAAAATGCTAGGAGAACCAAACAGCCCATATGTTGACAAATAGACAACCATAAATCTCTGGAAATAAATCCAGGTTAAGACAATCACTAGCATGTATCATCAAGACTCGATTCTCCTTAAACCTTCAAGCTGGCCATTCGCTTCTTCAAAGGCATTGTTCCTTAATTCTTTCTAGAAAGCAGTGTTGTGTGAAAACTATCAAAAATTTCAGCGCAAAATATAACAGTTGATATTTGAAGGCAGTTGCTTCAATACACGCCCTAGGCTCTTGACCATCGATCAATATGTACATTTGTTTGACGTGAAGACTTGTTGCCTGTGATGAAACTCTTATAATTTGTCTTTGATGAAAGGGAATGCTGATTAGTGATGTGGAGTGGCCAAGACAAAACACTAATTACTTGCATTTCTTTTAACAGATGTTAAGGACCTCATTTCTACCCTTGCTGATAATCAAGGGGATTGCTCAATTATCAGTAGGTACAAAATGGACACTCCAGATTCTGTTTGCCCATCTAGAGTTCGTGCACTGTTGGCATCACGTGCATGCAAATCATCTGTTGTGATTGGAGATGCACTTGGAAGGAATGAGATGCAGAAGGTAATAATTTCTATTCCATGAGATCTACCATGGCAAACTAGCTTTTAAATTTTTGTGCTCTTAACTCAATTTTTTTTTTTCTAAAATCTATTAATCGTAGATTCATTCGATCATTTAATCTTAGATCATATATTCTACATCATTTATCAAATATTTAAACTATATTTTGAAATTCCCTTCTGAAATGTTGGTACCCTTTTTCTTCATTGGCCTCTTACATCAGTTTTGATCTTTCTGTTTTATCAAATAGTCATCATAAATGAGAACTCAGAAGCGGAAGTAAAAATGGTTACATATTTTTGTTTCACTTGGTATTTTCAGATACTTGAGCATCTGGCAGACCTGAAGTCTCCTTGGAATTGCCCACATGGTCGGCCAACCATGCGTCATTTGGTTGATTTGACAACCATTCACAAAAATATTGACGAAAATGCTGCAAGCTGTTAGAAGAACCTTTGAGTTTCTCGTGGCTGCCCAGACAGACTTTTTAACTTATTTGTCTATGAACCTTTTCCTTTTCCAAGTGCATATTTTAAGGGATCTTACTAGTTTCTAGTTGATGCCATAATACCTGGCCAGTTACAAGCACTCTGATGTACATAAGATATTCCAAGAGATGTATATGGATACAGAAGTTGTACTGATCTTGTGCTGATATTTGGTTTTTGGGCATTGTCGTAAAGTTAACCTTATTTGCTGGAGGATGGGGTAGAGCTCCTCATAATACATTGGAGGACTGAAACAAAAGTGATGATTAGTTAAGAGCCCTTTCTTGGTTTGGTTTGGTTTGGTTGGGTGCAAGCATTTTCTCTTCTCTTCTCTTCCTCTTCTTTCTTTTCTTTTTGGTTTTTTTTTTATGAAGTCTTCTTCAACGCTTTAAGATAACTTGTGAGTTTTTACTCGTAGTATATTTCTACGAGCAGCTAGCTGTCTCATGAGGGCTGGCCTGCCAATTGTTTATTTATTTTCATTTTATTGTATGGGAACGGGCAAGGGTTTTGCTAGCATTTATTTCTTTTAAAAATGTAAAAATTATAATATTAGGTGGTCATATTGTCATTTAAACAATAATTGTGGAGCCTATTGATATTAGGTAAAAAGTGCGGGGCATTTCCATAATTTACATAAATATGTTCTGTTTTTATTGGGTGGCTGCGTACTGAGCCTTTGACTACCGTCTTTAGCAAAAGCCAGCTCGAGCCCTTTTAAGCAATGGGGAATGGTGAATAAGTATAATAATTAATAGACATTGAATAAGCGAAGGCTTGATCGAGTTCTTTCCTCTTCTTCGTCCGTTAATTTCATTCCTAAGGTAATTTCATTTTTCCTTTCATTCTTTTACTTTATTAGGGTTTCGATTAATTTGTACCTCTCCCTTGTGTTAACTGTTACTATTTATTCTGATTCCTTCACGATTTCCTGTCGATAGGGTTTTGAACTGTGTAATTAAAGTTGTAATATACTTTCATCTGTATGTTTCAATAGTTTTCAAGTCGTTTTGTGCTCTTTTGTTATTATCCTGACTTTGACTTGTTTGCAGGTTGCTTTTTGTTCGCTGGGTTTAAGATTTCTTGTCCTGAAAAAGATGGTAAGTTACTCTTTCAACTTTCCTTCACACGCTGTTTGGTTGCCCGGAAAATGAACGAAAACTATTGGAAATTTGATCGTATCTGAATTTTTTTTTTTTTTTGGTTATTTGGGCTTTCGCCCAAAACTTTTACACGATGTTCTATCGACTTGTTGTTTTACTTGTTTATAGTAGTTATTTGCGCTTTCTTTCATTCTTTGTTCTTTTTTTCTAAGATGATATCATTGCAAGATGTTTTAAAATCAATGCGTTGAGTTTGTTTTTGGTTTCCAATAATGAATTTAAGTGATTCTTCTTCTTCTTCTTCTTCTTCTTCTTCTTCTTCTTTTTTGCAGCTTCCCCTTTCTCTGCTTAAAACGGCACAGGGCCATCCTATGGTAAGAGATTTATCCTTAGTTTTTGATTTTAATCAAAAAATATTTCTTTAGTATGGTGAAAAGTGTGTCATTGTTATATATATATATATATTTTAAATCTTGTTATAATTTGCAATTTTTGATGGTTTTATGTTATAACAGTTGGTAGAACTGAAAAATGGGGAGACTTACAACGGGCATTTGGTCAATTGTGATACTTGGATGAACATCCATCTCCGTGAAGTCATCTGTACCTCTAAGGTACTATACCCTTTTATTGGGTTCTTTATATTTCTCCTATACTTCTATATTTTAGAATAGCTTTTGTTTGATTGTCTAAAGATTATTTCCATACAGGATCACAACTAGGTTTAATTGGAATGTTATTGTAGGATGGAGATAGGTTTTGGAGAATGCCTGAATGCTATATCCGTGGTAATACAATCAAGTATCTTCGAGTTCCTGACGAGGTATTGGACCTTGTATTCTTGTTCTCTTCTCTTCGGTGTATGCATCCCTTTTTTTCTCTCTGAGTTCATTCAATGGAGGTTTCTTTTATTAGAAGCAAGTTGGTTTTATAGTTCACGTACAAAAAAATACCCAGCAGTGAAGATGTAATTCTTCTATCTGGTTGATGGGTTGATACATTGTCCAGATTACCACCTTAGTGCGAACCAAAATAGTATATCAATCATGCAGTAATAGTCTTGAGATTGGCCTAAAGAATATTTCAGTGGTGCTTGATAATATTTTTATAAGATCCTCTTTGGCAATATTCTCATTGTTCATTGCTGGTACAACTATGGTTGTATATCTGAATTTGCATAAAGATTTTTTACAAGGAATTGATATTATAAAAAGATTTTGGATGTTGGTTTTCTTATTGTTTGTCTTGGTCCTGTTAGACTTTGCAAGTTTAGTTGCTAGTTTATAATCTGTACTGTTGCCTTTGGGTTCAGGTGATTGACAAAGTTCAGGAAGAAACCAAAAGTCGTGCAGGTAAGCTGTAGTTTTTCTCTCTGTACTCTTTTTTTCTTCTTCATTTTTTTTTTATCCTGGTTGGGTGGGGGTTGTTAAGGTACCAGTTTATCTAATCTATATTCACTATACGAGAGGTTGGTGTAGAAAAAAATTGAGTGTTGTGCCACTACTCTTAAGAATTGTGTTGGTAATAGAGATTTGCTTGATTATTGCTATTAGTGGCTGGTTTCTGTTTCAATTGCATAAACCACCATAAATGTTGCATTTGGCGTATTTCCTTTGTAACTGCAGACGAGTACCTGGGTACCGTGCACTGGACACATGACACGCTCACTTTGAGCTTTTTAACTTGAGTATAAGTGGAAACTTTTTGACTTTTTCAGATCGTAAGCCACCTGGAGTAGGACGTGGCAGAGGAAGAGGCAGAGAGGATAGTGCTGGGGGAAGGCAAGCCAAAGGAATTGGGCGTGGTCTGGATGATGGTGGTCCTAAGGGCACTGGTGGAGGCCGAGGCAGGGGTGGGTCTGGTGGAAAGCCTGGTGGGAGCAGAGGTAAGATTTAACTAAAATTTTGATGCTTGACTTGCGGATCTATTTTGCAGCAATGAATTTAATGTCCTCAGATTGTTGTGTTGCTATACATGAATAAAATTGATGGGGATTCTAGGGTTTTTTTTTTTTCATTTAAAAAAAAAAATCTTTCTGGTGTATGCATGCAAGAGAAATTGACTGCAACTTGCAATCTTTCACATTTTCCACCTTGTTCTGGTATTACAACTGCTGTTGGGAACAGTGTAGTTGTAGATCACTGTATTGCATCATGCACTCCTGACTCTGAGAATGCTGAAATTTATTTATATAAAATTTTCTGTTCCCATTTTGATAAACAGTTTAGTTGGCAGCATAATCTAAAATTATAGCCAGCTTATATTTTTGAATTTGGTGTTAGGTGGAAGCCGAGGTCGAGGATAATGTCACCTAAAACCAAAGAGGGAGCTTGCTTGCTACTTTTGAAGGCATTTTGTGCCCCATCTTATATGCAAACTTTCTGGGTGGTTTAAGGTTGCTCAAGATAATACCCTTGGGATAGTGAAGTGGAACTGTGGATTTTTCTCATCACATGTACGTAGGTTGTATCAGAGAACTGAATGGAGCTTGTATTTTGGCTTTTTATTAGCATGCACCGCCCGCACCGCCACCACCCCCCCACTTTTTTTCCTGAGGTTCAAAATTGTCAAGACATGTTTGGCTGTCCGCTATGTTCCAGGCTTATAACTATATATGTACGTGAGTGCATACGATCATGTGTGTATGGCTACACAATTGAAAGGTTTTCTTGTTGCCAATCAATTATTTATGATCAGTTGGTATGCTTTAGTGTGTTCTAGCTATTCCAAAAGTACAATAGCTTTGTAAGTCCACTGACTAGATGCACTTCTCCAAGAAAGCCCGATGATTGGTGTTAGTATAACTCAAAATAGAAGTTGATATAAGTAACTACAGTTTCAGAAGATCTAATTAATCATCGGCTATGGTTGGCAAAAGTTGTCGTTATGTGCTGCACGTTGAATTCATGTTCTACCATGGACTGTATTCGCTACCACTTCTGATGTCCGTAGGTTGATTGATTAGCAGTCCTTGGCAAAAAGGAAGATCTTCATTCCCTTGAATGAACTAAAAGCAAAATAGAGGATGGTACAAATAATTCACAACACACAGCAGATAATTTGATCATTGAACCAAGAAAAGAAAACAAAACTTGACAAACTTTCGTATAACAGATATTGGGACTAAATTTTGGGTCGTCAGTAGGGTTGACGCCTATTTTTCTTGCGATTCTTCGGTAACCTCGTAACCAATGCACTTGAAATCCAAGAGCGATTTATCTCAGAAGAATTGTCAGACAGCCAACAGCACAGGCGGCCATCCTCACCTCCTGTCCAACCAAAAATTCCATGGCTTGGTGCAGGCCTACCACTCATGCTTGACATAGGCAATATACTTCGTACAACATCTGTATGGCCACCTCCAAGAACTGCTTCTGGAGATCCTATTGTCGCCTCCCCTTTGTAGTTTACTGGGAAATAGCCAATTGTACCAGCACCAGTGCCACCAATAACCCACAAATTCTCACCTTCTCCAGAGTAGTGGCAATCAATGAAATAGTCGACCTGCCAAAACAGAAAGGCAATTGGCAAAAATCTATGATATCGGGGTGTTTTTTTTCAGGAGCCAAAAGTTGATGAACAGCTGTAACTAATTCGCATCCTCATAAGTAATATCTATATCAGCTTTGGGATTAGGACCTTTCTTTTAAGGTCAAATCTAATATATTTATCA
Source organism: Khaya senegalensis (assembly GCA_032402905.1). Taxonomy (NCBI): domain Eukaryota; kingdom Viridiplantae; phylum Streptophyta; class Magnoliopsida; order Sapindales; family Meliaceae; genus Khaya; species Khaya senegalensis. The sequence goes on along the minus strand of CP135542.1, from coordinate 402,307 downwards.
GGCTTGCTACTTTCGTATTTTTTTCTAAATGAGATAGTTATAAGTTGAGTCCCCATGCACACAAACTTTGTCTTCAAGGGTATTCTCCAAGGCCTAATCTTGCAAGTGCTGCTGGCTCATATATCATATCCTTTGAATATGAAACATGATGCACCTCAGTTGTAACAATTGAAGCAAAAAAAAAAAAAACTCTCTGGGCAATTTTTTGCTTTTACTGATCTACCAAGGCGAGATTAATCTCTTAAGCGAGTTAAGTGAGTAAAACTTACTTGATCTAGTGTCCAACTATCAGAGGCTAACGAACGAGCATTCTCAAAGCTTGCTTCTTTCTGTGCATCCTTCCAGTCCCAAATGCTACAAGTGGTTGCAAATTAGAGTTAAATACCAGAATTGTGTGTGGGAAGAAGACATTTTATGAGGGCACAGTGTGAATATCGAAAGTGCATATGTTTTAAGCCAGAATGTTGGTCATAAAACATGCCAATGTGACATGCATCATGACACGTACATGAAGATAATAGAGTAAAATTTTCAAACAACATTAATCCTCTTAATCTGGCAATTGACAGCAATGATACCTCAAGGTTTCAATGTGTGTCAAACACCAGAGTTTCTGATAAGCTTCTCCAAAGAACCCCACCTTCCCAATTGAAGTTCCCACACTGATCACCTGCAATATTGTAACAGTTAATTCTAGGCAATTTTACAAAATATAACTTGGTCAACAAAACACTGTGAGCATTACAAATTCACTCCTTGAGAAAAAGAAACACCAGTAGCATACAGAAAAATAATTATAGTGAGAAGTGACTAGACACATACTAAAAGGTAATTAGCACATGGGATGATGCTCAGATGGCCAAATATACACGACAGTAGGATTTCTTCCAGAGACAGACAAAATTAGAAGTTAATCCTTGATGTAATCAATGCTTCAAAGTAAAATTCAGGCAAATAATGTGTTCGCATTCTGGACTCTTTCCATAATCCACACTAGAGGCAAATATTGATAACTCTTAACATGTATCTCATATCCTCCATATCCTATCATTAAGTGACACCTAGCACATCACATGATAAGGCTATTCAGAAGCTCATAAATTGCATAAATGGAGAGATGCGCCTTCAAAGATGTGAAAATTTCAACAATTGCATCAAACAATGGCTATGCAGTTATGTGCTAAGACAAGGCAATAGATTGCCTGGATCAGTCAATCTTACATGACCTATTACTCTCCATAAACTCAACAAAACAATGTTTTTAATTATGAAACACTTCATACCAGAAATACTTTCACTTACAGATTCCAGATGATCATCATCATTGATATCTCCAGTTGTATCAAAGGTACATATCAACCCATCTACAGAAGCAGAAACAAGCTTATTTTGATGCTCAGGGACAAAGTGCACCTGTAAACAATCATTAAGTTATTTAATATAAATCAAAGGCATTTCAAGGATGGAAGTATATAAAGTGAGCAATAAATTCCCGCTGTGATATTAATTCATCACACGCAACATAACCATTGAGCACACCACTGAACAAAAAGATAGTATTCATTGAATCAATTAAACTATGCCATGACATAACCTTAGGAAATTTCAATGCCAACTTCTCCACCATATAACAACAAAGCCAATTGAGTATTTCATTTGCATACACAAATTCAAAGACATTAGTCCAATATAGCCATTTCATCCACGCACAGCAAAGCTGCATCCATGTCTAGATTTCCTAAGTCACCATGACACTGCATCTAAGCTGGATCTAAAAACCTGTACTCGTTTTGACAGAGTTTAGAACAAAGTATATTCAAAAGAGCCATATATGAACTAACTGTGTTGATTTTAATATTTATATCTCAACATATAACCTAATTCTTATCTCCATGTCAATCATTCCAAGAATTCAACCTCTAGATGTGACTCCACACCCACCTCCATTCAATGAAACTCTAACTTTTGATTGTATAAATATTTTCTACCTTCCAACAGTATTTTAAATATATAATACGAAAAAATCTGTCTTTGTATGTAGTTAAACAAGAAAAGAGAATAATAAAATACATTGGATAGTATCATAACAAACCTGTGTAACATCATCAAAATGAGACTCCTCCAAACACGCAACCTGTTTCTTGTTCCTCCAATCCCAAAAAAGTATCTGCACCAAATTATTTGGAAAAAAGTGAAAACAAGTTAACAAAGTTGAACTAGCATGAATACATGAAATTATGAACTTGGCAGCCCATCAATGCTTCTCTTGCTAACATTCAATGTGCTCAAACCTGTGAATTACACCCAGCAGCAAGAAGATTATTACTTGATCCTCCAAAAGAGAAACTGAAGATGTTCTGAGTAGAAGCAGCACTTATACTCGAGACCTGCAACACATATGATTAAAACAGAAATGTAAGTAAAAACAAAAAAGGAAACTACCTTCAAATGGGGTTGACAAAAAAAAACCACCAAAGAGATAGATTTTGTCAGCATTGGATCACGCACACCTCCTGGAATGACCTGGTGTCCCAAGCTCTGATGGTACCATCAGAAGAGCACGAATGCAAAACATGCGGGGTTGATGGACCGGAGAAACATATCTGGTTGATAGTTGAAGAATGACCCTTACACTCTCCATAGTATTGACCAGTCGCTGGTGAGTACAGCTTCACCGCGTTTGTTGATAGCGACACCGCCATTAAGGACCAATCATTCCTTCCATATATATTTTCCAAATTTAAGACCAAGAATCAACACCCAAAAAATATAACTCAATATATAAAATTTTTAAGTATTATCGAATAAATTTCATGAATTCACACTTGATAAGAATCGATTGGTTTTCGAAGATGTACAGAAAAGTGAAGAGAAAAGAAGTTACTTGGGGACAATTTGGAAAACGTAGTCGTCGCCGAAGTTGGTTTGAATCGAGTTTTTGAGAGCAAATCTCTTGATTGAGTTTTCAGTACGAGACTCTTCCACTTCCATCCCTGTACCTTCTTCCATTTCCACTCTCCTCTACCTTTGACTTTAGCTTTTAGGGTTTTAGGGCTGCTAGCTATTCACTTAAAACTGTCCGATCATCACTTACGGTTTCAATGTAGCCTTTTATTAATTCATATACGCAGGGTATTTTTAAATACTTATAAAACTATATTTAAATATAAATTTTTATAAATAGTACTTCTCAATAATATTATTATTATTATATTAAATTATTAATTAATTAATTAAAATAATAAAATAATTAAAATAAATTTATAGATATAATTTTAGATACTAATATTTTATTAAAAATATATTTAAAAATTATTTTTTATATTTTAATATTTAATATAAT